>OU452316.1:12009297-12609297 GCA_911728475.2 Pterostichus madidus | reverse complement strand
AAGCGAGAATTTTGGTCTTTTTTAAATAAGAAAAGAAAAACTTCTCGTATACTTGGAGATATGTACAGGGATAATAACGTATATACAGACACTTCTTCAATTGTGCAAGGATTTTCCGACTATTTCGCTAGTGCTTATAGCATTGAAAATAGTATTATTAATTTTTCAAACATATACAATAAATCTGTATCTTCGAATTATATGGCTATTACTAACATTTCTAATGATGATATTATCTTTGCGATCAACACTTTGAAAACCTCCTGTACTGCTGGCCCTGATAATCTCCCAGCCTATATTTTGAAAGGATGTCGTGATTTATTTATTAAGCCGTTACATATTTTATTTAACTTATCTTTAAGACAAAATAGTTATATATTTTTATATTTTTTAGTCTTAGAATTTTCAGTTATTAATTTAAATTATAAAAATGAATCTTTAACTTTTGCAACAGTCTACAGAACCCCGGATAGTGATCTAGAGCAATATTTTGAAAAAATGGAGAGCCTTCTATCATCACTATTTCGATTGAACTATACTAATATCATATTGTCAGCCGATACTAACATTAATTTACTCATTACTAGTCGAAACAATGTAAGACTTTTATCTCTACGAGAATCGTATAATTTAATACCGTACTTCTCAAATCCAACCCGAGTTACAAATACTAGTGCTACTTGTATTGATAATATTTTTGCACAAAAAAACGTTATATATAAGCCAAGAATCCTAAATACAGGATTGTCTGATCATTATGGATTATTTTGTTGTTTATCAAACAAAGAACTACCGCATCCAAACCAAAGTGCAATGAAGAGGTCCTTTTCTAATAATAATGTTATCAATTTTAATAATCTTTTGACAAGTATTGATTGGGAAATTTTGTCAAAACAAAAGACGCTAAATAATAAATTTGATTTATTTAATAATATAATATCAATGAATTTTAATAAAGCATTTCCTGTAAAAAAAGTTACTTACAATAAAAAGTCATGTAAACATAAGAGGTCATTGATTAATCAATTAAAATTAAATAACAATCCTGAACTGAAATCATATGTCAAAAAATATTGCTCTACCTTAAAGAAAGTAATACATTCGGCGAAAAAAATGCACAATACAAAAGAAATCCAAAGATCTGAGAATAAAATTAAAACAGCATGGAATATAATAACAAACGAAGCAAATGTCTCGAAAAAATCTAAAACTCGAGAAAACATTATTTTAAAAGATAATGGCTTACTTATCACTGATCCTACTGATATAGCAAACCTATTTAATAATCAGTTTATAAATCAAGGCGTCAACCAAACATCACAAAATAATGTGACTTCAACTAGCCTGCCTATGACGCGTGCTGCGATGACAATGTATCTTTATCCAACATCTGAAGACGAAATATATCATCTCATGTTCTCCTTCAAAAATACTTATTCTTCAGGATATGACGAAATATCATCTGTTCTATTAAAAAAGTGTGCAGTAAATTTAATAAAACCGTTGTGCTACCTTTTTAATTTATCATTAGCTGAAGGTGTATTTCCTGATATATTCAAATTAAGTATCGTGTCGCCCATATTTAAAAAAGGTGATTTCCAGTGTGCAGTCAATTATCGCCCCATATCGTTACTTTCCGTGTTTTCAAAAGTTCTAGAAAAGCTGATGCATCAACGCCTATCATCATATATTGAAACTAACAACATCCTATCCGATTGTCAACATGGCTTCACCAAAAACAAATCCACCATCACAGCTGTATGTGATTATAGAAATTATATTCTAAATAGTTTAGATCACGGTAAACATGTAATGGGTCTGTCTTGTGATCTATCGAAGGCGTTCATAAGAGATCCCAAATAACCAAAATACCATACTTAAATTCTGATGGTGTTGTTGACAATTATTATTCCAGTGCTAATTATGTAATAACAGGCGTGCCTCAAGGTTCAGTCTTAGGTCCCTTATTATTTCTTTTGTATGTAAATGATATTTGCTGGAATATTACTTCCGCAAAATGTGTAATTTACGCAGATGATACATATTTCATAATAACAAATGAAAATTTTTCCACTTTAAAAAATAATACGGTATCATTAATAAAAGAAGTCGATTATTGGTGTAACAACAATGGCTTAACATTAAATTTATCTAAAACTAACATCATCTACTATAAACTTTCAAATTATGACATTAATATTGTCAACATTCAATATAAGGAGATAAAAAGTGTAACTTGTATCAATATGTTAGGTGTTCATATAGATCGAGACTTAAAGTGGAATAAACATATTCATCAAATAATGCCCAAACTCAACAAAACAGTATACTGTTTACGATTGTTATGTAAGAATGTAGATATGGAATCTGTGAAATTAGTGTACTATAGTTATTTCTATGCAATAGTTACATATGGCATACTATTATGGGGTAATTCACCTTTAATATCAAACATATTTCTAATACAAAAGAAAATTGTACGAATCATATGTAATTTAAGACCTGCTGAATCATGTAGAGGAAAATTTAAAATCCTAAATATATTCACTATGTATGGTATTTATATTTTTGAAATATTAAAATTTGTTATAAATAACGTTAAGTCGTACAAATTTATCTCGAACGAAAACTTTACAACAAGGAACTCAAATATTATACTTGAAATACCAAAACATCACACTGTATCATATGAATACGGTTATTATTATTCTAGTATATTATATTATAACGCTCTGCCTAATAGTATAAAAATTATGCGTAATAAAGAGGCAATCTCTAAGATAAAGCAAATACTTATAGGATTGAAATTAAAGGACTTAGGCTTAAGTTGTAGTCAATTTTATTGAAGTATAGTTGACAACGTTTCGTCACCTCGACTCTTCGGATTCAGCACTGTAACTTAGATTCTTGTTTTTGCTTCCTTTAACTTCATATAAATTTTATTTTTTTATTGCACTTTGCTGACTCCGAACTTCGACTTAAAATTTTTATAAAAGAAATTATTTCTTTGTGTTGTTATTTTTACCAACTGCTTTTTGACCTGAAGATGGTTACATCCGTAACCGAAACGTTGTCAACTATACTTCAATAAAATTGACTACAACTTAAGCCTAAGTCCTTTAATTTCAATCCTACATTACCTTGGCTTATTAAAACACACTATCACAAATACTTATAAGTAAAGAATATTATAGCACTAAACAATATTTTGAAGACTGTAAAAATAATTTATTTCATGTCTTATAATATAATGCGTTACTATATAATGTAAGAATATCTTATGTACGTACGTAAATAGTTCTGCTTGGAATAATTTAGCTTGTAATTGTATAATTACTAATTACTGTAATGTCGAAATAATTAATGTAACACAATCTACTTAATCTATGTAATTTGCATTTATTAAATTAATTATGTATTCCCTACGTTGTACTGGTACAACTTTATTGGAAATAAAATTATTATTATTATTATTATTAACAGTAATATTATTGACAATAGAATTTTGTACACAACCAGTTGTTGCATGTCAATATTTAAAAAAAATTTCGTGCATTTAGATCAATACTAATTAATCGGATTATTATGTAGTTTGTGATAGGTAGAAATATCATCCGGTATATTCAAAGCTTTGGAAATATAGTCAGTCTTCTGCATTATGACAGTTTTGGAACCTTTGTCAGCTCTTGTAATTGACAATTTGATCTTCATATTGTTTAACAAACTTTTTTGTCTTAATAATCCATTAAAGAAGTTCTTGATCGTCAAAAGATAACTTATTATTCTTCCATTGTCTTGCATGGGAGTCAAGAAATTTAGAAATTTTAAGCTTCATATCTTCTTTATCAACAATGTTCCTTCAGTATACAGAAGTAGAAAGATTAGCAAAAGTATCAAATATTGTCTTTTTCAACTGTTTTATATCATTAGTTTTAAAACAAAATTTTGAACCAAGAGAAAGAATTGTAAAGTAATCATTTTAGGTGAGTGATAACTAAGGCATACACGAACAGCAGTATCTTTCTTGATGACGATTCTGTAACCATAGATAAAGCATAATTACAATTGAATTGTGTAACAAACTAATATTAGTAGTAGTTTCCGTGGAAACTATCTAAAATATATTACACTTGACAAGAAAAATGAATAAGTTTATAAAACTTTTGGGCTGTTGTTTCGGAAAAAAAGAAACAAAGCCTAAATTTAAGTATAATTTTAATGAACCAGTCGTCATGCTACAAAATTCACAGTTTTATACATGGGACAGACATGGCATACCGGCTACAGGCGAAGGTAAGTCATATAAAATTTTTCACTTATTTGCAAAAGTAAATTGTACTTCTGATATATCAATAACTACAAATGATACATCAGAAGTACAATTTATTGTTATTAATTTTCTAGAAACCAACCAAGGTCTCGATTATTTGGAAGATGGGTCCTTCGGAAAAAATTTTAAGTGTATTTCCTTTTCTCAAGCCGCGAATCAGCTAAGATATATTCAAGATACAAAATTTCTAAATATTTTCGACATCAATCGTGTATTTTGGATAGAAAAACCATTTTATCAAAATTGGGTACATGAAGAAGTTTTGGCATTTTTCAGTAAATTTTGGGTTCCGAACCGATATAAATTTCATGTGATTCTGATCGGGGATAATAAATTTAAAAAGGATTCTGGAATCTATTTGGATAAATACATAAAAATTTTAACGTTACCATTTTCGGAAAGTATTTTGGAACCAACTGATATTGTGGTCGCGGTTCAAATTTTTAAATTTGTAAATGGAATATTAAAAATTAGAAAGTATCATAATATTTTGACCAGTCTATCAAAATCATCAAGTGAAGACGACAAGATTAACAAGAAAAAGAAGAGCAAAATTTTCGGGCAAAATTTTAAATTTGTTAAATCTATCAACAACTTCTGTAGCCGGTTGAAAATTTTTTGTAAATTCAAAAATTCAAATAAATTATAAATGTTTAGTTTTTGTTTTATTATACTCGCTACATTTATCTTTAATAATAATATACTCGTCTTTGTAGAGATTTATTATTTCTAAAATTCGTATTATGTTTACTTATTAATATATTTCTTACTTACAGTGCAAGTTCAAAGAGGTTCATTCCGATCGACTAGACACATTTTTAGTGCAGATTTTCGCACAATTCCATTTACAAACAATTTCGAGCTACACATAAGCGGTTGGGTACTAGTTACACGTGAAATTACATGCTCCGAAATGTGTGCAACTTTTTAGCAGTGAGAAATACTAGAAATAGTGGAAGACCGGGCGACCGATCGACGCACAATTGCCAAGCAGACCCGGACGGAGTTGACAGCGCAGTGGCAGCAGCTCTGAAATGTTTCCACTAAGGGACGCTGGCAAAATGGAGAGGTAGACCACTACCTTATCCAGTTCCTGACGGGACATGGCTGCTTCCGAGCCTATCAGTATCATTTCAGACTGGACGACGACGCTTCGTTCCTCACCTGCCAGCCAACCCAGGAAGATGTTGAGCACGTGTTTTTGCACTGTCCACGCTTCGAGAAGGATCAAGAAACCCTACAGCAGCATCTGCGACAGCAGCTGTCCCCGGAGAGCATTGTCGTCGAGATGATAGCCAACGAGACAACCTAGATCGCGATGTCCAACCTCGCGGCCGTGGTCATCCGGAAGCTCCGGAAGGCAGAGCGACTGAGGAGAGAACAGCCCGTGGCCTAGAGAAGGAGGGCGAGTAGCCTGCCTTGAGGGCTCGTAACAGTCAGTTTGCCCCCCGTGAAGTAATACTTAACGGCAGTTCCTCGGGGTGGTGGAACGTCATAGCAGGTGCTTTTAGTGGGTAGAAATCCCACACACCGCCAAAGCACGGGCTTCGCGGCGTCTTTTAAAGATTTTCACCTGCCCACGCAAAAAAAACATACATGCATACATACATATTATCACGCTGTATTCCATTAAATGGGGTAGCACGTACCCTAAAATCATTAATAAAACATTAACTCATTAAATTCACCATTAATCAGTCCTCGCCAAACATTCTCATCCAACCACACCACATATTTAACACCATTAATATCAATTTATACAGATTTCATGAATGTAAATACGAGAATTTAAGAGATTTTAACATACATATATATTGTTTATTTTCTGTGGAATAATGGTTGTAGCCCGGCCCTGTTTCTGAGCACGGTGTAATTTTAATCCTAATCCTACATCACGGCCACCGATGCGTCTCTAGTCGGGCATCAAGTATTTCGCTATGTGCGGTCAAATTATATTCTGCTAATATTTTAAATATATTTGGAAATTTTAAAAAGAATTAAATTATTTAAAGCAAATTGAGCAGTTAAAAACTAAAAAAGGAATTCAATATTATGACATCATGATTATTTAGTGATATTATAACTTAAAACTTATTTTTAACGATTAATATTTTACTTTTACTTTAAATAATTATTACTGAAATAAATAGGTTAAGTTCTGGATATAGGTCAGTAGAATAAATATAAAAATCAATACGATTAATGGTTTAATGGCGTGAGTATCATTAGAGTTATGCTGTTTGACAGCTTTGAACATATATTCCTGATTGTTCTGTTATATTTGGGACTAAAGTTAATTGTACGGCTTGTAATAAATATTGTTGTATTATGTTAGATTTTTTCTATATTAAAGATGTTAGTAATTTGACACTTCATATTTTTTAAATGATCATTTTAATGTTGGAGCACGCATTACAAAAGCTGCAGTTATAAGTAAAAAAATTTATAGTCCTTTAAGTTTATTCGCAAAAAGATCTACTAAGTTACATTTTCCACACTTTGCACTATTATAACTAATAAACATATTAGTAATTAAATCCCAAACATCTTTACAATATTAATCATACACTACAAATGATAATTCCAATGTAAAGATTAACTTGCAAAAGATATTTTAAATATATTTTTACTATACATAAAATATTTTTTAATAGGTTAATACGAGTCAATGCCACCTCACCGAATCCCATGCCACCTAAAATTCGCGAGCCCTAATATTCACGCCACCGAAAAGTCACCAGACCGAAAGGTCCTTATTCCACTTTGTCCATAACACCGAAACTAGTGCTGTCTCTCTTTTTCATAGCTGCACGTCACACCGACGTCACACTGACGTCAGACCTATGACGATTGTTAGTGACGTCAAGCATGGCGTCACGTATTCAGTACAGTAAACCAAATAAATATTGAATATAATAATTTTCGAGTTAATTAATTTATGAAATGCAATGCGCGAATCAAATAAAACAACTGCCGGGTCTTATGAAACTATTTAATCTACGATTAAAATTAACTTACTATTTAATTTAACTGAAGATGTCAAGTTTTATTTAATTGAGCGAGTAAATCTGAGAGTAAACTGACGAAAATGTATGGTATTCAAATTTAATGGATGATATTAAAAGACAATAAGTAATAAAGTTGAATGATTAGATATAATTTCAAAATAAATAAGTAGATTTAAATTATATTCATTTTTTATTTTTATAAAGGTTACTAATTTCAACTTCCTATTTCTCTCGACAGTGCAAGATGGATTTGTAAGTTGATATAATGTCATTAGTATCATCTATTTCTTCAGTAACGCACATATCTGATACACCATCAGACAGTGAATCTTGAAAATGATTCACATAAGCGAGGGTTACCAACAGTATTCCGAAACAAAAGCAATCCATTTCAAAATTATAGTGAAAATAATTATACGTTTGAAAGACAATTTAAATAAGTATGATTTCGAAGTACTTTTAAATCTCATACCAGTAATTATCCCTTAACCTCATTGTGAAGACTCATGTTTTAATTTCATACAGCGAATAAGAACAAACTACATTAAAAAGCAAGAATATTATGAAAAATATAATAAAAACTAATATGTTAACTTCTGTTCTACATTTCTATATTCAAAAATAAAATAATGCAAGAATTGAAATATTTTCAAGGTAAGTTTGTTGTTTTAATAATAAATACATTTTATAACAAATAAAGATATATTCTACATTAACAAAAATAGGTAACATTTAAAAAAATTATTTTAACAATGAATTCTGAAAACTTTTTCCATATCGTTAGTAAAACGCCAAAACCACGAATGCTATTTCTGCAAGATTCATAGATACACTTATAATATTACTAGTATATTGAATATTATCGATAACTTATTTGAGCTCACGAGTGCTTTTATTGTTATGACAATTTTTCCTACGAGCAACAAAAAAACACCGAGAAAAATATATTCATTTAATCATAATAGGCGTATTCTATTTGCCATTTGGATCAGATTTTTAAAATTTTGTACGGTTAAAATTTTGATAAATTGATTCAAGTATATTCTAGATTCACTTTTCAATTTATAATCCCCGATTAGAATTACATGAAATTTAAACCTACCCGGAAGCCGAAATTTATTTAAAAAAATTGCCACTTCTTCATTCAGCCAATTTTGATATACTGGTTTTGCAATCCAAAGTTTTATGTTGTTGATGAAAATATCAAGTAATTTAGTATCTTGAATTGTGCCAAACATATTGCCGTTATTATTGAAAGAAAAACACTCACAAATTTTGCCAAAAGATCCGTCTCCTAAAATAACTTGTTCTTGTTTGATTTCTGGGAAGATAATAACGATATTACTAATAATGATAGATCAACACTAATGGTATCGGCGTAGCCGATCGCGAACACACACTTTTCGACAGAGCAAAGATAGCCAAACGGAACGAGACCGGAATCAAGTTCCTTGATTCGAACACATACATGCATATTTAATCTAATTACTCCAACGATGTTCCTACCCTATTCCAATTATAACTACCACCTCTCCTAAAATGCTACACCCCTAAAAACATTAACAAATCGCGTATCTGTAACTAAACCAAAAGTGTGACGGTGTTACGTCACAGTCACCCACATCGTCCTTTCTTGAGTATGCTTAGCGGAGATTCGTTCGTTTACTTAAACCGTACCCATAGTGTCCCAATCCCCGGTCAGTATCAGTTAGAGTGAGATAGCCAACAAACCCTCAATACTTTGTTGCGTTTTCGAATTCGATTCTTTCTTGGATTAATTATGCATTTAATTTAACTTGAATTTAATATCATTTTATAAACGTAAGCGTATTTGAAGAATTTCACTCAGTAGTCTTTTTTGAAACATCGTTCGTTCATTTCTGATTGATTAATTTTACTTTAATAATTCAACAATTAATCGGGATCTAAGTAATTAGAAGTTATATCGATCTATTGACCGATTAAACACACAAATTCTTACATTTCTCGGACATGAAGAATTTAGAAGAACAATGCAGCTCATTTCATATTCTTTTCCTAGAAACATATGTTCGATTTCTCTGTTTCTCTCATTGCTCTGATCTGTTTGCATACTCTAGTGTCGTTTTATATAAAGATTTCGTAATTTACCACCTTCTAGACTGCGAATTTACTTACAACGGTTTCAAATGTCTTTCTACAGATGTTAACAATAAATATCTCACTTGAAAATTTTTTCACAATCGGTCCCCGACTCAAGTGTTCCTTCCACAAAAATTACCCTAAAATTGCTAAAGATAGCCGATGGCTGATGTACTGTCTCCCATCCGAGTACCTGCTCCGCGTAACTTCTGACTCTAGTTTCGGAATGATATTTCCGTGAAATCTAACAATATTCTTTAATTTTCTTATTTACAATTATGTATTTGAAATATTATTTATTTATTTACCGCAAAAATATATATATATATATATATATATATATATATATATATATATATATATATATATATATATATATATATATATATATATATATATATATATATATATATATTTCAAAAACTACCTCTGTGGCTCCTCCACCACTAACATCTTTGGGGGCCGTGATCTGACGACTGGTAACCGCACTTCACGCGCAAAATATATCACTTACTGAGATCTGCTTCGGCAGAGTGCCACACCTAGTAATGGGTTGAAGGCGTGATGATGCATTTATTTAATTTTTTTTACTAAAACTAGATGACAAGATATAAATATATTTTGTTTTTAATAAATGTTTTTTAAAACAATAAATGAAACCATTTTTTTTTATAACGTGTTTTAATAATCAGTTATTTTTAATCAGATAACAATGAGCGCTTCCTATAAATAGCATTATAGTCACCTTCAAATAAAGTTTCTACTCGCATACTGCTTAAAACAATTGTGCAAATCGCTCTAAAAAGTAGAAAACCAGTTGTATAATTATCTAAATGCTCTTTACAATATCACGTATTTTCATGATTTGCTCTAACTACACCACCGTACTACTAATAACTAACATGTTACATTAATAGTCGTGTGATAAATGGAGCATTAATAAAGTGTATTATCGGTTCTTGAACACGATTCAGTAACCATAGAAAAGGCACAATTACAATAGGAATTGTTTAACAAACACAGCCAATATTAATGTTAGTTTCCTAAGAAACTTTATATGAAATAGTAGAGTTAAATCTACTCTCATAATGAATAAGTTAATAAATCTTTTCCGCGTGTGTTTTGGAATGAAAAAAACAACCAAATCTAAATTCAAGTATGATGATAATGAACCTGTCATATCGCTTCAAAATTCTAAGTTTTATACATATTCGTGGGAAAGTCATGGTACACCGGCTACTAAAGAACGTAAGTCTTATATAGTTTCAATTAATAGAGTAATAAATTATTATATTTCTAGAAATTCAACAAAATCAAGCTCTTTTTGGAAATGGAACGTTTGGAAAAATTTGTAAGTGCATTTCTTCCTTATGTAACACGAACCAATTTGGAAAAATTCAAGATTCAAAATTACTAGATATTTTTGTGTATAATAGAAAATTTATAATCGTAAAACCACTATATCTAAATTGGATAAATGAAGAAGTTATCACATTTTTTAATAAATTTCGGCTCCCAGTTACATACAAATTTCACGTAGTTCTCATTGGGGACAATAAATTTAGGAATGAATGTACAAAATATTTGGATACGTCTATCAAAATTGTAACCTTATCTAAATCAAATAAACTTTTGGAACTGAATGATATGGTGGTGGTGGGCCAAATTGTTCAAGGTATACGCGGATTAATCAAAATTAAAAAGTATCATAGCATTTTGACCACCCTTTCAAAATTATCAAGTGTACAGGATGATATTTACAAGAAGCAGGACAAAATTCAAGGGAAAAAATTTAAGTCATTGAACAAGTTCTGTAGCCGGTTTAAAATTTTTTGTTATTTAAAGAAATTTAAATAAAAAATTTTCAAATAAATCAAATACTTCTTTTATTACAAGTAGTCACGTTAATTTTTAGAAGCAATAAGGCTTATTTATTATTTTAAAAATTTGTATTCTTTTGATTATTAATGTCGATATACGATATATTTTATTTACTGCGCAAGTGCAGTTGCATTCGGCGTACCCTGAAACATGTTTTAGTGCAGTGAGGGGTAGAGGCGATTATTCGGATAATCCCGCATGCAGACAATTTTATGCTGCATGCAAACGGTTAGTAATTAGACATGATGTTAAAAGGTTCGAGACGAGTAAATGCAGCATTTTACCGGTGGATAATACAAGAACTATTGATGCTACAGCTGAGGTTATTGTATAATATATCTTAGTAGCATTGGCGTCCGCAGGGGGTGGGGCAAGGAGGGGCGCGCCCCACTCCCTGGATTTTAACTAGGATGATGACCACGACTCTCGAACATAGGACTTTAACATATAAAACTATAATTTAAAAGTTTTAGTGCATAAAATTCTGCATCTGAACCAATAAACAAAATTAATTTTGCATACTTTGTAACGATACAAATTAGATTTGAAAATGAGGAAAATTGCCTCAAAACTATCGATAAGCATGAAATTGAAACCAAATTAAACAAATGTTTAACGTTTTATTTGTCAAAATAAATGAAATAATAAGAATTTATTCTGACAGTTTTGTCAGATTGAACGTCAAATATTTGTTTAATTTCGTTTCAATTTCATAGCTATCGATAGTTTTGAGACAATTTCAGTCATTTTTAGATCTAATTTGTGCCGATATAAAGCATGCAAAATTAATTTCGTATTTTATGCCCTTATACTTTTATTTGAAGCTTTTTCTTTTAAATAATTAGGAAGCAGGAAATTTAAAACAATATGATTTTACATGTTAAAGTCCTGTGTTCGAGAGTCGTGGCTACCACACTGTGTATGTATATATAAATAAAATAAAAATGAAATTATAAGTTTGAAGATAATAAATTCAAGCTGAAACTGAATTTCCAGCAGTATTCTTATGGCCAGCTAGCGACATGTTCCCTATCGTAACGATTGAGTAATCTAAGTTTAAGTTTACACAGACACGAAATATTAGAAAATAAAAACGGTAAAACTGCTAAATCGGAATTTATTGAAGAAATGGTGTCAATTTATGGAAGAGTTATTCGAAAATTGTCGTTCCTCTTCAATTTAAACCCAGACGACAAAGACTAGTAATTTATTTCACAAATTTAAATATTTTTTTATCCATTTGTTATGTGTATTTGTATTTATGTTATGTAAAAAAAATATTTTAGAAATTTATGTATATCTATCTGAGAGTTTTCTGCGACTCGCCCCCCCCTGAAAAAATGTCTGTGGACGCCCATGCTTAGTAGCCTGTGATTTTATAAATTTAGCGGTTGTACTGTTCACATTTATAGATAATATATTAATTTATATTGGTTTCGTCGTAAGAAAAGTGTATCAGAAAATAAACTTTATTATAATTTTACAGAAATAGATTTTATTAAAATAATAACGATGAACTTATTAACCCGTCAGTAGACGTAAATATCTGTTCTATAAGTGAATATGGCAATGATTTAGGATTTTGGAGAATGTCTTACAGAAAAAGATTAAAATTAAAATTGACATTTTACAGATATGCTATTGACAGTTGATTTCCATTATCCATTATGGTTAAGGTGGTTCTATCATGACAGTCTCATACAAAAGTATAGGTAACCTAAAAAGTTTATAAAAACAATTATTACATTTTTGTATGGTATAGGTTATTAACAGAATTCACTTTTTGCTGCAATATCGTATTTAACTAGTTTATGAAATTCAGTGACATAACAAAATTTTTGGAAGTGAATGTGTCATGCCAACCTATAGCAGTGTAATATTTTATACCGCAGAAGCTCTGACAACATTGCGAGAACCACAAGCAGCATGATATTACCAGTCGGTACGAAACGTAACTGTATTATCGATACATTCTGTTGACAGTTCATAACAAAAATTACAAAAATGCACCAAAGCAATAGGAACTTACCTCAGACAAACATAAGTAGACAAATTATGCCGTATTCAAGTCAATGCAGTGTTGTGAAGCAGAAAGAGTTGGAATAACTTGTTGGTGAGGCGGGTGCGCGGCAAGGAGCGAGTACACTTTGATGTTATGCAAGTTGCAAACATTTGTATAGTTATTCTTATATTCAATTACTTACTGTTTATACATCAAAGTAAAGGTTAGTTTTTGACATATTAAGTGTTTTGTATACGCACTTTTGTATTTAAATAAATAAAATGCTCGCGTCTGATAACTGTCATCAACATAAATGCAACCTGCATAACACCAAATTGTACTAGCTCTTTGCCGCGCACCCGTCTCATCAAAAGTTATTCTAACCCCTTCTACTTCACAACAAACGCCGTTGTTCTCCGTCTAGTTATGTTTTGTCTGAGGGACTTACAATTTTGACGTCACATGCAGCAGACCCCCTCTACACAATTTTGTGTGAAACAACAAATTTGTAGAAAGAGCGAGGTGACACCATGCCGAGTCGAACAACTGCTTTCTCCTTTTAGCACTTATGCCCTCAGATCCCCATATTTTTTTGACGTTTAAAGTTTGGATCACGTGATAAACGTCAAACTGTAATGCTATACTAGTAGCGTTCGATTTGCAAACAATCTCACCTCAGTTCATTTCAACTGAGTTGAGATTGTTTGAAATGAGATGATATTTTTTCGATGACAAATCGAATGGGTTTTGACAGGTCTGAACTGAGTCGGTTCCGTGACGAACGTTGTAGTATTATTTCGCGGACAACACATGATTTGCTTGATGTTTTTGTTGGCAGTTAGCTGTGAGACATGATTTATAACATGTACAATTTAAAAAATATATTAAATAACTTCCAAATATTCAAACTACAAACAAAACATAACGAATTCTACCCCCACTCTAACTGAGTAGAAAATCTCAGTACGCATCAGTGAAATAGGTAGTGCAGCATCGGCAAGATGGGAAGTGAGTGTCTCACTTGATCTCAGTTATGTCAGTGCAAATAAAACAGCACAAAAAAAGCTGTCAAACTGAGGTGAGGTGAGATTAACTGAGATTTGGTGCAAATCGAACGCTACTATTATGTTCGCTAAATAACAAATTATTAAATTCTGTTTTACTCACTAGATGGCAACCGAAGAATTTGAATTGTATAAGTCTTTATTACTATCAACTGTAACTACAAATAAATAAATATAAAATGCTGTAATATTTTTTTTGTAGTAAAGTTAATATCTTTTACTGATCGAAATAACAACTTTCATAGTTCTTGCAGGGTGCATTATCCGATCGGAAAAACAGCAGATGGGACTTCAGCCGATTGGGACAACAGCCGACGGGACATTGCCCGACACGACAAACTTGGACTGATGACGTCACACATTGACGTCATGGTTTGTGTACAAGAGTAGTTCAGCTAGTGAAAGGTAGATGGTACTTGTATGAAAAATATACTGTAGTGAAATCGCGCCTTGTAGAATTCTATAATAGAATTCAGGCGATTATTTTCAAATCGTTAAATTAGTATGCCATTCTAAATAATTTTGCAGTAGTAATGTTGTTTACATCATTTGTGCACTATCTTATACAAAAAGTACCAATTATTTTATGTTATATTAGGAAAAATTATAATTTTCACAGACGACAGCGATTCTATTGTCCGAAATAGAATTCTATATGGCGCGATCCGGGGGCTGGAGTGATTTATAAAATGTTTCTGTTAAGACGAATGTTTTGACATATAAGTTAACCTTAAAATCTATAATAGGTAATAATTAAATGTAACTGAACATTAACAACAAGTTTATTATTATTATCACTCAATTGTGATATAGATACAAAATATTGCATCTTATTATCTTTAAATTATGGTAAGCCATTACTGAAACCGTAAAATATTTTAATTATTATTCACATTGATATTTTAGATTATTCCAAGGTCCAAAAGAAAAAGTTGGAAGTGGATGAAGATAAGAAATGAATATATGAAAATAACAGTTAACTTAACTAGATATAATATATGACATAAATTTTTAAAAGTTACATTTTTTAACTTAATAGGATGCGGGCACTCACGTGACACTGTGACGTTTTTGTGACGTAAAAACAGCTGTTCGGGCAAAGATCACTGCGCCACTTACAAAATGAACTATTTTTTGTGGCGATATTTGAAAAGAACGGTTCTTTTCAAATCTCGTTCCGAAAAAATAGTTTATTTTGTAGGTGGCGCAGTGATCTTTGCCCGAACAGCAGTTTTTACGTCACAAAAACGTCACAGTGTCACGTGAGTGCCCGCATCCTATGCTAGTTTTAAGCTATTTTCTTTCGGTAAGCGAACCAATCCAATCTGATTGAACAGATCCGATTGTATGACGTCACAACTGATTGAAATCGTGATTCAAAAGAACTTTGACATTTGCTGCCGTAATCTCAATAATGAATTTTAAAAATATATTATTTGTAAGAATATAATCTAATATATTCTAATTGTTTTATATTTCTTTTTATTTACTTAAATATACACAAACAAAGACAGTCAAAAAGGAACAACAATCCCTTTAGATATTTGGTTTGTGAATCCCTGCAATGCCGCAATCCGATCGACGTGATCGCTGTTTTGAAGCGATTCGGAAAATCAGATTGCAATTAAGAATATTGTGGTGGTGAGATGTGATCGAATACCGAAAGAACATGTTCGATCACATTTGGATTGCTCAATCTGATTCAATCAGATTCTTTCCTACCGAAAGAAAGCAGCTTTAATGGGGAGTTTTACATTTAAAATGGGAATAAAAAAGAGATATGACAGATCACGATTAACTAGGAACATCTAGTATCAAAACGACACACGACGAGAGAAATTAATAATTAAGTTGGAACAACCTTGAAACGTCAACAAAAAAACTATGTGACTTGAAGAGTTTATGTTTTTAATAAATTGTGGATAGCTATATATTGATCATTAGAGAAAGTAAAATCTGTTTTGTAATTAAGTGCATTATCCTGAAGGATACTATACAGACTTTCCACAAACATTCTTTTACTTGTGTTAATTTCATTATGAACAATCTCAACATTGTCAAAGTCAGGGGAATGACCATGTGTCAGGGAGTGCTAAACCAAAGCACTGTGATCCTCATTGTTTTTTTTATGTGTAATTTATGTTGGTTAAGTCTGGTCTTAAGGTATTGTTTAGTTTCACCAATGTAGACATAGTTACAGTCCAAACATTTGATCTTGTAAACTAAGTTACTTTTAAGAGAATTATCAGTTTTAGATTTTAACCTGGTGAAGAGACTTCTAGTGTCCGAAAATATTTTGTAGGCAATAGTTAGATTCAATTCATCTGTCAAATTCCTCAACGTTCTGTCTAGATGTTTATAGTATGGAAATGATATGTATTTCTTCTTTACACCATTAACTAGTAAAATTGACAAATTTAAACTTTTGTAAACCAGATGTTGTACTCTACTGTTAATCAGTTTTGTTAGAAAGAATAAAGGATAGTTGTTTTTTAATGAGAGTGTCTTTTATAAGTTGGATAACATTGAATTGTGAAATGGTCCGTTTTGAACTCCTATTAATTATGAAATTGTTGTATTACACCTAAATATTTGAAAATGTGGCAAGCTTTTACGTTTTACGTATTTTAAGTTTTCCCGAATATAATGTAAGGTATTCAATCCAAAATCTAATATCTGTAGAGATAAATCTACTAGAAACTTTGTCTTAGTTATCTCTCATCACATTCTATTAATGGAAAAATTACAACAAATGAATCAGCAATCGTTGAAAAAAGAGAGATTTAATGTGTATGTTGGTATAACTTTTATTTCTTCTTACCTAAGATAAGACAGACTTATATTGTGTTACATGAAAGTTTTATCGGTTCATTAACAATTTAATAAGTTTCAGAAAATCACTACCGTTAGTGTTGCTAGATAAACAATTTTTTAACTAAAGACCACTTTATTTTTTTCTTCACAGATACACTTAACGACAGTACCTACTTATAAGAATACATATTCTTATGTTAATATACAAATATTTGATGCTAGATAAAAAGTATACCGGATGTCTGTTTTAAATGTGTACATAGCAATTAACATGGGAAATCAGTTTTTTGCTTGCTGTTGCTCGGAGTTCTACTGGATAACAAAGATTGTAATATCAATCTAAAGATATAATTTTTCTGAATTCAGCGATGTGAAATACATTTAAATTTCATGATAATTTGCTCCAGTAAATTAATTCTGAAGTTTTGAAAATTCACAGATTTATTCAATTTGTATCTGACTATAGTAATACAAATAATTACAAAATTACAAATTTGAACTTTATTTAAAAAAATTTAAATAACGAAAAATTTTAAACCGGCTACAAAACTTATTAAATGATTTTATACACTTAAATTTTCCCTTTTTCTTCTCTTCTCTTATATTTTCATCTTCTACACTTGATGATTTTGTAAGAACGGTCAAAATGTTATAATACTTTTTAATTTTTAATAGTCCATTTATAACTTGAACAATTTTTCCCACCACCACCATATCATTCGGTTCCAAAATATTTTTAAAATTTTGTACGATTAAAATTTTGATAAATTGATTCAAGTATATTCTAGATTCACTTTTCAATTTATGATCCCCGATAAGAATTACATGAAATTTAAACCTACCCGGAAGCCGAAATTTATTAAAAAATTGTGTCACTTCTTCATTCAGCCAATTTTGATAGAGTGGTTTTGCAACCCAAATTTTTATGTTGTTGATGAAAATATCAAGTAATTTAGTATCTTGAATTGTGCCAAATATATTTCCGTTATTCTTGAAAGAAAAACACTCACAAATTTTGCCAAAAGATCCGTCTCGTAAAATAACTTGTTCTTGTTTGATTTCTAGGAAGATAATAACGATATTATTAATAATTATAGAGTCCAGAGAAAACCCGCGTTGCTGTTGACCATAATACCTAAAACGCAGATCAGGGCGGAATGGCGGCATATGACCTAAGTAGTTGGTCCGCCAAAGAAGCCAGAAAAAAAAAAAAAATAAAAATAATTATAGATCAAGGATAGTTTATTTACTCAAATATGTGAAATTATATATGACTTACGGTCTTCGGTAGCCGGCATGCCGTGATATTCCCATGAATACGTGTACTTTGAATTTTGGAGAGACAATACAAAGTCATTATTATTACAGTGAAATTTAGATTTCTTTTCTGTTCGCAGTCCGAAACAAGATCGTACAAATTTAATAAAACTGCTCATTTTATTAAATAACTTATAGAATCCTAGGAAACTACTTTTAATATTGGTAGTGTTTGTTGAACAATTTCAATTGTAATTGTGCGTTTTCTTATTGTTGCAGAATTGTGTTTAAGAACTGAAACTTTTTTTCATTTATGCCCTAATAAATATATATATATATATATATATATATATATATATATATATATATATATATATATATATATATATTCTGGTACGAGCTAAACACAGAACAATTTCTGCTGGAACGATTTAAAGCAAATTTAGAATCTAAATCGATCAACAAGTGATAAGTAAAAGTGACTCATCAAGCATCGCAGCACCGTCTACTGTGACCGAGAGAACATCGGACACACGACACCCACGTCAACTTCGAAGGCATCTCGAGCAATCCAAGGGACCATCGGAACGAATCAACTTTGCACGGGTCAAAATCTTCAACGCACATGAAGACGCTGATTCTGCTGTAAGTACCTTATGTTTTTAGAGGTTCTAAAATAAAATTTAATTCTGACTCCAGTTCTGATTCTGACTCCAGTTCCGAAAGTGAACTGTCTCCAAATATTTTGAGTAATAAAATAGTCTCAAATTCATTAATTAGAAATCCAATATTTAATTTTAATCAAATAAGAATGGTAATGCCAGCATTAAAACGAGAATATCTCGATATGATCTCCGATTTCCATGGGGAACGCGAACTTTTACCCCGATTTCTTGAAATATGTCAGAAATTGGTAACTAAATTTTATAACACAACAGATCTAACAGATTTCCAAAACGAATATCTAATGTCCACAATATTGTCAAAGATAAAAGGCGACGCCGCAGTTAATATTGCGAGCTGTACCATTTCAAATTTTAAAGAATTAAAAACTGTTTTAACAAATATGTATGCTGACAAACGCGATACATATACACTGGCCATAGACATGACTGAATTAAAACAGTCATATAATGAAACACCTTTTGCCGTTTACAACAAGTTACAATATTTGTTAAATCTTCAGATTTCTTATATTAAAACTCATTCGGATCCTAGTGAATCCAACGAAGCCGCTCTTTTATCGCGCTACTTGCAAAATTATGCGTTACGCATATTATTACGAGGACTTAGAGAACCAATTCCGCATTAAGCATGTTAATTAACGATTTTCAGTTTGACATTCCAACTACTAAAAATCCCAAACCACAAAATAATATACAGAAAATCGCTCAAAAATTTAATCAACCACAACAATTTAACCAGACTAAACCATTATACCAGACAATAATCTTAAAGTTCTAATAGATACTGGCAGTACAAAATCATTCGTGAAACCCGATATCGCACATAAATATATCAAAAAATCTATTTTTAAAGATCCATTCCAAAATTTCTACAGCACATGGCACCTCTTTAGAACAATTTAGCACTCTGATACCCACTTCAAAAATTTTTAATATGAAATACAGTAACAATTCTTGCCTAAAGTATCACTTATTAAATTTCCATGATAAGTTTGACTTACTGTTAGGAATAGATGACCTAAATTTATTAAAAATTATTATTGACGTAAATAACGATTTATTAATAACTTCAAATTCAAAAATTAAAATTCATTACCTTCAACCAAATAATAACAAAGTAAATTCAAATAACATTTCTGCCATGAATAAAATAGTTCTAGAACCCCAATCCGAAAAAGTAATTAAAGTAAAAGTAAATATAAAATCAGGAAACGTTGTTATTCCAGAAATTAAAACAAACAATTTAAAAATACCAGAATGTGTCACTGAAAATCATGAAGCACTATGTACAGTAATGAACCCAACAGACTTAAAAATCACACTAAACATACTAAAACCAGTGAATGTCAAGTTATTCGATAATTATGTATCATATTCTAGACCTACCCCTAAATTAAATCTATTACAAATAGAAAAAAATAAATACGACATATCTATATCTCGCACAGATTACATGAATAACGAAGAATCCAATCATGAAAATTGTTTATAAAAAAGAAAAACTAATCCCAAACGCAGACGCACTTCATAAAATTCCACACGACCTTCAAAATTCAACTCAATCTAAATTACAAGATAATGATATATTTGAATATCAAAATTATTTAAATCTTATAATAAAATATTATTACTTCGAAAAACGATCTCTTCAAGATATATTTTACACCCTATCAAGTTTCAAAGACCTTTGCCTAAAACATAATATCAAAAATTTAAAAATTCCCAGACTAGCATATGGTAAAGACGAGAAAGACTGGACAGATATAAAAACGATGATTCAGTACATTTTTCAAGATACAGACGTAACAATATCCGCGTATACTGGACCGGACTTGGAATTATTACCACGAGTAGAACTTAACATCAACGAAACAGACATAACTGCATTTCAAAAATACATAGACGACTTTAACGAAAAATTATTAGATCTTAACGATAATAATAATCCCGACGACTCTGAATCTTTAATAGTTGAAGTAGGCAACAATAAACAAAATTTTAATGACAACGCATCTGACGATAGTGATGAAACAATACACTCCAACGTAGAAAATCCTGTAATCGGTATTCCGATAGTTAAACTACGGTAAAAATCAAATCATAATATCCGAAATCGAATACAATCCTCCGAATCCCACTATATTAAAACTTCATAAAAATAAACAAAGAATTCTAGTACAATTCTCAAAAAATGATTTTGAAAGAGATATGATAAAATTTATCAAAGAATATGTAGTCCCTCGCGTTAAATACTATCTTTATTTTGAAAACCTCCTTTATGAAAAATTTAGCACTACCCTACAAAAATATTTTAAAAATTCGGAAATAAAAATGATTAATTGTACAAAAAAAAAACTGTTAGATGTAATAAATGAAGACGAAATCATTCAAATTATTCAATCTTTTCATGAAAGTAAAACTAACCACAGAGGAATTGATGAAACCGAAACTCGGATAAAACAACGGTACTATTGGCCTAAACAAAGAAAATCAGTACAGACTTACATTAATCAATGCCAGATTTGTCAAATAACAAAGTATGAAAGAAATACCCTAAAATTAAAATTTAATATCACTCCAACCGCAATAAAACCCTTTCAGATAATCCACATTAATAGCATTACATTAGAAAATTCAAAATTCTTAACTATAGTAGATTCTTTCTCCAAATATGCACAGGCATATAAAGTAAATTCAGGACAAGGAATAGAAGTTGTGAAAAAATTAGTTAAATTCTTTACTCATCATCCTATCCCAGACCAAATAATATCAGATAACGGTCTAGAGTTTAAAAATTCAATTTTGCAATAACTCAGAAGTTCATAAGATCAAAATTCACTTTATTAGTTCCCAACACCCTGACTCTAATGGTATTGTAGAGCGCTTTCATTCGACTTTAATCGAACATGTCAGACTTTTTAATAATCAAGAGTTATATAAACAAGAACCTATTGAAATTAAAGTAAATTACACATTATTGGCATATAATAACACAATACACTCGGTTACAAAATTAAAACTCACAGAAATCATTTCCGGACACATAGATTCTAACTCTCCATATAATATAGAAATAAATAAACAATTAGTAATTAATTACATCACAGAACATAAAAATAAAATGAAAATACTTTACCAAAAAATTAATGAAAAAATTTACCATAATAAAAATAAAATTATTAATAAACTTAATGAAACACGAGAAGAATTACCTGAGATCCCAGATCAAATTTTAGTTAAAAATAAACAGAAACAACAAAAAACTAAAAATAAATTTAAACCGGAAGTAAAAGACATATTAACAAAAAACTTAAAAAAGCTAAATTAAAAACTAAACACGGTAACACTTCTGAAAATATCCATTTGTCAAATATCAAACGTCCTAGGAAAACAACTTATTCTTTTAAAAATATTCCAGGTTGTTCGCAATCGCACAAGGAGCGGACATCAAAAATGTAATCCAAAATCTAGGAAATTTACCGATAAATTTAGGACCAGCTAAATTAGAAAGAGCAAAACATACTTTCATACACTGCTATGACTTGACACCTTTATGTAAGGAATATGACGACTTAAACAGACAATACAACAATCTTAACGCAACCACCACAAATACAACAATTTATAATCATGAATTAGATAATCTTAATAAAATAATTAAGTTCCTCCAATCTAGTATTAATGACAAAATTAATCATATTAAAATACATTCTACTAACATAAGAAACAAAAGAGGACTAATCGATGGTCTAGGATCGATATTTAAATCTATTACTGGTAATTTGGACTCTGAAGATGGAAAAAGATTTAACACAATTTTGGAACTCATGCAAAGTAACGAACAAAATTTACAAAATCAAATAAACATGGCATACACAGTGTGAATCACCAAATAATACAAAAATTTAATGGTACAATTCAAGATATTCAACACAATGAATCATTATTAAAATTGAAAATTCTAAATTTACATCATATGATAAAGAACAAAATTGATCTTGATAATATATTAACGGTTAAAGATTTTTATAATCAATTGATAATTTTATATAATGCTATTTTGAATATATTTCAAGATATCGAGAATTCAGTAACTTTCTGTAAATTGAAAACTATGCATCCAAGTATAATCAGACCAAAGGAATTATTTTTAGAAATACAAAAGATTTCATTCCATTATAAAGATCAACTACCCTTTGAACTAAAATATGAAAATATTCTGGATTTCGAATCAGTAATAACAATTAACTGTAAAATATCACAATCACAAATCAATTATTTTATATCATTACCAATAAATTTCAAAAAGCAATTCGAACTTTATTATTTGCATTCAATACCCATAAAACTGGAATCAGAATTTGTAACAATTATTCCAGAAGTAAAATACTTGCTAAAATCTGAAGATAACGAAATTAAGCCTCTAGACGACATTTGTACTAAAGGAAAAACGTATCAGTGTTCCAACAAATTTCAAACCCACTATAACCCAGTATGCGAACGCCAAATTCTCTTAGAAGACAACTCTAGTCAATGTCAGTACACAAAGCTGAACATCAAAAGAAACCACATCGAGATCGTTCCCGAAATCTACCAGTATCCCGCAGTAATTGTGAAGTGTTGTTTAAAGATCAAAAATTAATTTATCAAGATAAAACAATCGGCAAACCATTATTGTTCGATAAAATTAAATTTGAGTTAAAAACAAACAAAATTTCGAACCTTACAATAAACTTAAAATCACTCAATCTAGAAGAAATACCAATTAATCCCATTACTCCGGTTAATAATCAATCTCCCAATTGGCACATGCCTAGTATATGGACAATTATACTTTATGCTGGACTTTTATTTATAATAGCATATTATGTACTCCAATATGTCAGACAGAAGAAGATCCAGCGCAGAACCAACGGCTCATCACCAAACGAAGATATTCACCTACCAGAAGGGGCTCAATTTTAAGAAGGGAGAAGTTATCTTGCCGTAGCTCCCCTATAATAATGCTTAGTAGTATATTGTTTATCTTAAGGTATTATATTATGCTGATTAGTTGCTTTATGCCTTGTAAGATGTAACATAGTTGTAAGTTAGTCTAGAATCAAGCTTGTACCAAGCAACATCGTTGCTAGTGTTCGAATAAATATCTTTTTAAAAAATCAACTTTCGTAGATCGAACTATTATTTATATATATATATATATATATATATATATATATATATATATATATATATATATATATATATATATTTTGGGGTAATAGCACAGTGGTAGCAAGTCGGCCTTTTGAAGTGGTGAAAATTATCCTATTGAGAGGTTGTTAAAAAGAGATGATCGGAATGAAAATATGTTATAAATATATTATTATTAAAAATAAATTTAGCGACTGTAATAAAATAAATATTTGCTAAATAGGAAATTTATCATTTATTGCAATTTTTGAAATAACAAAAAAATTTAAACCGGCTACAGAAGTCGTTGAAAGATTTAACAAATTTAAAATTTTTTCCAAAAATTTTGTGTTTCCTTTTCTTGATGTATCGACCGAACGACTTGATGACAAAAAAATATTTTTTTTTGTGTCCGTTATAAACGTCAGTGTTCTTCATTATTTCGTTCAATTCGATTATTTTGGATTTTTTTTTAGTTGACTTTCAATGAATTTCTGTACTTCTTCTATTTTACTTTGCCCAGTTGCTACCAGTTATTACGAATTTGGCTTTGTATCTTTCTTTCTCTCGTTGCTTCTCTTTTCTATCTTCTTTTCTTCCTATTTTTTATCTTTGTCTTTCATTTATTCTATTTCTTTATGTATTCCTTCTATATTACTTACAGTTTTTTTTTATTTCTTCCATGTTCTTACGAATGGCGTTATTATTCTCTTTTCTTGTTTATATTCCTCCTTCTTCTATTTCGTTTTGTTATATCTTCGAAGTTGTTTAACAGTGTTTATTCCTTTTAGTATTTCTTCCATTCCACTTTCCTGCTCTGCGATAACTTTTCTTTGTTTTGTGTCGTGTTTATTTTTTCTGGTTTAGTTGTTTATATTTCTCTTGACGGTGACTTTTGGAGTACCCTTTCTCCCTTAAAGATTTTTTCTCGTTCTGACTACGTTCCTTTTCCTTTTTCTCGTTTCCTTACTAAACTGTTCCTTCTATTTCTATTTTCGTTTGCACTGCTCATTTGAATAAATCATCCTTTCTATTCAAAGTTCTTAATGTCTAAATCTTAAAACTACAAAAAACCTAGTGTAATTCTTAAACTACTACATACTTATTGAAAGAACTTAAAATAAATTAAAGTAAATAAAATAAAATAAATGTCACTATTTACATCTAAGTTACGTGACACAAATGCAAAGTGTGTATTGCGGGTGAATTCTTGATCTACTGGTGGATATGTAGATCAAACAAAAGATTGACAGGATATCTAAAAGATTCGCTCTATAAAAGGATATCTCAGCATAGCTCATTCCTTCTCTTGCTTCTGCCGGTTCTTCCCTTCCTGGTCATTTATATTCATATATATTTTTAAACTACAATTAAAATTGTTATTTGTTTAATTATTATTTAAAACCAACAATACTAACAGTTTCCATGAAATCATAATTATTAATTTGCATTCAAGCAAATAAAATGGCTACAATTTTACGAATGTTTTGCTGTTTTGGGAAAAAAAGAAAATCAAAATTGGATAGTGACATATTGATAGTTGGACGGGCTAAATTCTATACCGGCTCCACATTAGAATCCCGCGACCGAGGTAAATCTGATAGAATTTTGCAGTTTTCTTTTTTTTTAAATTTTGTTGACCAAATGAATTTTCTTATTGGAATTATAATGAATAACCATATAACTTAATTTGACCAAATCGTAAACTAGACCGCCTGAACTCAATGTAGTCTGTTTTGGGCTTGAAATTTTATAGACATAAGTGAAAATTATATTTGAAAGCAACTTAAATCATTCTCAATGATATTTA
Source organism: Pterostichus madidus (assembly GCA_911728475.2). Taxonomy (NCBI): domain Eukaryota; kingdom Metazoa; phylum Arthropoda; class Insecta; order Coleoptera; family Carabidae; genus Pterostichus; species Pterostichus madidus. Next base: position 12,583,152 of record OU452316.1, on the reverse strand, counting down.
CTGTATATGTTACCGCTAAGGTCTGAAGTACGGCACATTTTGCGGTATGAATGACGGTTATTAAATTTATTGGAAGACAAGTTATAACATATTATTAAAAATCTAACATAAGTAGATGTAGTCTAAGTGTCATATGGCTAGTTTTATCGTCGAAAGTTAAATTTTAGATTTAGATAAATAAATAAACGCAAATCGAATATTTAACAGTAATATAAGTTATTGCAAATAACATATAACTTTGCTTTGCATATATTTATTTTATTTTAATTTTAAAATTTAAATATTCGCGGTAAAAATAGTCATAATTTATATCATATAAATACTAATATAAATATATGATTATAAATTTTAGTGATTCAACAAGGAAATTTTGGACCACAAAATTATCAGCGAAATCAAGTTAGAACTATCGGGCTACATTTAAAATCATCCAAGTTTATTGAAATTCTGCAGTACCGCGAATAAGTGCGGGTTCCAACCCCAGTCATCGACAATTGGCGAGAAGAGTATGTTGGACCCGCACTACGAAAATTTAGAGCACCTGTCAAGTACAGTTTTAAATTTTTTGTTATTATGGATAATACTTTTGTGGATTATACACCTGAATTGATAACTAAATTTATGAAAAATTGTACTATCGTTATAAATATTTCTGGAATACCGAGTTCTCTACTTTACCAGGCACAAAATTTGGATGTTATTAGTAAGATTACGAAAGTAATGGATATTTTAAATTTCCGAAAGTATTTAAATATTATAATTGGCATGTACAAAATTACCGATAATGAATTTTAAATATATCAGCAATATTTCCCAAATTGTGCAGTGTATCTTATTTTAAATTTAAGTTTATGTTTAAAACAAAATTCAACCGGTTAGCTAGTAAGTTTGCTACCGCGACCCAAAAGGACGAAATTGATAACTTACCGATGTGGACAACATCACATGAGTCTATCTATCTGCATAAATTTCGTCGTTCATATTAAATTCAAAGAAATTTTGAAAGTATGTAATCAGTAGGTACAAATGTTATTCTCCGTTACAGTGCCGTTTAGAGCGTACTGTCAATTATGAATTTTATTTTATACTAGTACTAGAAAGCTTTGTGGTCTAACTAATTATATTTATCACTCAACTTTGATAAAAAAATCTTTGTTTACTCTGTCAATGCCACTCTCGACGGATCAAGGTCATGCTAAAATTCTATCAAAAATATTTTCTCGGCAAACGTCAATATATCATGCCATATTAGAACTCTAAGGCGACAGTCAAAGTTTGATTTTACTGATAAATATTTTGAACGTCAGAAAAATTATTTAGCTGCAGAAACAATAATTATCTATCTTTGAAACGCCTATTCCGAAACTATTTTAGATTTTTTGATTTTTATTATATAGTAAAATTATTATAAAGCTACAACAGAATACAGAAGCGTATTTAATTCTTTTAACACAAATTATTATTACATATAAATTTTTACTTGCATCCCTTCTCTTACGCAACCCTTCTGCCTCCAAAGCATTTCGTCAGACGACTCATTGTGCATGCATGTAAACGTAATCATTCCTTTAGGATTTTTATTTGCGTCTATTTATTGAATTCCATACTGAAATTTTACTTCACACTTTCGTAAGCATCGTGGTGCGATTTTGAAAGCATAAACCTTCGCCGTTATATAGGATATGGGGGTTTCAGCTCATAATTTATTTTTCAGTAACACTGAACCGGGAGAAGTAAGAGAAGAAATGAGACACAAAACAAGGGAAAAGCAATCGCAGAGCAGGAAAGCGAAATGGAAGAAATACTCAAGGAAATAAACACTGTCAAATAACTTCGAAGATATTTAAAAAAATAAGTAGAAGGAATACATAAACAATAATAGGTATAAAACACTTATTTTAGTCAATTTTTATATTTTTTTTGAGCGTCAGTTTCGCCACTCGATGGCGCCACCGTCACACTAGAACTACCTTAAATGATTTTGTATACTTAAATTTTCCTTTTTTCTTCCCTTTTATAATTTCATCTTCTACAGTTGATGATTTTTTTAAAAAACGGTTAAAATATTATAATACTTTTTAATTTTTATTTAGTCTATAACTACCATATCATACGGTTTTAAAAAAAAATAAAATTTTTGTAAAGTTAAAATTTTGATAAATTGATTCAAATATATTCCAAATTCACTTTTAAATTTATAATCCGCGATAAAAATTACATGAAATTTAAACCTGCCTGGAAGCCGAAATTTATTGAATAGACTTAAGAAATCGGCCTGTGATATTGGTGTCGTAGGTCAGTTAAAAAAGTTTAATAATATTGAGTGTTTTAAATTAAAATACATGTAAAACAACAGTGAATCTTTTTGTTAAGCATATAAATAGTAAGTTGTGATAATAATTTTGATAAAAATTGGGATTACAAAATAGTTGTGATAGTTTTTAATTTTTTCCGTAGTTTCTCAAAGTGAGTTGTTGCTATCAGCGCACATACTTTGCCACGTACGAACTGACTAAGTTAGTGCGGTGCGCAGGTAAGCAATGTTCAAGAAAACCAGTGATCACCAAAAGTGTGGTCATGGCAGAAGATACAAATGACAACAGCATAATAATAAAACATTGTAAAAAATGTAAGAATGAGTTTGATGCTTCTGATATTATAGGATGTGATGGAGAATGTCTAAACTGGTTTCACATAGAATGTGTAGGAATTAAAACTAAGCAGTTTAAAGTAATTCAAGAATGTTCGGATCTTGGGCTCAAATGGTTTTGTGGAAGCTGTCGAATAGCGTTAAAAGATGTTCAAAAAACTTATAGATAAGGGATTTAACAAATATGAATAAGATATTCTAGAGATAAAAAAATTAATAAGCAATTGTACAGTTAACCGTGATACTACTAATGTTAAGGTTTCTAAACAAACTTTTTCACAAATTGCTGTAGTTCATGGTCTTGGATCCTGGTGGTTCTTTGTTGAATTTGAAAACCTTTTCCTGAGGAAAACTGTGAACATGGTGACAGCAATTATTAATAAAATGACATATAAAATTGCTATTGAGTAATTAGGAATGTCGGCTGTGACATCGTACTCTTCAATATCGTCAAACTTGTTTATTGGTAGCTTGAGATCTTGGATGCTGTTAAATTCTACAGCCAATTTCGGTATTTGTGCGTCATCTAACTTGATTTTAAAGTCGTCTAATATTATGGGTTTTCCAAATGTTCCTTCTTGAAAATTTAGATTTTGATTTCTAAATTTAATTTGACAGTTATTTTCTTTAATCAGGAAAAGTCCTTGTATGGTTTTAATTTTGTCGCCTAGTTGACATGAAGTGTGAATAGTTTCTTGTTTTGGGAATGCAACGTGAAATTGGTTGATTTCTTCAATGGTTTCTACGTGGTTTCCTGTTAGACTGATTTGAGTGTATTGACTGTTCTTGTTATCATCGTGAAGGATTATGTTCTTCTCGCAGGATCTGTCATCTGTGTCTTCGATCTTGTTTGGATATTGATAAATATTTCCTTTAGTACATGTGTCCTTTAAAGATTTAATTTGACCATCAAAAGATTTTAGAAAATATTTTTTATTTAGAATAACAGTCACAAATTCAGTTTCATGTTTACTGGGAATGGGTATAAGGTGGTATAGTTCAAAATTTGTTTCGTAATTAATTGGAATTTCTAGGAAATAAATAATTTAGTTTGAATCTAATTTACATTAATTAATTTTTCAATTTCTGGTATATGTTCAAATGTTGGTTCCAAAGGGAATTCGTTATTATAATTTTTATAAATTCTATTTAGTTCAGAATAAAGATCATGGACTTTTGCGATGCTTAGATGCAACACTAGAACTTTACAAAAGGTTAGAGAATTCTCTATATCTGCCATTACGCTTAATATCATGTTAAACAAAGTATTTAATTGACTGTAAATGTTGTTGGATACCGGATTGGAGTGCTAAACCAATTAAAATACACAAGTACTCAATATATATTATTTATTTTCAGGCGACGTGTTTGTGTTGTTGAGCGCTGATCTTATTTTATTTTGATCTTTACAAAATGACTGAAGCTACAGAAAGACTAAAGCTAAAGCTACTACGACTGCTACTGGTAAGACTTAGGACACTAAATTAACTAAAACTAACATATATATACAGTAAAACCATCAGATTACGGACAGAGTAGGGGAAGAAGGGATTTAAATAGCGCACTTAACATGCTCACTAATGACTTCCAGATTGACACTATTAACCAAAAACAATCAAATTTTCCACAAAAACATAAACAATTCATTCCACCACACATAAACAGACACCAACAACCACAACTCAGATACACACCCACACCGCAATCAACATATAAACCTAATCAATATTTTCACAATCCAATAAATAAACCTTTTATTCAAACTCAGACGCCTACACAAAATGTCTTTAAACCAAATCCTCACGCACGGTTCCCAAAACCTACCCCAATGAGCACTAGGACTAGACAGTCATTCACGCCAAGACCAGGCCAATCAAATTACAATAATCAACCTAGAACACAACAATACACACGACCATTTCAACAAACACAAATAAGACCGAACGAAGAATTGCATAATACAGAAATTACGGAGTACAACGACGAGTCACATTACTATGAAAATAACCCTTTTATTTATGAACCCGACTCAGATTATGACAATCACGAAATTGAACAAGAACCAATCTCGAATCATTTTTTAGAACTACCAGCCCCGGAAACGATTTCGAACTAATGAACTTAACTAACAACCTCAGCGAATTGCCGTTTATTGTTTACCCTGAATACAATTTAAAAGTTTTGCTTGATACAGGCAGTACACGATCCTTTATCAAACCTCATATCGCATATAAATTCTTTAAGAACAAAATTAAAAATGATCCTTTTAAAATCAGTACCGCACATGGTACATCTACCGAAAATTTTAGTTTAATTCCACCCTGTTCAAAATTATTCGAAAAACAAAATATAATGCTTAAATATCACCTGTTCAACTTTCATGATCAATTTGACATTTTATTAGGACTTGACAATCTTAAAACAATAGAAGCAAACATTGACCTAGTAAACGATAAGATAACGACCCCAGCATGCGAGATAAAAATTCACTACCATCAGCTAAAGCTGCGTCCACACTACGTGAGCGTAGAACCGCAATCCACTGAAAATTCTTTTCAAAATTCACCAAACCTGACTAACAAACCGTCTAATAATGACGTACCTAATATCGAAATTAATACAAACGACACCCAACACACGAACAGTGACGATTTCTTTAAATACATGGAAGACTTTAATAAACAGCTAGGAAATAACACTCAGACTGATAACGAATCCCTAATAGTTGAACACGACGATAAAACACATAACGATATCGAAGAACTTGACGATACCAACTCAACTATTCACTCGAATCCTGAACACCCTATTATTGGTATTCCCATTATCGAAAGTCCTGTCAATATAGGAAAAAATCAAATAATAGTTTCGGAAGTTCTACATTCGCCCACTAAACCTAAAATAATTAAACTTCATACAGATAAAATGAGAATTCATGTCCAATTATCAAAAAATAACTTTGAGAACGATGTAATTAAATTCGTTAAAGAATATATTGCACCCAAAGTAAATTACTATCTTTATTTTGAACAACCTGTTTATGAAAAATTCAGTACCGTCTTACAGACACATTTTAAAAATTCTGAAATTAAATTTGTAAAATCTAACTCTAAATTAATTGACATAGTTAAAGAAGACGACATAAATGAAACGATACAAAAATATCATGAAGGGAAGACAAACCACCGTGGAATTCATGAAACCCACAATCAAATCAAAAACATCTATTATTGGCCGAATCAGATAAAAACAATTACAGATTATGTAAACCAGTGCGAAGTGTGCTTATCTTCGAAATATGAGCGCAACCCAGTAAAGCCAAAGTATAATGTTACACCAACACCTAGTAAACCATTCCACACTTTACACATTGACACACTCAGTCTTGAGAATAATAAATTCCTTACTATTGTTGACGCATTCTCAAAATATGCTCAAGCATATAAAGTTGATTCAAATAATGCTGTCGAAATTAGTAACAAATTAATTAGATATTTTTCCCATCATGGAATTCCAAAACAACTAATCTCAGACAATGGTTTAGAATTCAAAAACAATATAGTAAAAGAATTACTATCCGTACACCGTATTGACATTCATTTTATAAGCTCTCAACATCCAAATTCAAATGGGCTAGTAGAAAGATTTCATTCTACTTTAATAGAGCACATTAGATTATTCAACCTTCAACCAGACTTTAAACACGAAATAATCGAAAACAAAGTACAGTACGCAATTTTGGCATACAATAATTACAACCCACACTTCAACAAACTTAAAGCCCATAGAAATAACGAACGGTCACTTAGACACAAATTCACCTCTTGATGTTGAATTAGAAAAACACGTTACACAAGACTATAAGCAAAATCACAAAGAAAAAACTAAATTAATTTATAAGAACATTAATGAATACATACAAAACAGTAAAATAAATTTAATAAACAAATTAAATGAAAACCGTGAAAATTTACCTAAAATACCAAAAACCATTTATGTCGAAAATAAACAAAAAGTTAATAAAACAAAAAAACGTTAAATATAAAAAAGAACACATTCAAACAATTAATAAAGATCTAAAAACTGCAAAAATTGTAACCGATCCCAAAGACAAAAAGCAACCCAAAATACACTTATCTAATATAAAAAGACCAAGAAAAATAAATAAAGACCCTAATTTTCCAGGTCCTTCTACGTCACGACCACCGTCGGACTAAACATAAAAGACATTACACACAACCCTGGACTACTGACACTCAAGTTGGGACCAGCCAAATTAAAAAAGACTAAACACACATTCCTTCATTATTATGCTTTACAAATACTCTTCAACCAATACCATAGTTTGAATACACAGTACAATCAACTTAAACAAACAATCACAAATGACACAAAGAATGAGTTCGAAAACAACGATAAAATTATAAAATTTATCCAAAATTCAATTGATGACAAATTCAATCACTTAATTCTTAACCCCGAAAACTCACGTTACAAACGAGGTTTAGTAAACGGACTAGGATCTATAATAAAAGCAGTAACCGGTAACTTAGATGCTAAAGACGAAAAACGTTATTCAAAAATTCTAGATCATTTACAAAATAATCAACAAAAACAACCAATTGAAGCAACAATATTCAGTCAATCAAAAGTTAACAGAGCAGTTTAACAAAACCCTAGAGACAATTAAACAAAATGAAAACATTCTCAAATCAAAAATCGAGCAACTATTGCATATCGTTGTCAGCGGAGCCCTTAATCAGAATAAACTATTCATCCACGACATTTATATTCAATTCAATACGCTATTCACCATGACTTTAAATGTGTTACAAGATATAGAAAATTCACTAACTTTTTGCAAACTTCACGTTATGCACCCTAGTACAATTAAAACTCGCGATCTTTTTGTAGAGTTAAACAAAATTTCTAAATTTTATAATAACGAACTACCCCTTGAACCAATTCCTAAAAATATGCCCGAATTAGAGAAAATGATAACCGTAAACTGTAAAATCGAATCGGATAAAATCAATTATTTTATCGAAATTCCTATTAATTACGAAACAGAATTCAACTTAATCCATATTTTACCTATCCCCACAAAATATCAATCTGAATTTGTAACTGTAATTCCAAATAAAAACTATTTCTTCAAATCAGAAAACGGTCATATAAAATCTCTGAACGACTTATGTTCAAAAGAGAACAACAATTATCAGTGTCCCAATAAGATCAATGAAGTACCAGATGACTCTTGCGAAAGAAATATTATTTTGAAAAACGACAACAAAAACTGTCAATATATTAAAATTAACATAAAAAGAAATCATATTGAAGTTTTAGAAGAAGTAAACCAATTCGTAGCCGTATTCCCGACATCCGGAACCATCAACGCGTATTGTAAACAAGGCGATGAAGTTAAAAATTTACAAGGAATATTTCTCATTCAAGAAGACGATTGCAAATTAGAATTTCAAAATCAAAAATTAACATTCAACAACGAAACTTATGGCAAGCCGATTATCCTCGAAAACTATGATATTCAGCTCAATATATCACACGTACCAAAAATAACAATCGATTTAAATACAATCCAAGAATTGAAACTACCAATCAACAGAATATGAAGACATCACTCAAGACGAAGTTACCAGCAACATAAACTACCCTATTATTATTTTATATGTTTTGCTAATCATTATTAGTATTAGCCTGTTCGTAGTTTATTTGCAGAAAGTCTAAGTCCAACCCAGGTCCACAACCAAGGTCTTCAATCGAGCAGTCAACCCCGAAACTACCCGATGAAGCCCAAATTTAAGGAGGGAGGAGTTAAAATCCACCATTCCTGCCAAATATACTAAAAGGCCACGCGCTTCTACCCAGACGCTGACGCCGCAGTATCATATTATTATTTAAGTTATATTATTTCATTTCCCACATTGTAACATTAACACATCTTAATACTGAACTTGTAAACTTTAACATTGAACATAGTTAGTTAACAACTGTCTCTTGTACTGGTGGTTGATTCTGTATCTTGCGTGACTACTTGCGGTACTAATTCTAACACGATTTGTCACATGCATACTGTAAACCATCTGACGGATATTTTACGAATTTATTGATATGACGTCACGAGTTGCGAGACACGCAAATATTGTTGCGTGACCAACGTAGGTCCTGTTTCTAATTTGCGACACTATCTGTCTCATTCTAACAGTATATCTTTCGTTCATTTTACAGTTTATTTGTGTTTTTCTAACCAAACATCTGTGCTGTGCTTGAACAATTTATGACAAATTATTTACAAAAGTAATTATATTATTTATCTGCATTTATTAGTTTAGGCCATTATTATATATATAATCAGTCAAAGATCAATAATTAACCGTTTATTCCATTTAAATATATTTCTCATATGACATTTAATATATACAAAATTATATGTTCTTTTATTTTATGACTACTAACTTGATACTTAATAAACATTAATAAAAATACATAATAACTCCTCCTCACTAAAGTAGGAACAATAATAAATAACACTAACAAATTATTACTAATTATGAATAATTTAATCTTGGCGGTCTTCTTAAATGCCGTCCAAATCTGGATTTTGGACTGGAAGTAACTTGTTGTGATGAGCGAGCATCAGTCTCAGTCTCAGGCTCAGGAATCTCAGGCACACTTGCAGAAATTGGTGTACTGGTTGCTAATGGTGTACTTGCAGCTATTGGAGTACTTATTTCAGGAATTAAAGGTTTTTCAGAAGATAAAAATGAAGGAAAAGTTTTAATTATGTTTTGCTGATTGCTACTCTCATTTTGTACCACAGAGTTACCAGTGTTACGTATTTGATCAACATGACGCCTATGAATTACTCCACCAATATTAATTAGATAATGTAGCTGTCCTTCCTTTGATTCAATGGTCCCAAATTTCCATTTTTCATTTGGATCATTGTAAACTCTGAACGCAACTGGATCACCTACATTAAAAATTCTTGAAATTTTAATCGGTTCAATATTTTTCTTCATTTGATCTAAAATTAGATTTGGTTTTAAAAGATCCAGTTTAGACCTTAATTCACGTCCTAAGAAAAGAGATGAAGGTGAACGTCCTGTAATTGAATGCGGTGTTTTTCTGTAAGTAACTAGAAATTTTTGTAATCCTTCCATTATATTATTGCCCTCATCTAAACATGCTTTTAAAGAATTTTTAAAAGTTTGTACATTTCTTTCCGCTATACCATTTGTAGCTGGATGAAAAGGTGCTGAAAATCTTTGTATTATTCCCCTACTACTACAGAATTTATTAAATTCTTCACTCTTAAATTGCGTTCCATTGTCAGAAACTAATACATACGGTAGACCAAAATTTGCGAAAAAAATTGATAAATGCTGAATTGTAATAGAGGTTGTAATATTTTTTACCGGAATAACATCAACCCATTTACTAAAAGCATCAACAATAATTAAAAAATAGTATCCCTTAAATGGACCCGCATAATCAATATGTATTCGTTCCATAATAGCCCTTGGATACTCCCATTTATGTAATGAAGTTTTTGTTGGCATTTTCTTAAATTTTTGACAATTTATACAGTTAGATACCATAACCTCAATGTCTTCATCAATTCTAGGCCACCAAACATAACTTCTAGCTAAACTTTTCATTTTTACTATTCCTTGATGACCAGTATGTAATTCGTTTAAAACATATTTGCGGTAAATATCTGGTATGTATACACGATGTGCCAAAAATAGACATCCGTGAGCAATAGAAAAATTTTCTTGAGAATGTCCAAACGTATCAGCCCTTTTAATTGTCACACCATTCATAATTGCTTGATATAATTTATATATAATTTTATCATTTCTTGTTTTACGTTCAATATCTTTAGATGTTATTGGCAAAGTATTAATTTGTTGCATTGCAAAAATATCAGTTTCATCAAATTCATTTTTATTATCATTATTATTTTGCATTGGAAGTCTGGATAAAAAATCAGCATTACCGTGATCTTTTGTATTGCGATATTCGATATTGTAATTAAAAGTTTGAAGATAAATTGCATATCTTTGCATTCTAAGTGCTGATAAAGTTGGTAATTCTTTACTAGGGTTAAAAATTGACACTAGAGGTTTACTATCAGTAATTAAAATGAATTTATTTCCATATAAATAACTGTAATTATATTCTGATTTACTGAGTGTTCTGCTGGCAAAAGCAATAGGTCTTTCAGATCCATCCTCAAATCTATGACTAAGTACTGCGCCTAATCCTACATTGCTGGCATCAGTAGACAAAACAAGTGTTTTCTTTGGATCAAAATGAACGAGAACACTATCAGATGCAATTGCACGTTTTATATTATTGAAAGCAATTCGGCATTTGTTATTAAAACAAAACGACATATTCGCTCTTAAAAGAAAATTCAAAGGTTGAGCCATAGTACTTTTTTAACAAATCTACCATAAAAATTTACCATTCCAAGAAATGATTTCACTTCAGTAACATTAGCTGGCTAATTTCTTGAAAGTTGATAAACTAATTAATGACACTGACGCACCGGTGTCTACCTGAAAATCAATAAGGAAATCATCTAAATACAAATTTACAATAATTTTCCTTCGTAGATCATTTGTTTCAACTAACTGCCAGGCTGTATATAAGTCGAGAGTCGGTTCTTCATCCTCCCTTTCAGAAATAGTCAACATTTCTTGATTCAAACTATTGCAGTTACCTTTTGTTTTCATTTTCTCTTCTTGTTTCTTAAATTTACCATTATCTTTGCAAACAGGTACGATATGACCCTTAAAGTTACATTTATAACAAGTTGCATATCTATATCGGCAATATTTTTCTTCGTGATTTGTAAATCCACAATGCATACATTTTGTTTTTTTATTTATTGTTTTAATTTGAGACAATTTATTTACATTAATTCCTATATTAGTCGCACGGCGTATATTTTTAACAGCAGTTTGATTAATTTCATATGAACAAGCATATTCAACTGCTTTTTCGAATGTAATATTATCCAAAAGTTTAAATCTTAAATCAGTATCCCTAATACCGTTAACAAATTGAGAGCAAAGGGCATCTGAAAACCAATTTTTTGGAAATTAATAATAATAATAATAATAATAATATTTATTGACGAAAGTCAAAGGCAGGGTTCAGCCAAGGCTGTTCTACCACCCAACCATACATAATAAATACAAAAGAAAATAACAATAATGTCAACGAGATACAAAGGACTAACAAATTAACAAACAGCGAAAAATTATAACAGAATCTTTACAAACTGATCTAAAATTGTGGATTTCAAAATAGCATTTTGTGAAGATTATTACAGGTTAGAACATATTATTTACATGATATTTAAAAGTACACAGAGATAGCGATTTTAATGAAGGCGGAACGGTGTTATATAAAGTGGGCGCCAGATAAGAAAAACAATTCTTAAATTTAGTTTTACAAAAAGTTGGTACAATATATAATTCTTTTATACGAAGAGAATAATTGTAGAATTTAAGTACTAATTTGTCACATAAATATGATGGAGTGCCGGTTTGCCTTATTTTGTGTATCAAACAGAGATACGCTATTTTTACCCGATCTTCAATCAATTTTATCTTAGCCTGCTTACGATACAAACTAATGTGGTCATACTTACGCACACCATACACATATCTTAAACAGGAGTTTTGTAAAAGGGTTATTCTATTTTTATCAGATTGCGTGAGATGTGGAACGTAGGTGCAGGCGCAATAGTCAAACAATGGCAAGACCAAGGACTTAATAAGGTGTAGCTTGATCGGAGAGCTTAAATCTGTACGATAGTGATATAGATGACGCAGTTTAATGCGAGCAGCTGTTAATTTCTTGTTTAAATGCTCACGGAAATTCAGATTTTCATCAATGTAGAGTCCCAGTATTTTAATAACAGAGCTACGCTGTAACAGAACGCCGTCCAATATAATATCAGGTATGATGCTAGTACCAAATATCAACAATGATGATTTGGTAACGTTAATTTTTAGTCCATTGTTGCCAATCCACGATACTAGTTTTTCTAATTCATCGTTAACAATTTTAAACTGCTTGTTAATATCAGAAGGGTCTAAAGATGCTAGGATCTGCGTATCATCTGCATATGAATGCACAGAACAGAAATTAAATACTGAGGGCATGTCTGCTACTTATATTAAAAAGAATAAGGGCCCTAATATTGAATCTTGCGGCACACCACACTGAAGAGGAAAATCATGAGAATTTATAGTCTCTACATTCGAGGACATAGACACCTGAAAGCATCTACCCTCCAAATAACTTTTGCACCACTGAAGTGCACTACTAGAAAAATTGTAGTATTTCAATTTTGCAAGAAGCATACCGTGATCAACCATGTCAAACGCCTTTGAAAAATCTATTTGAATTAACACCGATACTATAGATTTATCATAGTTATTTAATATTGAATCTAGAATATTCAATAAACAAGTGTTTGTGCTATGACCGCTTCTAAATCCCGATTGATTGACTGGTAATATACTATTTTCGTTTACATATTTCATGAATTGATCAAAGCATACTCTCTGAAGAACCTTAGATAAAGCAGGCAGAATACTCACAGGGCGCAAATCCTCGAATGCAGAGCAACCTTCAAATTTTGCAATAGGTTTTACAATCGCAGCTTTCCAGATACTGGGAACAACACCTTCCAAAATACATGTATTTATGATGTGGGTAATATAGTCCACAATAGCGGGTAAAATAATTAATAACATTTTAAGAGACACGCCATCCATCCCAAATGCATTAGAATTTTGTTTTCTTAAAATTCTGTCTAGTGAGGCTCACTGTCCACACAATTAAATGTGAAAGGCTCACCAGGCAATTCACCATAGTTATTATTTAAATAGAAATTTTTGGTATCCAGATTTATATTTGAAGTACCAACTTTGTTAAATAAATACTGAGCATAATTGTTTCGATTACAAAGTTCCTTTGGAATATTAAATGTTTTATCGTTTTTAACACCCAACCGTTTAAGACTATTCCATAATTTACTTGAATTATTCAAGTTATTCTTGACTTCAAACTCCAAAAAAGCCTGTTTTTCTCTACGTAAAGCCGCTGTTGTTTCATTACGTAATTGTTTGTAATAATTAAGCTTTGCAACAGTTTTAAATTTTCTGTAACTAACAAAAGCTTCATTCCTCTTCTTTTGCATAATTTTGATCACCGGAGTAATCCAAGGGCAGTAGCTTTTATTTGTTTTTACAGTCCTTAGAGGAGCGTGTTTGTCAAATAACGTGATAATATTGTAATTAAGATATGCTAGTTTGTCATTAATGTTATTGAGTGTTAAAATATGGCTCCAGTCAACAAGTTCACAATCACAAAAAAATTCTCGGTGTTGAAATTTTTGAAATCTGTGTAAGTATACATTTTCGTTGGAATAGAAGGTTTTGGTAGATTTAAACTACAAGTTACGCAATTATGATCCGAAAAATGAGTACAATCAATAATATCAACATTTGCACAAAGAGACTTATCAGATATGGCAATAATATCTAAAAGTGATTGAGAAGATGGTCGTGTATAACTTTTTATTAGCTGATGCATCCCATAAGCGTTTAATAAATTCATAAAACACATCGAGCGGGCATCATTCAATAACAAGTTGATATTAATGTCTCCGGTGCAAATTAAATAATCGGCTTGCGGTAAGAATTCAGCAAATATTAAATCTAAAACATCTAGTTCCTTGTAGAAATCTGAGTGAGGATTATAAACTACTCCAACAAAAATTTTACGACTATGAACTGCTAACTGAATCCATAGATGTTCGATATTATTATTAATTACAAAAGGAGTACCCAACACTTTACAATTAATATTACTACGCACATAGAAAGCAACACCGCCACCACGTTTATGAGATCTGTGAAGACTAAATAAATTATACCCATTTATATTAAATAAATGTGATGGAGAGGAGTCGCTTATCCATGTCTCAGTAACCGCTAATATATCAAAATTATGTCCATATAAGAAATCCTTAAATTCTAAAAAACATGAGTTTAACGATCTAACATTAATATGACCACATGTAAACAAAGTGATGCCGGGGTCAATGACATTCATGTTAGAAACATATGATTTTTGATAATTTCGACCAAATTTTGCAAAAATAAACCAATATAATTAATCAAGAATTAACCAAGGTTAAGTATGTTCTGGCTTAATCCGCGATATTTTATTTAAATAAAACATAAGAAATAAAGCATTTAAAACGAAAAGAAATAAGTGCCATGAAGAATATCTGGTTTATGATTTGAGTTCAAGATCACTATAATTGTTGATTAAGTATTTCCTATCAATACCGCCTTTTTTACAACTAACAAATATACGACCATCATGAGTCCAGACATTTTTAAAGGTAAACTTATCTGCTGCTGTTTTGAGGAGGGCCAGCCTGGTTTTGGTGAGATCTTCCCGGAGCGTGATACCAGTAGTCTTCAAATTCTTCTTTTCACTGAATACCTTACTTCGTATACGGTAGCTCACAAACTTCACAATCACTGGACGATTGAAGTTCTTTTTAGGCTTTCCTAATCGATGACAGCGGTCTATATCAGCTTCGGAAATGTTAACTTTGAGTTTATCACGACAGAAGTTAACAACACAGGCATCTGTTGATTCATTAGGTGTTTCACTCAACCCAAATATACGCACGTTATTACGCCGCGTATATTGCTCCAAATAGTCAGCACATTTTTCATAACTTCTGCAGGACTCTTTCAAATCACTGTTTTCTTGTTTCATGGTAGATACTTCATTTTCCAATACTTTCAACTTCTCTTCAAATACTTTTTGTACAGCTGCGGTCACTTCACGCACAATAATATCGACAAAATCTTTATTAGTGCTTAATCTATTTAATGAGTTTGTAATCATTGAAGTGATCGTATCACGATCGTCGCGGGTAAGCAGAAAAGTGTAAATAATAAAACTGCGAAAAACTATAGCTTCAAATTAAAACGATAACGCCAGAACACGCTACACACGTCTATATCAGTCGACAACTCATTTATCTATTTAACTAGAACCTAACCAATTAAGTGTAGCTTGAAATTGTTTGTAAATGGAGTTGTGCGAATATCTGCACTAAAAATGTGTCTAGATGATCGGAACGAAACTCTTTGAACTTGCACAGTAAGTAAGAAATATATTAATAAGTAAAAATAATACGAATTTTAAAAATAATAAATCTGTACAAATATATTATTATTAAAATTAAATGTAGCGAGTATAATAAAACAAATATTTACTAAACTTAAAATTTATAATTTATTTGATTTTTTGAAACTACAAAAAATTTTTAACCGGCTACAGAAGTTGTTGAAGGATTTAACAAATTTAAAATTTTGCCCGAAAATTTTGCACTTCTTTTTCTTGATGATCGTGTCCTCTTCACTTGATGATTTTGATAGACTGGTCAAAATATTATGATACTTTCTAATTTTTAATATACCATTTACAAATTTTAAAATTTGACTCGCGACCACCACATCATTTGGTTCCAAAATATTTTCCGAGAATGGTAATGTTAAAATTTTTATGCAGTTATCCAAATAGATTTCAGAATCACTGTCAAATTTATTATCCGCGATGAGAATCACATGAAATTTATATCTGTTTGGAACCCAAAATCGATTGAAAAATGACGAAACTTCTTCATATACCCAATTTTGATAAAATGGTTTTTCTATCCAAAATATACGATTGATGCAGAAAATATTTAAAAATTTTGTATCTTGAATATTTCGAAACTGATACGCGGCTTCAGAAAAGGAAATACACTTGAATTTTTTTCCAAACGACCCATCTTCCAAAAAAGCGTGACTTTGGTTGATTTCTAGAAAATTAATAACAGTAAATTATACTTCTGATGTATCATTCGTAGTTATTGAAATATCAAATGTTCAATTTACTTTTTCAATTAAGTGAAAAATTATATATGTCTTACCTTCGTCTGTAGCCGGTTGTAAGACGACAGATTCATTAAAATTACACTTGAATTTTTTCTTTGTTCCTTTTTGTCCGAAACAAGAGCCTAAAAGTTTGATAAATGTATTCATTTTCCTTGTTAAGTTTAATATATTTACATATAGTTTCCACGGAAACTACTACTAATATTAGTTTGTTACACAATTCAATTGTAATTATGCTTTATCTATGGTTACAGAATCGTGATGAAGAAAAATACTGCTGCTCGTGTATGTCTTAGTTATTACTCGCCTAAAATGTTTACTAATAGCAACACCAACTATACTATATTCAAATATGCGTAAATGCTAAATATTTAAGAAAATTATATCAAAAAAATATATATGTATCAACGTATATAGCATTTTTATGGTAACTAAAGTAATTTATAGCAATGATATTAAGATCAAGGTCGCGTTAATATATGTTAGTATTTGTAACATCCGCAGACCGCTCTCCGTTGGCACCACTTGTACTTTAGGAGAGCACTGTGAGCACAAAATGTACTACTAGTCATGGTGGTAGTATATATGATGTGTCAATTAGAGGTCGGCATATTTGAAAATTATGATATCCGATCCGATCCGATCCGACTTGATTCAAGATCCGATCCGATTCGACTTGATTCAAGATCCGATCCGATCCGACTTGATTCAAGATCCGATCCGATCCGACTTTATCCGAGATCCGATCCGATCCGAAATCCGATCCGATCCGAAATCCGATCCGAGCCGAAATCCGATCCGATCCGAAATCCGATCCGAGATCCGATCCGAAATCCGATCCGAGATCCGATCTGAGATCCGATCCGATCCGATCCGATCCGATCCGATCCGATCCGATCCGATCCGATCCGATCCGATCCGATCCGATCCGATCCGATCCGATCCGATCCGATCCGATCCGATCCGATCCGACTTTATCCGAGATCCGATCCGATCCGATCCGATCCGAAATCCGATCCGAGATCCGATCCGAAATCCGATCCGAGATCCGATCCGAAATCCGATCCGAGATCCGATCCGAAATCCGATCCGAAGATCCGATCCGAGATCCGATCCGAAACCCGATCCGAAATCCGATCCGATCCAAAATTCGATCCGAAATCCGATCCGAAGATCCGATCCGAAATACGATACGAAATCGAATCCGAAATCCGATCTGAGACCCGACCAGACGTGTCATTAGATCAGGGGTGGGATCATGTAAAAATGACTAGAAGTGAATAGTAGTGACTCGTGTCAATTGCGATTATGTAAAAATGAATAGCGAAAACGATATTGTTTTTTTTTTTCTGGCTTCTTTGGCGGACCAACTACTCAGGTCATATGCCGCCATTACGCCCTGATCTGCGTTTTTTAGTTGTTATTGTCAACAGCAACGCGAGTTTTCTCTGGACGGTCACCCATCCAAATACTACCCGCGCGCAACGTTGCTTAACACGCGTTATCGCTTAGATCAGTACCAACGAGCGCAGCCATGGCCGTTGACAACGATATTGTTTTGCGTCGGTTAAATTGTCATTTCTAAACGCAATGTTCATTGTGGGTGAAAACGTTACTCACTATTAACATCTTTGTTTAATTCATTTATTTTTCTATAAGTCGTTCTTTATTTCAAAATTCTTTTATTTTTTTTTCAATTTTTGCTCAGTGCTTACTATGTCACAATTTAATTAAGTTTGACGTTTGCACTCGACACAGGTAAAAAAATCAAGGTAAATAAATAATGAAATATGTTAATTTGTTATATGAAAATATTTGACGATTAATGTTTTCATAAAATTTATAGTAATTAATATTACAGGACAATAAAATTTCAAGGATGGCACGAAAAGCTGATATATGGGCAACCTTTATATCATATTTTGAAATAAATAAGGAAATGATACAAGGACATATTAAGCAGTTTAAGGACGGGTCAAAATTAATTAATTGTGGAGCGACTTGACCATACGCTTAAATGCGCTGGGCAGTGCAATAAAAGCTGTTCAATAATGGCAGAAAGTATAATTGCAATTTGACAATTATTAAATAAAAAAAATATATATTCATGTGACTTTGTAGGCTTGGTCAGATAATAAGCAGAGAGCTAAAAGCAAAGCAGCGCTTTAAAAAAAAGAACTATCAACAACTGGCGGAGACAAAATAGGGAGCATTATGCATCAACTTCTCAGGTCATCAACAAACGGCTGGTCAGTTCAGCTTTAACCATAGACGCGTTTCGTCCTTCCGGATTCATCAGTATGGTGCGATCATTTATCCAACTAGATCAACTAGGAAATAGTGGATTGTGATACCGACTTAGCTGAACTGACTGATGTTAACCTATCTAGAACGGTAACATGACATAATATATATATATATATATATATATATATATATATATATATATATATATATATATATATATATATATATATATATATATATATATATATGCTTTATTCATAGTGACTTTTTACTATTCGCAGTCGATCTTAAATTTTTTAAAGCAATAAATTCGTTTGCGGATTGTCATTGTATTCAAGATGATTTATTAAGATTATGTAATTATTGTTCTGCAAATGACATAAAATTAAATATAAATAAATGTTATATAGTAAGTTATTCTAGAAATAAAAATATAATAACATATCCTTACAACCTAAATGGAATCAACATTGCACGTAAAACATCTATTCGTGATCTTGGAATCATATTTGACTCTAAACTACTTTTAAATGAGCATGTTGATTTCATAGTTAAAAAAGCATATAAAACTCTAGGCTTTGTATACAGGATGTCTAAATCATTTGACAAAAAGGAAACGTTAGTTTTGTTATATAACACTTTTGTACGCCCAATTGTGTAATATGCTACACAAATTTGGAATCTCATGTATAACAAAAATATTGTTCTTATTGAGTCTGTACAAAAGAAATTTGTATCTCTTTTAAAATATAAGTTCAAAATGAACAATGTGTCGTATGAAAGTATCTCTAAGGATATAAAATTATTGTCACTTGAGCAAAGAAAAACAAACGCTGATATGGTATATTTATATAAATTAATTAATAACTTAGTAGATAATCTTGGCATTATCGATAAATTAAATTTTTACGTATCGCCTGCAAATACAAGAAATTATAATTTATTTTTTATCCCTAAAATTAATAGTAACGTTTATAAAAATTCACCTGTCAATAGAATAATGTCATCTTACAACAACACATTTCAGCATTTAGATCTTTTTTGTTTAAATTTGAAGCAATTCAAAAACGAACTTTGTACTGTAAAATAAGGTATAAGACCAAATTCTTTGTTTAAATTATTAGATACTTTTTTTTTCTTTGTATATTGTTATTGTTTGTTATAATCTAATTTGTTCTGTTCATATGTGGAAGCCCATTATTGGGTAACTGTCGGCTTCCCAAATGATTAAATAAATAAATAAATATGCATTACGTATGCATTTTACATATTGGAACATTTGTATACATACATTTGCCTCTTTCAATTTGCGGATTTTAAAGCGACGATAAAACTATTTATTTAGTGTAGCAAGCCAAAAGTATTAATTTTTAACTTTCAAGAGTCGAAAAGTTCACCTATTTTTATTGAAAATTAACAGAATGGCTGCGTTCAAAACAAGTAACATTTCAAAAGCTGCTAGCGCTACGTTATTGCAAAACGCTCGAACGTTCTGAACGATCAAATTTTAGAAGCGCTTGATGAAGTGTCAAACCAATACATTTGGGTTACAGGAAAATATTAATAAGCGAATTCTCTGAACAGAATGTTGAAATAACAACAGTTGCATCATTGCAAAGAAACGAAATTGCTTCTAATATAAGATAATTTATTTATAATATAATCATAGCCTTAGAAATTTGATATTCTCTTATTTTGAATGTCCCGTATTTTGTTCCTCATTAATTTTCTCTTTTAATTCGATGCAGCTAAAAAAAAACACGATTTATAGAATAAGATTATGTTAATTATTGGATGCATAAAGTATGAAACTATAAAATAAATATGTAATTACTGTTAGCATTAATCATAATTGGCATTCCATTTTCATTCAAACTTAAAGTACCATCAACATTTCTCAAATAAATACAATTGTTAAGTTGCATCATGTCTGCTGTCCACTACGAATTTATAAACTCCCGCGTTTTTCAATCTAGCGCAAATACTTAGCGTCGATTTTATATGCTCGATATTTTCGCTAACTGCTCGAGCAAAACTGTACTTAGCGTACAGTTCAGAACAACAAATTCGCTAGTGCCAGCTAGCGCTAGGCCAATTGAACGTAACCAATGGTATTAGTTTGAAAATTTAGACAATTTCACTAAAATGACGAAATTTCGATTTTTTCGCAAATGTGTTTAAATGACAAGAACAAGTGAATTATAATCAACGAATATAACGCATATAACGCTTCCTAATGAGTTACTCTAGGGATACAAACAGCCGAACATCAATATTAGTCCGTAAAATTTGAGGGGTTTTTTTCAAGTTTTTGGCCTATAACTTTCGGGAATCCGCTTGTATGCTACTTTTAGCACTTTGGCTGACTTCTCCATACAATTTCTCTATAAGTTTAGTCTGAAACAGGTACTAAGTTATGGTTATATAGAGTTAATTCAGCATATTCATGAAAACATTTTTGTTTTAAAAAAAAATTCGCCCTGGGCGCAAAAGCAAACTTTTTGGCTTGCGACTAAGATTTTCCTGAATGATTTTGTATCAGAAACCGAGCTGAAGTACTAAGAAAGTTAGGCAGAAAACCTTGTTACATAGTGTTATTTATAAAAATAAAAGAAAAAATAGAAATAATAGAAGTGTATTAAGAAACGCTTTAAATACAATTTGTAACTTATTCAATTCTCTATAATATTTATTAAAAAATTATTTAATATCTCACAATTTTAAATCAATTTTAGATATAACTCATAAACGAAACAAAATATTACAAATATAGTTCATATCAAAATTATACATTATTTAATTATCCACAAAATTTTTTTAAACAATGTCTTAATATCTTATTTGCATTCAAAGTTATTCACAATTAAAAATACATTTTTACACATTTCTTTGAATAAATTCTAAATAACATACAATATTACAAAAATGATTTACATCAAAATTTTACATTATTCAATTATCTATATTTGTTCAAATAATATCTTAGTATCTCGTTCCATTTACAAGATATTCAAGGTCAACCTTTGTTATAATAATTAAATAAACACAGGTAACAATCTCGTAAAACAGATTTATTTACCTAAAATATTTTATTTATATAATAATATATAACAGTTGTTTATTAGAAAAAAAATCATAATAAAAATAAAAATATATCTATCACTGCAGTAAAACAAAATCTTTTAAATGTCAGAAAAAAATACTTTATAAAAACCTTCAAACATAGGATCTACAATTGCAGAGCTTATTAGATGATTTTCTTTTTTATAAAATAATTTCGAGAAAACACTGAAAAAGAGTGGGCTAAGTTCGTACATGAGTAGTATTGTCAATTCCGCATTATAGTTTTTTCTTTTATCATACATCAACATATTCAAAATAAAAACAAAATTTATATATTATCAATAAGTTTTATTTTATGTTTTAAAAATGTATGATATACGATTGTGGAGTTTCTTAGTTACACATCTCTGATACTGCCGACGATAACAGAAACGTGGTTAAGCCCTGCCACCTCGACAAGGTGCTGCTCCACCTAGACAGGAACCCTGCCCCCAACCCTAAATGAACCCCGTAGACATGCTGCATCCACCCAGGCAAGTGCTCGCATACCAGCAATAGCACTTGGATTTTCCAGTGACTAGCATACATACTATGAGCTAAACATTTATTCATTACTTTCATCCTAGAATTAACGTGAATCCACCTAATTGAGTTCGAAGTTGGCATGTTTTTCAAACAAGATATTATTATTATTATAAATTAAACATATTTATATTGTACATATTTTTTTAAGTTGAGGATTGAACGAATTAACAAATTTTATAACATTAAATTTATGTGCAAATAATTGTGGAAAATTATTTTAAAATTTCAAATGAATTCCTCAAAAATGACTGGAAAGAAGATGATAAAAACATCAGTATATCTATAAATATATTGAGCTACATATCAGTAAATTTTATAATATTTGATTTAAACAATTTCGAGAAATTAAAATAAAATATAAAATGCAAAAAAACCTGGGAAGTTATTACACAAGATGCCTCTTAATCTTTGCCAATTATTTCTATTCCATGTCCTTAACAAGCTTTTAACATATTCCTTCATTTATTCCTTGGCCATTCACTCAATACGTTGTAATCACAACATTAGTATTTCAAAACATCGACTCGCCAACCAACCAACCTGGCCAGGTGCCTCAAAATCTTCACAACATTCTTACAATGTAATCGTAATCAAAGGAAAATCCGGATATGCATTCAATGCTATGCCGAATATTAATTAAAATATGTATATGCACCGCAAGTTGCTCTTGTCCAGATTTAGCTCAGCCGTTTAAGCCAGCGTGAACTAAGCAGTTGATATAAAACCGTTAACTGGACAGCGGATGTAGAGTACAACACCCCTACGAATAAAAAAAAGCTAACTGTGTTGTTACTATAGTAACAACACAATAGAAGGCAATAATGAAACAGCAATAGTAACGTACATTATTATTGTATTGCGCTGGTGCTTAATTATATAGAAATAATTGACAAAGATTAAGAGGCATCGTGAGCCTAATTTGATAAGAAGTTGGCACCTGAATACAGATCTTTTGAAACAAGCAATTATTGATATGAATTAAACATGTTATATATCATACATATTTTTGAAGTTAAAGATTGAAATTATTGTATTAAAATTGAAAGTATTAAATTTCTGAGCATATAATAATGGAAATTGTTTCAATACTTTGATATAATTGATTAAAAATGGTTAGGAGAAAGGAAAAAAATATCAGTATAGTAAATTTTAAATCAGTAAATGTGTAATAACTTCCCTTGGAATTGGAAATAGCAACGGTCTGAAAAGAGCCTTGATTCGCAATTGTTCATTTTTAAATAACGTGCGAAACGCCTACTTTTTTTTAGTGATCGTAGGATAAAAAATCGTAGGATAAAAATCATTGACGCCAATTCTGCATACTACATTGCGGTTCGGTAAGACCGCGGACTATGTGAACTGTAATTGGGATTTAGTTCCTGTTGTATAGTCTTGTACAGCGTAGTATTAATAAATAAATAATTCATTTCATACAGATCGTTTATACTTTTCTCTCGAATTCTTTCTTTCACGCAACAAATCTTCAGTCATATTTACATATTATAAATATCTAGGGATGAAAGTAGATTAATCTTCGCTACTTTTAAAGAGATAGGAGGGCGGGGTAAACTAAGAAAAAAAGGTTTTATATTTTATATATAGAATTGATCAAAGTAATTTATAACCCTGAGGGGAGTATCTTCGGAGGTCGCCACTATCATCGGTACATTCAGTGTTTAGAATTGGTTTTACAAAATAGACGAATTATTTGTATTTATGAAATTCTTTCCCTTTATAAAAATAGTATGTCAACAGAATAATAATTATATTGGTTTAATAATAAATAACTATATTATTAATAAATTAGCATAAATGCGTATATTGTACATGTTGCGCCGTCAAGTGTTTTCACTGAGACTGTATATGTAATCAGAGTGAACTCTGTACAATGAATATTAATTTAACGCGCAACTAATAAATAATCACGCGGATAGCGGGCCACCAAGAAGTATTTAGACTCGACTTGCTACGAGTATTTAATTAGAAATGGAACTGAATATTATTTAAACAATTAAACAATGACACAACTACAACCGACGGGAACTTACTGCATGGTCAATAATAAAACAACAACACGAATTCCAGTATAACAAAATTATATAAACTTTTATAAAATAAAAACACAAAGAAATGAAAGTTATATAATATAAAATAATCTACTTTTAAATCCGTGACTCTATATAATCAAGAGACGCTAAAACTAATATACAAACAACTCAATTTCGATCCTTTACAACGCAATCAATATTTACTTCACAATCGCACAATTTAACAATAAACAAAATCAACTTACATGTGCTTACAACAACAGCTTGCAATTCGAGAACCTTCTTAGTACCAACCAAATACTTCAACATTTGACGAGAGAGTGAGGGCGAGACTATACAATTTCCGTTTTTTATAGCTTTAAGGGCTGGACACTACTAACAGAAGTTCTCAAAATTGCTTGCTGGAGCTATTCTCGTCATAAGGAAATGCTTGGCCTTTAAACTAACATTTTTACGGTAACTAATTTCGCGCCAAATCCAACGGACAAATACTTCCAAGAATTGCATACAGAACAAAGACTGACCAAACATTTCTCTTATACAGAAAATACTCAAATTAAACAAATAGTAACAAACGCGAATGCGGCTTGTTACATATATTTCACTTTCACTCCAACCTAGAGCCACGCCATTCGTTATATACTCGAATGGGTGGAGTTACAGCGCATTCTAGCCACGGTGTTACTTTGGTTTGTCGCGTTCTACATGCAATAATTATTTTCATAAAATTAAAAAATTATACATTTCAGCTAGGCCCAGGTACAATATTTTCGAATATTTATACTATTTTCCATACTGCATTGTTAAAATTATGAACTTTTTTTTCTTTTTTTGTCATTCCTTCTCACAAGTTCGCTAATCGTCTTTTTCCTAATCACGATTTCATATATGGCTGGAATTAAACATCCTAGTCGGAGAACTAGTAATTGAAATAAATATGAATTGTGAAATATATGAAACTGTAAGTACAGAGCACAAATCAGTAAAAATAACAGAATATAATTTGTTATGCAAACCTTGGTATTGAGTTCGTTCAGTTTTCATGTTACCATTACCAAAAATTAAAAAAAAATGACGTCGTCGCACTTATTTGTAAAATTTTCTTACCGGTACTCCGTACCGGCTCTATTTTTCTTACCGGTACGGCGTACAGGACCGTACCGGCCTAGTTTCGCCACTGGCTACAATATTACGGTTGTTTTGCTGTATATTTTGGGAAAAAAACGAAAATCAAAATTGGATAGTGACATTTTGATAGTTGGACGGTCTAAATTCTTTACCGGCTGCGCATTAATATCCCGCGACCGAAATAAATCTGATCGAATTTTACAGTTTTATTTATTTTGTTGTAATATTGTCGACTAAATTAATTTTCTTATTGGAATTATGACGAATAACCATCTACTAAATTGAATTTAACCAAATCGTAAACTAGACCGCCTAAACTCAATGTAGGCTGTTTTGGGCATGAAATTTTAATAGACATACCTTAGTGAAAATTATATTTGTAGGCAACTTAAATCATTCTCAATCATATTTACTGTATATGTAACAGCTAAAGTCTGAAGTACGGCACATTTTGCGATACGAATGGCTGTTATTAAATTTATTGTATGGCAAGTTATAAAATATTGTTAAAAATCTAATATAAGTAGATGTAGTCTAAGTGTCATATGGCTAGTTTCATCGCCGAAAGTTAAATTTTAAATTCAGATTAAATAAATCAAATTAAATTAAATAAATCAAATTAAATCGAATATTTCACAGTAATGTCAATTATTTGCTTTGATTTATTTATGTTATTTTTATTTAAAAATTTATGTATTCGCGGTTAAACTAACCATAATTTATATTATATAAGTACTAATATAAATATGTGATTATAAATTTTAGTGATTCAACAAGGAAATTCGAAATCAAATTGGAACTACCGGGCTTCATTTACAATCATCCAAATTATTTGAAATTTTGTAGTACCGCGAACAAGTGCTGGTTCCAACCCTATTCATCGACAATTGGCGAGAAGAGTATGTTGGACCCGCACTACGAAGATTTAGAGCACCTGTCAAGTACAGCTTTAATTTTTTGGTTATTAATTATTTATTTTTATTTATTTAGTTATTTGGGCAGCCGACAGTTACCCAATAATGGACTTCCACATATTAGATTGAAACACACAAAAACAATATACAAAAAAAAAGTATCTAATAATTAAAACAAAGAATTTGGTCTTATACCTTATTATACAGTACAAAATTCTTTTTTGAATTGCTTCAAACTTAAACAAAAAAGATCTAGATGCTGAAATGTGTTGTTGTAAGATGACATTATTCTATTGACAGGTGAATTTTTGTAAACGTTACTATTAATTTTGTTGATATAAAAAAATAAATTATAATTTCTTGTATTTGCAGGCGATATGTAAAAATTTAATTTATCGATAATGCCAAGATTATCTACTAAGTTATTAATTAATTTACATAAATATACTATATCAGCGCTTGTTCTTCTTTGCTCAAGTGACAATAATTTTATATCCTTAGAGATACTTTCATAAGACACATTGTTCATTTTGAACTTATATTTTAAAAGAGATATAAATTTCTTTTGTACAGACTCAATAAAAACAATATTTTTGTTATACATGGGATTCCAAATTTATGTTGCATATTCCACAATTGGGCGTACAAAAGCGTTATATAACAAAACTAAGGTTTCCTTTTTGTCAAATGATTTAGACATCCTGTATACAAAGCCTAGAGTTTTATATGCTTTTTTAACTATGAAATTAACATGCTCATTTAAAAGTAATTTAGAGTCAAATATGACTAATTATTTGTTTCGTATGAAAATTATCCTTTTTTTTATAAATAATATAATACATCTTTTTATCGAATAAAAAGAAAATTTAAATTTTTGTGTAACAAAAACCTATAATTGACAGTAGAGGTCAGCAAAAATATCCGAATTCCGAAATCCGAATCCGATCCGAAAGTCGGATATAATATCCGATCCGAAAGTCGGATAAAAGATCCGAAAGTCGCATAAAATATCCGATCCGAAAGTCGGATAAAATATCCGATCCGAAAGTCGGATAAAATATCCGATCCGAAAGTCGGATAAAATATCCGAGCCGAAAGTAGGATAAAACATCCGATCCGAAATTTACATACATAACATTTAGGTATCCACTCTTAGTAAAAACATAAATTCTAATTCCTCTCTAAAGAAATATAACGCTACGTTATATTTATAAGCATTTATGTTCTGTGATAAAAATGATTAAATAACGTTACAACAAAATATGTCTCTTTAGTTTTTTTTAACAAAATTATTTATTAAATTTCATTTATAACTGTTATTTTTCTTTCGAGTATTCAACGTTAAAATTGGTTTAGTATAAATAGGAAAAACTGTACTGCCCCCGGATCATGTAAATGTGAAAACGATATTGTGTTTTCACTTCAGTTATTCAATTGATCACGTAAAATTAGTCACTCACTACGTTTTCAACTTCGGACATTTCCGTAAACTCACTACGTTTTTCTCTAAACGATATCGTATTCTTAGTACCTTTTTATTTTTATGTCAAAAAAAAATCAACATTATTTAATAAACATTAAATAGTAAAAATAATTATTATTTAAGTACGTATATTAATATTATGTAGATAACATTTATTTATATAAAACAATTCTTAACTCTTTCTACATAATGCTCCCTATTTTGTCTCCGCCAGTTTTTGATAGTTCTTTTTTTTTAAAGCGCTGCTTTGCTTTTAGCCCTCTGCTTATTATCTGACCAAGCCTACAAAGTCACACGTATACATTTTTTTTATATAATAATTGTCAAATTGCATTTATACTTTCTGCCATTATTGAACAGCTTTTATTGCACTGCCCAGCGCATTTCAGCGTATGGTCAAGTCGCTCCACAATTCATTAATTTTGGCCCGTCTTTAAACTGCTTAATATGTCCTTGTATCATTTCCTTATTTATTTCAAAATATGATATAAATGTTTCCCATATATCAGCTTTTCGTGCCATTCTTGAAATTTTATTGTCCTGTAATATTAATTACTATAAATTTTATGAAAACATTAATCGTCAAATATTTCCATATAACAAATTAACATATTTCATTATTTATAATTGATTTACCTTGATATTTTTACCTGTGTCGAGTGCAAACGTCAAACTTAATTAAATTGTGACATAGTAAGCACTGAGCAAAAATTTAAAAAAAGAATAAAAGAATTTTGAAATAAAGAACGACTTATCAAGACAGGCGGTAGTTGTCGACGCCAAGATCAAGCAGCCTACGGCCGGCGACACTGGCTGTCTATATTACAGTAACGATGACTTTGAGCCAATATTCGAAAATTGTAATTCCATTTATCTTTTTATTAGCCGATAAATTAGTCACGTTAAACATATGATAATTTACTACATAACACCCTTGTTTGTATTAGATACAATTTTTGTATTAATTATTACTTTACAAGCTATTATTTCCCTATATAAGATTTTTTTCAATCAATTTTTCGTTCCTTCCGACCCATTTTGTTTTGCTTTTCGCGACTTGTCCGACTAGCGGCAGCACTATACGCTCAGTTCGACAACTTCGGCTCTCGAGCTCGCTTCGTTGTCGATTGGAAACTGATGCAAAACCAGAAGTACAAAACTAAAATTTATTGACTTTTGACATTGCGAGTTACCAAATTTGTGTAAAATATATGTTCATATGCAAGTATTTCTGTATTCAAAAATATATAATCAAGACAGGCGTAAGTTGTCGTCGCCAAGATTAAGCAGAAAACGGCGACACTGACTGTCTATATTACAGTAATATAAACTTTGAGCCAATATTCGAAAATTGCAATTCCATTTTACCACGTTTTATTAGCCGATAATCGTCTTTGGTATCAATTAAAAGGTCTTTTGAAGTGCTCGCGTGCAAAATTTAATACTTTTCGATCGTCAATTGTTATAGTGAAAGTGCTTCAAAACCCATCGTCTTTGGTGTCAATCGAAAGGTCTTTTGAAGGGCTTACATGCAAAATTGAAATTTTATCGATTGGCAATTGTTTTAATGAAAGTACTTCAAAACCTACCGTGTTTGGCATCAAATGAAACGAAAATAATCGACCGACTGATTAAATTTATTATCTAATTAAATATGTAATATTACGTATATTATTGTTATTTAGATAAATATACAGTAATAATTAGCTACGAGTTCGGTTAAATAAAATTTCTAGTGCTCATTCACTTCAGACAGATGTAATTGTGCTACCTAAAAATTAATGTAATCATCTAATAAGCTCTGCAAGTGTAGATCCTATGTTTAAAGGTTTTTATAAAGCATTTTTTCTGACATTTGAAAAAAAAAAAAAATTGTCAGTGATACACATTTAAGTACTAATCGGGATAGATTTTGTTTTACAGTAGTGACAGATATATTGTTATTTTAATAACTTTAATTATTCAAAGTACAATACATTTAATTTTTTTTTTAAATAAACAACTGTGATATTTTGTTATATAAATAAAATATTTTATGTAAATAAATCCGTTTAACGAAATTGTTACCTGTGTTTATTTAATTACTATAACAAACGTTGACCTTGAATATCTTTTAAGTGGAACGAGTTATTAAGATATTATTATACAAATTTTATTGAGAATTGAATAATGTACAATTTAGATGTAAACCATTTTTGTAATATTTTATTTAATTTAGGATTTATTCAAAGAAATGTGTAAAAATTTATTTTTAATTGTGAATAACATTGAATGTAAATGAGATATTAAGAAATTGTTTAAACAAATGTTGTAGATAATTAAATAATGTATAGTTTCTGCGACGCAAAAAGGAGACAAATGCCATGATCGTCCTCAATTGCTTGGCGGAAAAAAGGATGAGCTTCATTATCCAACGTGTAAAAAAAATTTCGCACGATATTACGGGTTCTCTAAGAGCGCACCCAAATCTCTTAGAGTAACCGGAATCGGCGAATTGTGCCGACGTCTGACCGTCAACATACTGCTTTGCGCCGTTGCAAATGTTATATACTTGCGCGGCCTCTGGATTTCTGGAAAAACACTTGTTAAGAGTAATTTGATTCTTTGAGAAATAAAACATCATAACTAACCTTACTGCTTCCTCATCAAAAATAACTTTTAAAGCTGTACGCTCCTGAAGAGCACGGTTGATGAGGATCCTACGAAATTGTTCTTTTAGGTTCACAATATCGAGATGGCAATTATGGGCTGTTAAAACCATGATCTCTCCTTCCACATTTATTTTCAAGGAACCCCGGCACAAAAAGTTTTTTTTATGGGCACAACGATAGTAACTAAAACATAGTGTTAACCTCGATGTAACATTAATCATATTTTAATTTTTCATCGCACTCACTCTCTTCTTATATACCACATTCACCACACAAATAACTAATTTCTAAATATAAATAAATTACTATACATACGTGTATCCCTTGTATTTTCTATTCATTACAAATCTTTCGCCTTGAAACTCCATTGTAAATATCAAGTTGTAGAAACGACTACTGAAACTAAAATGAATGTTCTACAGCAAGAGGTTTAGAAAACATATAACTGGTACTCATACCCCTTACCCCCTCTCGTTCATCACCAATCTTACCTGCAATTCTTGATCCAACTATGCACATCTGGTACCCTGTCATACTTTTATTACTTTATTAGCCTAAAAACAACATACACTCAAAAACTAAATTTTTCTTATAAAATTTTTATTTATGGTCAAAAAAAACGAATATAATATTTGTATTTTTGTGGCTTTATGGACTGAGTCACCAACGCCATCTCTGATAGTATCTGTGTACTCAAACATTTTTATCCTTAAAAATATTCATAAATTACCTAACCTTAAATTAAAATAAACAATCTGTGTGAATTGTCTAACGAAATATTTATTTATCATGACATCAAGAATAATTTTACGTCAAAATATTTATTTAATTGGTGATGTTGACACTCAAATTATCGGTAATAAATTGCCTTCAAAATTACAAGTGCTAAAAGTATTTTTTTATCATATACGTATTCTCAAATTTAAATTACGTGAAAGTACTGAAATCTGTATAGATGAAGTTAAAGTATTTTGGCAAAAAGCTCAAATACTAACTAAAAGAAAAAACCATTGTATAGATCAGCTGTTAAAATTATATGAGAATTATCAGCTACTTCAAAAAAGTATAAACAGAGACTCAAACAAGATTAAAGAGGACGAATTTAAATCTTCATTGTTGAATTTGTTCGACGTTGCTCATGCAAATGCGGCACTAATGGTCAATGAAAATGTAATGCATTTTTTAACTGAACAACGGAAAGATGGTAGAGTTGGTTACTATTGAGCTAATATTGAGTCTGATGATAATGACCAAGCTCAAAAAATAAAAGATGAACTACTACAGCTACGTCGTGAAAAATCGGAGAGAGAAAAAGCTCGATACGGTAAAATTGATAATTTTAACTTTGATAAGTTTAATTGATTTATTAAAAATAGTTGTATCTTTATTTCAATTCGCTTTTTTTGACCATAAATAAAAATTTTATAAGAAAAATTTGTCATATTTTATAAAATAAATATTTACTTAATAATTATAATTGATAATATTAATAATTATATAATAATTAAACTTTGAGCTCAAATAACTCTTAAGCCAATAGATTTAGCGAAAAATCATAAGAGAACTTTTTTGTAGAGCGTTGAATTTACAATAAATATGACACAATTAATTACTTTTGATTCATTTATGGCAGAGTTATGGAATTCTAAAGAACAAATGAAATTTTTTCCATGTTATTTCTATGAGAAACTTCGGTTGGAGCGCGGACTATCTTAAAGTTAATATTAAGAGCTAAAATTTTCAGGCAATTTTTTTTTATTCATTTGGAAGCATTTGAGCCCCAGGGAGCAAAGAAATTCGGATACATCCATATTAAGGACCACCCTAATATATATATATATATATATATATATATATATATATATATATATATATATATATATATATATATATATATATATATATATATATATATATATATATATATATATATATATATATATATATATATAAAACATATTTTATAGTAAATTTATATCCAATTTAAATGAATAATTTTTGAGGGAAAATTTATATATATACGATAAACCTGTTTTTGAACATTTCTTTGCATATTTATTTTTTTTTGTTAAAAATTTCTCACTTAAATTAGATCAAAAATTACCATGTGATAGTAGATAATATTCTTAAATATATAGAATGTTTTAATTGAAATCATGTTACATAGGAATAGTTGTATTTGTTGCCAGTACATTAAATAGGCAAATTGTAAAACTAAAATTTTACCACCATATATATATATATATATATATATATATATATATATATATATATATATATATATATATATATATATATATATATATATAAAGGATAATGTTCAAAGTAAATATTAAATATTTTGTCATCGATTGTCTAAGAAATATTAATTTGTTCATAACCCGCAGCAATTGCATCATTCTTCCAATCACCAGATACGTGGCCGATGTTTCGACGAATCTGCTCAAATATCATGGGGGGTGCCTTTTGTTAGTCTTAGATTTTTCGTACACATGATGTGCGAGAAAACTTGAAAAAACATGCGTTTTTGGGGCAAAATCAACTAAGACTGTTGAAATTTTTAAGAAGAAGATCAAACGTCACTTTGACGTTTGTCAGTGGACATGTCGCATTTTTAATTATAAATTACGTAAATATGAAATATCTGTGAGTAGTTTGGAAATATTTTACACATATTGGGGAAATGAGGGGACGTTTTTATTATAATTACACATTTCAAATATGTATATTTAAAAAGTTAATTTTTGACAGTTCACTATGAAGTTGGTTTAAACGTCAAATTGACAAGTTTTATAAAGTATACAGGTAAACCAAACCAAAATTGTCCTCGGTAAAAATATATAGTAAAACTAAGCAAATATTGTTCACGGCAATGTACATTAAATACAATTTTATTATTATTTATTTAAATTTATTATCAAAATTCGAAATTTATCGTATATGGTATAATACGAAAGTTTAGAAGGTCACGCATGTAGAAATGAGATTTTTTTCAATCAGTAATTGTTTTAGTGAAAGTGCTTTAAAACCTATCGTGTTTGGTATAAAATAAAAGGTCCTTTGAAGGGCTCGCATGCAGAATTCGGATTTTTTCGATCGGCAATTGTTTTAATTAAAGTACTTCAAAACATATCGTGTTTGGTATCATATAAAAGGGCTTTTGAAGGGATCGCGTACAAAATTAAATATTATTCGATCGGCAATTGTTTTAGCAAGAGTGCATCAAAACCGATCGTGTTTGGTATCAAATGAAAGGTCTATTGAAGGGCTCGCGTACAAAATTAAATATTATTCGATCGGCAATTGTTTTAGTAAGAGTGCATCAAAACCTATCATGTTTGGTATCAAATGAAAGTTCTTTTAAAGGGCTCGCGTACAAAATTAAATATTATTCGATCGGAAATTGTTTTAGTAAGAGTGAATCAAAACCTATCGTGTTTGGTATCAAATGAAAGGTCTATTGAAGGGCGCGCGTACAGAATTCGAATTTTTTCGATCGGCAATTGTTTTAGTGAAAGTACTTCAAAACATATCGTGTTTGGTATCAAATGGAAGGCCTTTTGAAGGGCTCGCGTACAAAATTAAATATTATTCGATCGGAAATTGTTTTAGTGAAAGTGCTTCAAAACATATCGTGGTTGGTATCAAATGGAAGGTCTTTTGAAGGGCTCCCGTACAAAATTAAATATTATTCGATCGGCAATTGTTTATTTATTCATTTATTTATTGTAAATCAATCCAACAGGATATAAAATCCCAATTACAGGACGATTATAACAAAAACAGTTATATAAAATGAATGATGCATAATAGTACAAATATAAGAATGGTACATAATAACGGACATATACAAATATTAATGTAACAAAAATTAAATAATTAAGTAACAGCTGATTTCAAGGTACAAAGAAATTATATAGTGATCGTTTTAATTTACATAGCGGGTCGTCAAATAAATCAGTGAAAGGCGATATTTCATTACAAATGTTGGTGAGTTGCCTAATAGGTGACTTTAGTTCATAATTGGTTCGTGATGAAGTACAATAAAAAGTTAAGTGATTCCTCGAATTTTGACGAGGGACATATATGTATAATAGTGCAAGAGATGATGAATCATCTATAGTACCATGTAAGATTTTATATAAATAAACGCAAGACATAATTTTCCTACGAGACAAAAGTGAAGAAATACACAGTTCCTGCAAAAGGTCATCATATTCATAATCATAACTGGGGTACTGCCTATAAATTTTGTAAAAACAGTACTTAGCAAACTTTTTTTGTATAGATTCAATAAGAGAGATGTATTTAGAATAAATAGGATTCCAAACTTGAAGACAGTACTCCAGTTTTGACCTAACAAAAGCAAAATACAAACTTTTTAGTGTAGTTAATTTACGAAAACAATGTGTATTACGAATTACAAATCGCAAATGTTTATATGATGATTTCACGAGTAAGTTAATATGATCATTAAAAGTTAATTTATTATCAAACTAAACGCCAAGATCTTTAATTTGATTTACTCTTTCTAGAACAATTTTATCTATCTTATAGGGACAAGTATACACAAATTTTTTTACAAAGTAACTCATAATTTTGCATTTACTGTAATTGAAAAACAATTTAGAGGATTGAGACCAAATTAATATATTGTTAATATCATCTTGAAGTAATTCGGTATCATGAATTAAATTGATTGTTTTGAAAATTTTCAAATCGTCAGCATAAAGTAATACTTTCGAGTGTTTAACTGAGTCAACAATGTCATTAATGAAGAGTAAGAAAAGTAAAGGACCTAGATTTGAGCCTTGAGGTACCCCAGAAGTGGGAAAGTAAGGGTTAGATTTATAATTATTAAAATGCACATACAATTCACGATGACATAAATACGAAGACAAAAAATTGAGAAGGTTAGCTGAAAATTGGAAATGTATATCAAGCTTGTGCAAGAGAATCTTATGATTAATACGGTCAAATGCTTTTGAAAAGTCCGTATATATAACATCAACTTGAGTGTTCTCATATAGAGAGTTAAGAGTAAATTCTGTGAAATTAATAAGATTTGTTGTTGTAGATCTTCCACTTATAAAGCCATGTTGCAGGATTGTTAAATTTTTACTTACAGATTTATAAATGTAATTATAAAGAATCGATTCAAATATTTTGGCAATATTAGAAAGAATAGCTATGGGTCGATAATTAGATATATCAGTAATATCACCAGATTTAAAGATAGGACAGATAAAAGCAGTTTTCAGACAAGTTGGAAATATTTGTTGACTAAGGGATAAATTAAATAAGTAATGTAAAGGATCTAGGAATATATCTGAACAACCTTTCAATATATAAGCAGGTATATTATCTGGTCCAGGATTGGTTGATGGTTTAAGCTTATTAATAGAATTTAAAATGTCTTCATTAGTTATATGTGAAACATTTGTAATGTTACTGTAATTATAATTAGTGTTATCATTTGAAAGATTATCTACCAATTCATCAGAATATACACTTGCAAAGAAATCTGCGAAACCCTGAATAATATCTGGAGTAGAGTTGAAAGAATTGCCATTAAGGTGCATATGTCCGGGAATACGTGTTGTACGTTTTTTATTATTAATGCAAGTCCATAATTTATTAGGATCAGAAATGATAGATTGTTCTACATTACACAAATATTTTGCCTGTTCAATTTTTATGTGTTTTTTAAGCAGTGCACGCAAACGCTTGAATTCACTTAAATATTGTTCATCATCGGTACTCTTATATAATTTATATTGTTTGTCCTTTAGTTTTATATTATTTATAATTGTAGAATTAAACCAAGGTGGATAGGAAGATGATTTCATTTTTACACGTGGGATACACCTGTGCATTACCGTATATACTATATTATAGAATTCAAGAAATGCTGTATCTATGTCAACACATGAATAAACGCTATCCCAATTAGCACACAATAATAGTTCGTACAACATCTTAAAATTAGCGTGACGAAAATTGTATGTAATTAAAGTACTATTGAAAGTAGAACTATTTAACTTATGAGCATGGGAGATAGATGGCAAAATCGATAGACAAGGATGGTGCAGATCTTCATCAACTAAAGAATCATGATTGCGAGTGACCGAACAAGGAATATTTGAAATAACAACATCAAGTAGTCTATCATACGAATTTACAAGTAAGTTGTATTGACTGGCATTGAAAAGTGAAGTGAAATTTTCGTAGGTATGTATAATGTTATCGCGATATCCGGTAGCTATGAAATCTTTTAATTTAGTTATATTGATGTCACCAATAATTACAAAGTTGCTGTTTATCAAGGAATGAATAGATTCAATAGATTCAAATAAATATTGAAGTTGCTGAGAGGTGATAGGAGGTGGACAATAAACAACAATTATAAAAATGAATGTGTTAGGCGTTAAAAATACTTTTGCACAAACTAGATCACTAGTAGATAAAGGGTGAGGTACAATATTTATAGAGATTGATTTATATTTATCGTTAATAGCACATAAAACACCACCCCCTCTACTTTTACCACTTATGGATGATAGTCTGTCTGCTCTAAAAATATTATAATTAGATGTAAATAACTCAGCATTAACTACACTGCTACTAAGACATGTCTCAGATAAGCAGATTATATCAAAGTTTGATGTACAACAATTATTATAAAATATATCAGTTTTGGTATTCAATCCCCTTACATTTTGATAATAAATGAGCATAATATTATGTACTAAATGAAGTTTTAAGAATGTATATAAAATAATATCCGAATAAGTTTACAGTGTAGGATCTGTGCGTTTAGTTTGACTTGTAGATTCTACACAAATTCAACAAGGTCAATGACCGAACTAATTAAATTAACAAAAATGTGACAAGTAAAGAATAGATTTACAGAAAAAAAATCAGCTGTTAGTAAACTAAAGATATATCAGAATATAATTACAATATAAAATGAAACAAGAAAAAATAAACAAAATATGTATCAAATTAGTACGTTTACACTACCGTTAAATAGTAATTAACAATATTATTTCAAGTTTGATTTAACATAGATTATTCCTATATTTTTAAGAATTCAACTGGTGAAACGCGCTTGATAGTTCCGTTGGTATTTGTTAAAATGATACCATCTCTAGACCATACGTTTTTTTGACCATATTTATTGCAAGCACTTTTTAATAGATCTAGCCGTGGTTTAGTTAAATCCTCAACAATCAAGATCTTGTTCCTTTGAGGTGTTTGCGGTTTTTTAGAATATTTGCGCGTGATTTATAATTTATAAATTTAATTATAATAGGGCGGGGTTTAGACTGTTGAGGGTTGGTGATTGTAGGTTACCTGTTCGGTGGCACCTTTCAATATCACTAGGATTAACTTCAATTGGCAGTTTTTCACTAAGCACAGAACATACAAGCTCTTCAGTCTTCTCTTGGGCTACTTCAGGAATTCCAAAGACTCGAATGCAGCTTCTCCGTGAATATTGTTCCATTTGATCGACTTTGTCCTCTAGTGATTTATTAACAATAGTAAGTTTTTGTATAATACCCTCATAATAAAGTTTTTGTTCCTCTAGCTTCTGATCCACGCGCTCAAACACTTTATTGACTAGTTTTTCAATAAACGAGTCGTTTGTTAGCAAAGATATAATGGTATCTTGCAACACTGCATTTTGACCACGTGTCATTGTTGTAGAATATGATTACTTGATATAAATTTTTAAAAAAGAAACGAAATACTTTTATAAACTTCGAAATTTTAACTTCTTCAATTTTAACGGAGTGACAACCAACACACGTCTACTCTTGACAAAGCATCGACTATATATATATATATATATATATATATATATATATATATATATATATATATATATATATATATATATATATATATATATATATTTAAAGGGCTTGAAATAAATATTTTGCCTAGGGCCCGAAATATTTTAAATCCGCTTCTGTTTGTACAAAGCTTTTTATAACGAGCAAAAATTATATAACCAACAATGAGAAAATGTATTAAATTTGAAACGTGAATTTATATCAATGACAGTTTAATATGCCGTATATTGACTTTTGTTATTTGAAAATGAATTGTTTATTTTTTCTCGTAAAGTTTGTACAAATATGTCTGATTCATCTGAATATTTACTTTCATATACGCCTCTCGAACTACATAAAGCTACAAATAAAACAGTAAATAATTTTAGCGTTCTTTTAGTCAAAATTTAGAACTAAGAAAATGAGTGTTTTCTTGAATTACTACTAAGCACGAATACGCAAAATCAAACTTTACATCAGATTCCTGGGTAAACATTAATTAAGATGCAAGTAAAAAAATATTATTTCTACTATTGATTGAAAAAGTCTTGATTCCAATATTTAAAAGAGTTAGAAAAAGTTATATTTTGCAATATAAATCAATTACATTTCTAATAGGGTATGTTCATGATTACACGAAAACTTATAACAGTCTTGAACATAAATTTCAAAACAAACAAATTATCAAATATTTATTTAAAATTATTTTTCAAGAGTATTTTTTTCCGTACACGGAGTATATTTACCCCTTGATTTAAAATTTCACACCCAATACGGAAAATGTTACTTTTCCTTACCTATTGCACAAATAGTTATATTACACTCAGGGAAAAATCTGGTAGATACGAGTACAATCAAGGTAATATTTTACTTAGTTAAATTAAGATCCTAAAATCATTTAATCATTTACAGCCCAATTCTCGTAAGTGATTTAGATAGAATTTAGCTAATTGTGAATTTTGGCTTTGTCAAATAAGGTAAACCATATTCCCAAAATAGTTTATTTAAACTTTAATAAATTCTTCTTATCATTTAGTTTTCGGAAAGTGAATAGATATTAACTTTTTAAAATCGGACTAGCATAAGAATAGCTACTTCAAAATTCAGGATTAGCTAAAACTTTTTTGAGAATCTGACTGTTAAAGATTCAAAGTATATTACTATTAAATACAAATTTCCAGTAAAATTTATTCTTAAAAATATTTTCTTTTTATAAAATAGCATCCATGTAACACTGCTATTTTCTAATTTTAATTTTCCTCACTATTTCGAGAGGAGTTGTTTCGGTTTTCTACAATTCTCCTGAAAAAATAAACTTTCCTACATAATTAAATAATGCTATAAATATATTTAGATGTCAGTATTATTTGGGTGTGCACTCGGGTATGCAGAACTAGTTCACTTTTCTGCCGCAGATGCAATCCCCTTGTCGAGGTGTACGTGCAAAATTACCTTTTTGCTAGATGCCACTATACTCGTAGTAGTATTCTAACATATTTCATTACATTGTAGATATCGAGAGATGGTGCCACTAGTTCTTCTAAATAAAAATAAGTATATAATGTATTAAAATAGCAATTCATTACTAGAATCAACAAAAAATATGAAATAAGTTATTTACAGGTATTTGTAAAAATTAAAATTACTTAGTAATCTTCAAGAGTTTCTAAAATAAAGATAATAATATTTAATCAATAATATTTACAATTGTTATAGTTCTCCTGAAGTAATACAAGTTTGCTTTTCTATAAATACCATTATCAGAGAAATATAAAACAGAGGCCTATCATAGTATACCCGAACAATTTTTGAAAAGGGACAATTAAAGTGTAGAAGAATTGTCTTCGACAAGTCCCGTTTATTAAATTCGAAACATAGTTATTTTTATATTTACAAAAATTTAAGATGGATGTTGGAATACTGTTCGTCTGATTTTGAATTATTACTTCAGGGATCGAACTTCGGATACTTCAATTTAAAGCCAGACGTGTTGTTATTGCTATCTACCCCACGCCATAATGAAACATTTTTAACATTCGAAGATTTTAGTAGTATTTTAATATCAATAAAATGAAACATTTAATTAAATATTCGTATATATTAATTGAAATTTTATTTGAGTCTTTTTATCGCCCACTATAGAGAGCGTGAGTGAAATGAGCGCCAGCGCCAAATTCGGCTCTAGCGGTAAAAACATGACTAAGCAACGGGAGAACTGCCGCGCGAAAGCATTACAACTGTATTGAAAGAGAATTTTCGAGAAGTGATTTCTAATTATTCTGTGAACGAGGAGAGAAATTTACTACAAAAAAATTAAATGTTGATTTGCGAATATTTTTTTATGATAAATTACCGCAATCAAGTTTAAAAAAGGTAAAAACCCTTTTGAAAGCGGTCATGTTCTGACCGTAATTGAAAATCTTAATCCGTATGAAACATTTATTACATCAAATGAAATCAGACAAAGCACCGTATAATGTAAATTTATATGTATGTAAATTATTTTCTCGCCCCAAATATTAACGAATAATTATAAAATAATTTTGATTTAAAAAAAATTTATTCTAATCTTTTTTTAGTTGATTTAAAGAAAGAGTAATAAATAATGTCACGTGTAATTGCCCGGCAGGTGCTGGAGCAGTATGCAAACATATCGCAGCTTTGTTTATGTATATAAATAATGATTACTAAATTATGTCCAATTTTTATAATGATTTATTATTGGTGTATGCTCTTTTCGTTTAACTCAGTGTAACAGATAAAAGTTTTTTCAATAATATTTGCAAATATTTGATCATTTGTCATCGGTTTGACAAACAATTTCTTTTTTATTGCACACATCATCATTGTACAGATTCATATTTACACTGACAAATTATTCGCACTTATTTGGCATTGAATATTTTGTAACTCGTGACTTTTCTTATTTCTTTGAAATCGTGAATCACTTGCTGTATTTTCTTCATATTGTTAGATTGTACGCAGGATAATTTGGGTGCTTAGCATTTTTCCATCAAAAAATTTTTGCTACAAATTAGTGAATGTTTTGCTGAAATCCACGGTGTACCATCTACGCTGTAAATAAAAAATGCATAAACAAAAACATAAAATAAAAGTAAATTAATACATTATGAAGAAGTAGGTATATTATTTTATATACAACCAGTTAGTTATTTATCATGTTCCAAATTTTAAAAAGTTAGTTATTGCTGACATTTACTTTCCACCCGGTCGGAAAGTGGCAACTTTCCGACCTGAGAAAATATTCCACCTTTGATTTTAAATTATGAAATAAAACTGGCACTGTCAAAAGTTATTCAATTCTATTTTGATTACAAATAATTAGAAAATAACAAATAAATTTTCATATTCAGAGAGAGAACTGGTCTTTTTAAAAATTTTTACTGTTAAATAAAAAGATGTGACAAGATAATAATTGTTAAAAATGATAGTCTGCAATTTATTCCAGAAACAAATATCAAATTCATCACGTACTAAAAAATAAATAAAAGTATTTCTTCGAAATAAGCAAATTAATATTAACCACCCGGAAGAAACAAGAGAGGACGACCTCGTAAATCTTGGAAAGAGGGAATACGGCAGGCAATGAGAGACCGAGACCTAGAAGAAAATATGGTGTATGATAGAGAGGAATGGAGGTTGAGATTGGGAAGACAACACCTTGTTGTATAATTGCTGTATATATTTGACTTGTACACAATTAATCCCAATAAATATATATATAATATATTCATTTTTGATTGATTTGATTTCTAATTGTGAATAAAATAGTACGCAAACCTCGATGGAAAGTTTCATTACGCCTCACATTAAACATAAACCTCGGGGCTTCGTTTTTTGGTTTAGCTATCTTAACCCTCGACTGCAATGA
The DNA here is from genome assembly GCA_911728475.2 of Pterostichus madidus. NCBI lineage: Eukaryota > Metazoa > Arthropoda > Insecta > Coleoptera > Carabidae > Pterostichus > Pterostichus madidus. The sequence goes on along the minus strand of OU452316.1, from coordinate 12,540,641 downwards.
AGCTCTTTCCATCTCGGTATGTAATATAATCATTATTAATATACCTACGACTATATATTTTATAAAATGTTGTAATAAAATTGAAAAGTTACTTACTTTTGGCGTTTTACAGCAGCAATCCATTGTTGACGTCGTATGTTTCCTATATTATTATTTGGTGGAAATTTATAAAAACTAATACTGCTCGCTGAATTACCATAGGTACTGCTACACCCAACAACACAATAATTGCTATTTCCTTTTCTATCAACTTTGGTTGCCATAATGAATACATTTACTTTCGCGAACACATCACACAATAGATTCGCGGTCTCCCGTCGCTACTTACAAAACTGTCGTTGCACTGCGCTAGTTGTACTCGCGCACGGTCCCTATACATGTCCCAAAATTTTAGGAACCTACCGAGTTGCTAAACAAGAAAATAATTTTAGACAGCTAAAACCCATAAATCAAATAAAAGGGTCTATTTATGACTGCTATAAACATGAAAGTCCTATTGCAATAGCAAATCTTTGTTCGTTTGAGATACACGGTCTTACTGTGAAATCTTTTCTAAAAAATAATTTCGGCTGTTGAAGAGCAGTGTAGATTTTTATATATAATAAGTGGTACTATTACTAACAATATACCGTTAAACTGTATGTCCGCTTTCGGTTCGCAACAGCGATTTCCCATCTTAAATTTTCAATTATATTTTTTATCTCTACTATGCGTTTTAAACAAAAACTATGTTGATAAAAATTGTTGAGTATTTTAGTCTCAACAAATTAAACATAATTTAAAAAAAAAAGAAAATAAATATATCACGCCTTTTAATCATTACTGGGTATGGCACTCTGGCGAAGTAGATCTCGGTAAGTGATATATTTATGCGCATGAAGTGCAGTTACCAGCCGTCAAATCACGTGACTTACTAAAAATAAGACGATCGTTGATATAACTGTAACTTATACAAAAATAAATATAAAAACTACTATGTTCCAACATATTACTACGGAGTTATTATCCCACCATATAAATAATAATTTTGATACCTATAAGTTTTTTTTTTTTTTAATTATTTTCAGTAATAGAAAAATGAGAAATAAACCAGCAGAACTATACAATGCCACAGTTTGTAAATTAGTAGGGAGAAAAATAATAAATGTTTCTTTAAGAAATTCGTATGAAAGTAAATGCAATATGACAGTGGTTTCGATGAACTCAAAAAAAAAAATTCTTTTGAAAAATTAAGTATATCGTTAGAATTAAAGAAAGTCGAAAAATATACACTAAAACATCCTGAAAAAGTAAAAAGGAGGTTCAGAAGTAGAAGATTAAATAGATGTGGAAAGAAAAAGAAGTATGGAAATTCTCTTCTAGATAATAATTATGCACAAAATGCCGAAAATCCATCGCCAGAAATGGGTACAGAAGAATATAATACTGCTAAGAACTTCCACAGCTGATATTATAAAAAATATTTTATACGATTTATTTGTTAGTACCAAAGCTATAAGGTATGGTATAAATAATGAAGAGAAACGACATCATATGCCTGAAAAAACTAAATCAATAAAAAAGTTGAAAGAAGTGGTTTAATGGGCTCCTATACCTATTTTTTTTTATGAAACTACATGATAAACTAGACGATCAGTGAAAACGCGGGTTGAACATTCTTTATATTACAAGAGATATGATTTTTTTATATTATATGTTGTATTGGAGTTGTGACGTCCCAAGTTCGGTTCAGTGGTACTTAACTTGTTTCCTTCAAAGAGTACAAATAATATTCGATTTAATTCTTGAAAAATAATCTGAATATGTTGAATATCATATTTTATAGAAGTTGCAAGCCTAGGAACAAGGATTTAAATTATAGTAATAAATATACAACATATTGAATACGTACATACCAGCAAACGGCGAACAGTTTGCAAAACCAATGCTGAGATGTCATATTTAGTTACGTTCTACTCCGTACATGTCTCTTATTTACCTCGGGAAAATACTTGTGGCCGATGAGCGGTTTCGAACATGGAACGGCACTATATTTTTAATCGCTTATATCTCTGATATTAAACATGATTTTTTAATAATTTTTTCACTAATAGGCATTATTCAATATATATTTTATGTTTTTTCTTTCATTCTTGTTATTTAGATTTTGGTATAGGAGCCCATTGTAGATGAAGAATTACCATATCTAGCCGCATCTCCTGACGGTCTGATAAATACACACGAAATATGTGAATTAAAATGTCTGTACAGTGCTAAGGATATGACAATTCGAAAAGACGTTGAAGAAAAGTAATAAAATGTTTGACAATTGTTGAAGGCGAATTGAGATTAAAAGAAAATGACAATTATATGTATCAGGTTCAAACACATCTACATATTAGTAGAAGAAATTTGTGTTGTTTCGTAGTATGGACAGAAAATGAGGTATTTGTAGAAAAAATATGTAGAAACGATGCATTCTGGAAAGAAAAAAATAATTAATAATTTGAAAAAGTATTATTATAATTCTTTATTACCAGAAATAATAGATTCTAGATACAGTAGACCAGTAGAGGATTACCAATTAGGGACATTTATTAAATAGAGTCTCAATCCAGCCGCTACAAAGGGCTTATTTAGTTCCTATATGAATAACAAGTAAACAAGAAATATTTAACAGAAATATTACGTAAATACTTTTAATACTCATTCGTGATTTGTTGCCATTCTATTCATTGATGTTATTTTTAATAACATTTTCACCACATTAATACTACTCCTGTGACTTCCCCTCCACTAACATCTTTGAGGGCCGTGATTTGACGGCTGGTTACCGCTCTTCACGCGCAAAAATATATCACTTACCGAGATCTGCTTCGGCAGAAGTGCCACATCCAGTAATGAGTAGAAAGCGTGATGATATATTTATTTATATTTTATTTAATAATTATTATTTGTATTGTATAAAAATTATAAATTTGTATAATACTATATATTTTGATTTTATAGGTTATGACAGAATGTAAAACTAAAATTAAAATGATCGAACATATGTCCGAGATAGTTCAGGTTTTTATTTTTTCAAAGCCTTTCTAATTCGTAAAATGTGAAACTGTAGAAGCGCACCCCGCTATTTCATTGCGAGCGTATTCGACAAATGTTATACTGGCTGCATCCTATTTTTTGTTAGGCGATTAAATCTTAGTGAAAATATTGAAATTATTTTACAAGTTTTCAGCTGAGCACGGCATTTGAACGAAAAACGCCTTAGTATTTAGTTTTATATTAAGAAAAACTATTATTTCATGTAGATAACATATTGTTAAATGATGTTGAATTTGTTAACGACGCGATTGTTTTTAAACAATTATTCAAAGCTTAATCAAGAAAAACCCTAATATAAGTGAATATTTTGATGCAATAAGGTCTTATTCAAAATTTGAATAAATTTGAATCGATTGTATAGTCACAAAAGAAACGTATTTTCTAGCGTTGTGGCAGAGAACTCCGGAGCGCCCTTAATACCCATTCTGGTATAAATAAATACAACCCTGTCTTGCAATTTTCTTATCGCACAGTGATCCATCTGTTTTAAGCTAGGCGTGCTAATGTTACTATGGGATTTTCAAATCGAGTATTTAGCTGGTTACCAGCAAGAAACCCTCAATACTTAGGATATCTCACAATTCTATACCCTATAGCAGAATACATAAAGGTCAGATTTATTTCACATTTATTTCATAGCAGAAACTTATGAAAGGAAACCACAACCATAAAATAATTTAAACGTCATTTTTCGATCCCTAGACAGACTATATACTCGTATAACGAACGTCGTGGCTCAGTGAAAACATTTGGCTGCCGCGTTATGTACGATATTGCGCATTTGTGCAAATTTATTAATGATACATTTATTTTTATCCATCATAATTATTATTAATTTAACATGCTATTTTTATAAATGGAAAGAATTACATACCGTCTTATTATTTTCTAAATTCAAATAAACCGTCATTTTTGTAAATGCCACTCTTGACAGGAAATGTACGGACAACAGTAGTGACCTCTGCAGATCTCAGAGCTGTAAATTGCTTTATCCAACTGCAATAGTTTGAAATTAGGTACAGGTATGCCACTTTACATATTACAATACATACGTCTACAAAAGTTAGGAGAGCCCTCGGAGTTTTCCAAATTTTGCTTAGCGCCCTTAATGGTTGGAGGATTGATCCCGGCCGTAGATAAATCATTAGTCATTAAACTAGAGCTTAACAAACCAAAGTAAAACCGTGGCTGGAATGTGTAATAGCTCCACCCATCGCGTGGCTCTACTTTGGCGCGAAAGTGAAATATACAGTCTCGGTGAAAACACTTGGTCGCCACACGATGTACAATATGAATATTTATGCAAATTTATTAATGATATATTTTTTTATTATTAATCTATCATAATTATGATTCTTTTCGCATACTATTTTTATAAATGGAGAGAATTACACGCCGTTTTATTTTACAAATTTAAATTCTACTTTTCACACCGATGCAGCTACCTCCGAAGACACTCGTCTCAGGGTTTTATTTTGATTTGTCGAGCTCTACCTTCTTTACTCATAATTTTACATTACATTTTACTAGATTTAGTGAGTTAACTACTAGGTTGGCAACACTACAAGTAGCTTCTATGAGCATGCGCACATGGGCCGTATCTCTGCTGTCCATTTGCGTCGTCACGATACGCCATTGCTGTGGTTGATAGAAACATGTGTTGTTTGTGTTATATTTAGTGTTTTTAAGTGTTGTAATTCAGTATTTTTCAATTTGTTAAGAACACTATTGTGTGATACTCTCTTTGGCTGACTGCTTGATAAATATACCTGTAAGTATTAGCAAATGTACATATTTTTTATTGAAATAATCCAAGATGGATGTATTGTTATCTGTTATCAGTTGCGGCTCGTGGGTATTTTTATTGACAAGTAAATTCATTTACGTAGTTTGCTGACAAAATACTTGCAAACAACATATTAATACAGTTAAAAATTATATACAAATTTAAATTGATATTTTAAAATAAATGCACCAGACAGTTTGTTAAAATACATTGAAAATATTGACACTATTCTGTAACTCTGTCATCGTACATCTATAATCGATCGATATGTAATAACAATTTTTCATACGTCATGATTTTAGATTATTAGTTGTATTTTTGTTATATTCCTGCATTTTCCATGTAGAATGTACGCTATAGGCGAAAAAATATATAGTGGCTGATATCTGGTGGCAAAATTGAAAGGTCCCTAATTGGGAAAACAAAGCGTTGTTTACATTGCAAGGATAGGAGATTTTAAGAGAAAAATGAGTAAATCTAAGAGATTTTGCTCAGTTCCTTAATGTAACAATTATAGTAGCGAAAAAATATCTTTGCATTATTTTCCCAAAGACTTAAAAATCCGACGAGCATGGGGTTCATGCATTAAAAATAGGAAAACCAGTAAGTAAGTACTTGAATGTATGTTCTGAGCATTTCAGTCCTACGGATTTTTTATCACCAGTTATGTAATTGTGAAACATGTGTAATTAATTGTTTGTTATTGTTATTATTATTAAATATAATATAATCAACTGAAGTTGATCCAGAGGCTTGAGTCATGTCGGTGCAACTTATTTCTTCCAATTTTTCATGCCTGTGAACAAATATTTGAGTCATGTCGGTGCAACTTATTTCTTCCAATTTTTCATGCCTGTGAACAAATATTTTTTTATGTAATTAATATTTCAATCATTATAATACATTAATATTAGCATTTATTAATTAGAACTTTTCACAGAATGCAATTATTAACGTTATCAAAAGTAATACATTATTTTATTTTGCATACATAATAATAAAAGTGGCAATTTGTTAACAGGTATAGTAATTACTATAACTATTAACAAATTACATACTACTGACTTACCTATGAGCATAAATTAATGTGGCAATAATATGTTTGCAAGAACCGCTCTGTCCAGCTTTGCACGAACACGTGGCTTGCCATTCTTTCACATTACTTCTTAATGTAATGTGTATATTATGTGGAGCACCTTTCAAATTGAAAGTCTGAAGACACAATCCTAATAACTCCTTCTCATCTGCATCTTTTCTGAAGCCACATAATATAATATGTCCCGCTATAATGATAGATAATAATTTCACAAATGGAGGTTATAATGTACAATTTATCCTTGAAAACAGCTTCTCCTTCAGTAATCGGCCGTATTTTTCCATCCAAGTAGGAAAGAATATCAGATAATGATATTTCCATATTCAAAACGAATAAAGAGTCCAAGCTTTATAATAAATACGAAACTAAAACACCAAACAACACGTCGAATACATACAAAGCAATGGCGGTATCTGGTTTGTTTTCCCGATTAGAGTGCGCGACGACAGTGCCACCTATAGTTGGATTTTTTCGCGAATACGAGTGTCGCTATTGGGATCTCGAGATTTCGATTTCGGTTAAATTAGAGCAAAAATTAACACTGTTGATTTTTCAATAATGTATAGTGTTGGCGTTAATTATTTTTAATAGTATACCTACCAAGAAAGAAAAAACTCATCTCACGAGGATTTTGTTACTTTTTCACTCTAAATCATATTTATCGACTTTTGTATTCTTTATTTTTTCTCTCAAAATCAGTGAAATGTTTTATCACGTCAAATAAAGTGGGTGAAAAAACCTATTTAGTGGTGTGCCTACCAAGTGTTTTACTTTGGTTTATCGAGCTCTGTCGGCATATTACCTATGATAATTTTTTCGGCACAACATTCTCTGATACGGATATAGGATGCATCTTTATATATTTCGTTGGTAATTTAAAGCTGCATTAACAACTTCTTGGGATTCTTCCGGAGGTTTTTCGCTGTATTCTTGGTATTCTATTTTAGAAATGTCATGTAACTTGTTTACATAAAATTTCGCGGTTGTTAAGGAATTTTATTTTTTGTCAAAAACTATTAAAAAAATTAAAATTAATAAATGTCAATAAAAATATGAATAAATTACAATTTAAAACTACTTTTTTCGTTTTTATCTTCCTTGGGCCGTGAAAAAAATAGTACATATACCGAGATGTACTTTTTAGTGCCAGACTGCGAAGCCCAAGGTTTATAAATTGCACCTCATGAAAAAAACATCCATTTCTCTCCCTAGATGTACAATATACTATTTTTTAACATTGTTTTTATTATTTGAAGTTCCATTTGAGATTTTTGTAATAGTATTTACTGAAAGTGATTCAGAAAATTGTACTCCTACAAGAATAAAAACTAAGACGGAAAATGTACATTACGGAATATTACATCCAGCGAAATATACAATACAATAAATAGAGACTTGAGTTTCTATAAAGGTGACATTTTGCATTGATAACCTTAGTGAATATCAATCCATTATTAACCGTATGTAAACAAGCGCCAGTGACAAACAAATTCATGACTCAAAAAGAAGTAAATGCTCGCTGCACGTGTCTTCTCAATCACATCCTCCTGTGTTCCAGGATTCCGCTAGGATTTCAATGTAAACATATACAACCAATTACAATTTGAAAAATTCCAAACTCGAAATTGTAATTTTATCATAATATAAAGAACTAACACTATAACGTGGGCCTTGGTACTTGTCATTATTTTCGGACATGGGATAATTTTTCATATTTACCTGCTCTTCCTCAACGTGATATATAATATCATCCATACATAATAAATATATTCTTCTTAATATTCTTTAATTATTGCATTGAAATTATTTTTGCGAATAGGTCGCGGGCAGTCACGTGACGAAGCCAACCTCGAGAAAACGTGACAACAGCGTGAACAGCTGTTCAGTATGCAAAGTTAAATATTTGTTTTGATTTTTTTCTGGTGAATTATCGTTTATAAGTTTTACTTGTTTTATTTGTTAGTGTTCCTTGTTTGTTATAAATAATATTTGTTGCTAAATAGTGCAAAATGTGAAAAATTTACTTTATTTTCAACACCTGAAAAGAACGGCCAAGAAAGCTTTAATCGCTATCGGAGATAGCGCTTCGATCGGGTGCTATATATTTGTACAAAAATTGTTTATAATAATTTAGAAGGACTGACAGATAAAATAAGCACAACAAATAAAGTATAATTCACTAGCAAAAAAAAAATGTCAAAACAAAAATTTGATGTTTCACTCTGAACAGCTGTTTACACTTTTGTCATTTTCAGTGCTTTCGTTAGGTGGCAGTTCGAACTTTTTTTTTAATGGAACCAACAGTTAAACATATCATTGTAAAAAAAAAACTAACAAAATATTGTGTCTGAAGTGTTACATTAATTAAATTGTTTGTAAAGATACGAAAAACAAATGTAAATTAAATGAGAGTTTCATTATTAAACGAATTCTGTTAACAAGTATCCTAGTAACGACAAATAGTAAACAAAATACGTTGCAATCAAATACAACAAACGTCAAACTGAGTGATTTTGTGTATCGTTTTGTCGTTATACACTGTTAAGTTGCAATTTTTCAATCTTGTCGGTAAAAAATAATTAATTTATTTTGAATTCAACAATATTTTGATCTAAAAAGAGTTAGCTAATTGTATTTGTTTGTTTTATTTTTCTAATTAGTAGATAAAATATTATATGACACGAGTTTGTGAAGGGCTTTTATGTACTTCTTGAGATTAAAACTCGCAACTCGTGCATAAAAACCTTACTTCACACACTTGTATCATAAATAACTTTATGAAGAGGATTATTTAAGCCGTGAATAATATTGTAAATTGGGAAAAACTGATTTGGTACATTATCAAGTCGAAAAATTAAATAAGTTTTCTTTAGAAAAATTATATTATGGATAATGAAACATTTTATAATAAACTAATGTTACCTCCTTTAGTTAAAGTTTCATTCAACCAAGGTTAGAAACGTTGTCATTACATGTAATTAGTAAATAAAAGCCAGGAAATCCAAACAACGAGAAAATTTTATTATAATTTTTTCTCAATTTATAATAATTAACTTTATTTTTCTGATCTTAACTATAACAAACTTGCTATTATTTGCAAAATAGTAAACATCGAATATTGTGCTTTACAAGTACAGTGCTAAGACAAGTACACGCAAATGTCATCCAATATTATTTATTTTTAGAATTTTGTTTCTAAATTAATTCATTTCCTTTGAATTAAGTCTTTCTTAAGAAATGAAGGGGATAAAAAATTTACTTTTTATTTACAAAATATTCAAAATTGAAACATAATTTATATATAAAGAAAATACTGATATTCTTTTATTTTTGTTATTAGGTTGAACGAGTTAGATTAGAATCAAAATGGAGATCCCTGGTGACATATTAGACAAACTAAAATGCAGCAGCTGTGCGACGTACTTGTCTCGGGGCCCCGTGTACTTGCAGCACGACGGAGCTGCGGTCTGTGGCCGGTGCTACACCCCCAAGCGTCCGGCCACTAGAAATACTCAGTACGAGGCGACGGCGAAGCTGCTCAAGTACCCGTGCAAGAACCGGGAGTTGGGCTGTCCCGAGACGGTGCCTTTTGTACAGGAAGCAGAAGTGATCGCGCACGAGGAAGTGTGCGAGCACCGGGAGTGAGGAAAATTAGTTTTCCCTTTCTAGAGAGGAAAAAGAATTGCAGTGTTATATGAGTGTAATTTTAAAATAAAAATTACTTATAATTTTTTAGTTTTTTATTGTAAATTCTGATTAATTAGTAATATACTTTAAAACTTACATTATTTTACAATTTTGATTGAAATAAATAAATGTTACCTTTATTAAATTATTAGATTTATCGTCGAGTGTATTTAAAGTTCCAACTTTAATCTGCGCGAATGGAGCAGATGACGTCTTCGTGCACAAGGTTTGTACACACTTTGCTCTTGCTATTTCCTCTTTAGCCTAGGCCCGGATTCAAACTTTTAGTTTATGCTTGTTCTAACTACTTATTTTTATGATTTTATGTTATATTTTATATTAGTTGTGGTGAATTTTATTTCATTTATATTGGCAGCACGGCAATCTTTCAAGTAATTATATTACATATAAATAATAAAAATATATAATTTTATTATATATATATTATTTATCAACAAGTGTTAGCTAGCAACAGATTAAATACTAATAGCTTTCAAAATTGTAAATTCCATAACAGAAAAATATCTCGACAGAAGACTTTTCAAAATGCAATGTGAGGTGGCTGAGCCAAAGTAAATACCTATAGAAATTACGAAATTTATCGAATGACATTAGAACAAATGTTGAACAAAAGATCAATGTATGTCAACAGCTACAATATCCGAAATGGTTGTGTGATCTGGCTTTTTTTGGCAGTTTTACCGATAAATTAAGTGATCTGAATTTGAAATTACAAGAAAAAAATAAAAATGTAGGTAACATGATTAGTAGTACTTCCGCATAAAAATATCAATTTTTGGCAATGGCTGAGGATCCGAAATTAAAAATTTAGATCATTTTGTAAATTTGCAAGACCATTTGCAAAATATCCTGAATTTGTATTTGATAGCGCGAAATATGTTTCTGAAATTATGAATGTTGTAAAGGTTTTGAAACTAGATTCAGTGATAAAAAATAAAATATATTGTTTAATATATTTCTTATCCATTTAATGTTGACTTAGATTCGAAACAAATCGCAAATAAAATCACTAAAAAATTTTCAGATGTAAAAGATATTACTTGAAAATTTAATAATTACAATGCGAAAAATTATATCTTTCTAGAAACCAAATCACTAGAAAAGGCTTTTGAAAATATGCCACGCCCAGTAATGGGTAGAAGGCGTGATAATATATTTATTTATATTTTATTTAATAATTATTATTTGTATTGTATAAAAATTATAAATTTGTATAATACTATATATTTTGATTTTATAGGTTATGACAGAATGTAAAACTAAAATTAAAATTATTTTTTCAAAACAAGTGCGTTTCTAATTCGTAAAATGTGAAACACTAGAAGCGCACCCACGCCCCGAAATAGTAAAACCCTAAAAAAATCTACCTGCTATTTCATTGTAAGCGTATTCGACAAATGTTACATTGGCTGCATCCTATTTTTTGTTAGGCGATTAAAACTTAGTGAAAATCAGTGAAAATATTAAAATTATTTTACAAGTTTTCAGCTGAACACGGCATTTTAACGAAAAACGCTCTAGTATACACTTTTATATTAAGAAAAGCTATTATATCATATAGATAACATATTGTAAAATGATGTTGAATTTGTTAACGACGCGATTGTTTGTTTTTAAACAACTTCAATTATCTAAATTATTCAAAGATTAATTAAGAAAAACTAATACAAGTGAATATTTTGATGCAATAAGGTCTTATTCAAAAATTGAATAAATTTTAATCGATAGTACAGTCACGGGAGAAACGTATTTCTAGTGTTGTGGCAGAGAACCCCGGAGCGCCCTTAATACTAGTGCTGTGAGGATCCGACAAAACTTGGATCCGAATACCCGGATATAAAAATATCCGGATCCTCGGATATCCGATGTTCGGATCTTGAAGCGGATGTCCGTAAATTTAATTCGGATTCGGGTCCGGATCTTGATTTGGATCCGGATCCGGATTCGTAATTTTGCTTACGGATCCGGATCCAAACATTTGAAACTGAGTTCAAATTGAAACCATTGAAGTGGGCCTGTTTATCTTTACAGCGGTCTGTAAACAGTAATAAATTTTATAATACCCCTCTAAAATAGCCAGGTAGTTTGTACATATATAAAGAAGAAAGGAATTTACTTTCACAGAGTCCTATTTAGTTAAATGATGAATAAAAAATACAAATTTGTATTATTTCACATATACAGTAACATATTAATATGACATTAATTTCATTAATTTATTTTATCATACTATGAGTATGAGGTTTGTAGCAAAACTCATTGAATACTTTTTAAGAAAACGATTCTAATTTCTTTTTACTTACCGTATAATTTTATTGGAGTTAGTATATTCGATATGTAAAAGGTACTTGCATGATAAGATTTATTATTGCTTATTTAGAAAAATATATATTGTCATACTCTTAAACATGTAAAGAAAAGAAGGAGGATATTTCTTTGAATATTGAAAATTCTGCAGTTCTAAGATTTTATAGCATTCATTAGAACAAATACTTCAAAGCAAAAAGGGATTAAGGTGAAATTTGAGAAATAATGGCCATAGGTTCATTGGAGGTACCGAATACATATTTATTTACATCGACCACGTGTTTCACATAAAAGGGATTGTACTTACCTACTAATTCTGTTAAATTTCCTTGTCAGCAGATGCTAAAAGTTGTTCAACAGAAATTTAAACATCAGAAATATGCCGACTGTTAACTACATGAAACGAAAATGCTTAGTGAATTATTTCATAATCACATTTATTTGGTTTTACTCAGAATATTTGAAGAGAACAGATCCGGATACTGAAATTCCATATCTAAAATTCCATACTCATACTCACATTCGAATCTAAGATCAGATGCTCAAATCCGTTTCCAAGATTCGACATTTGGATCCGGAGTCAAGATCCAATACTGACATTCGGATCCCAAATTCAATACTCAGATTCGGATCCAAAATCCGATACTCAGATCCGGATCCAAAATCCGATACTCAGATCCGGATCCAAAATCCGATACACAGATCCGGATTTAAAATCCGATACTGAGAATTTGGATCCGAGATCCGGATAGTTCAACATTCAATTATCCGGATATTTTTGAATCCGAAACTGAAACTATCCGGATCCGGATCCCACCACTACTTAATACCCATTCTGGTATACTCGTATAACGAACGGCGTGGTTCAGTAAAAACATTTGGTTGCCGCACCATGTACGATATTGCGCATTTGCAAATTTATTAATGATACATTTATTTTATCCCTCATAATTATTATTAATTTAATATGCAATTTTTATAAATGGAAAGAATTACATACCATCTTATTATTTTATAGATTCAAATAAACCGCCATTTTTGCAAGTGCAACTCTTGACAGTGAATGTACGGACGATAGTACTGACCTTTGCAGATACTCATCTCTGAGCTGTAAATTGCTTTATCCAACTGCAACAGTTTGTAATTAGCTACAGGTACGCCACTTAAAATGAACATTCTTTACATATTACAATATATACGTCTAGAAAAGTTAGGTGAGCCCTCGGAGTTTTCCAAATTTTGCTTTGCGCCCTTAATGGTTGGAGGATTGTCTACCCCGGCACTAGATAAACCATTAGTCATTAAACTAGAGCTTGACAAATCAAAGTAAAACCGTAGCTGAAATGCGCATTAACTCCACCGATTCAGGATATAACGAATCGCGTAAAATATACAGTCTCAGTGAAAACACTTGGTCGTCACTCGCTCTACAATATGAGAATTTATACAAATTTATTAATGATATATTTATTTATTATTAATCTATCATAATTATTATTCTTTTCGCATACTATTTATGTAAATAGAAAGAATTACACGCCGTCTTATTTTACAAATTTAAATTCAACTTTTGACACCGAATGTACCGACGAAAGCAACGACCTTTGAAGACACTTCTCTCAGAGTTTTACTTTGATTTGTCGAGCTCTACTTTCTTTACTTATAATTTTAACATACATTTTACTAGATTTAGTGAGTTAACCACTAGGTTGGCAACACTACAAGTAGCTTCTATGAGCATGCGCACACGGGCTGCATTTCTGCTGTCCATTTGCGTCCTCACGACACGCCATTGCTGTGCTTGATAGCGATAAGTGTTGATGTGATATGTTTGTGTTATATTTAGTGTTTTTAAGTGTTGTAATTCAATATTTTTCAATTTTCTGTGACTGGCTGCTTGATATATATATATATATCAAGCAGCCAGTCACAGAGAGTATCACGCAATAGTGTTCTTAACAAATTGAAAAATATTGAATTACAACACTTAAAAACACTAAGGGCCGAGATATCCACCTCCTAATAAAGTAGCTAATAGTTATTAGCAAAATAAATTATTTATTAGGTAGATATTTATTTTGTAGATATCCAGTTCAATTTAGGGCCGAGATATCCACCTCCTAATAAAGTTCCTAATAAATTTATTTAGCTAATAAATATATTTTGCAGATATCCACTACCTTATAAATTTTATTTATCTAATAAATACATTTATTAGCTACATATTTTATTAGCTACTCAAACCTCCTAATAAAAAACAAAAGATTCAATTGTCATGTCAGTTTATACATAAAATAAAAATATATTTTTTAATACTGTATTAATTTCTTATTAAAAAGGTATGCTTGCAAATATATATTTATATAGGGTTATCATTGATATTTTAGATAATTCTTGATGAATTGGATGAAATTGTAGAGAGACAAGAAATGGTGTGGCCTGGGAATTTGAGAACCTCGATTCGATTTCCGCAGTCAAAAAACAATTATCACCACATTAAAATTATCCCTGTGGCTCCTCCACCACTATCATATTTAGAGGCCGTGTTTAACAGGTTCGAAACCTCACTTCACGTGCATATAACTTACCGAGATCTGCTACGGCAAGATGCTACACCCAGTAATGGATAAAATGCGTGATGATACACTGCTCAAAAGAATTAAGGGGTCAATTTTTTTTTTGTCAATAACTTTTGTTCCTATATAATATGAATACCCACATCGAGAATATAAGTTAGCTTATGTATTGTTTATACATTTAAACTTTTTTTATTTGTTTTCTTTATGTCATTATCTGCCAATACTTTTGTTAATCAAAACATAAGTAAAACATAAATGAAATTTAGTCTATTGCGATATTTTATTAAGCATTTACTATAGTATAGCAGTAAAGTTTTGTTAAAATTTGAAGTAATGAATCAAAATAGAGGTCAAAGAAGACATTTAAGTTAAGTTCAATTAGCGGAAGCAGTTACTTTGCTCCAAGAAGGGCGAACACAGAGGTATACTACTCAACGTCTAGGAGATTCCCAAGCAGTTATCTGGAGGGCATGGAAGAGACACCAGGAGACAGGTCTTTCAACTAGACGTATTGGGCAAGGACGAGGAAGAGCAACTACTGCTAATGAAGACCGATTTTTAAGACTTCAGGCTCTACGTAAACGTTCCACTACGGCTCAAGAGCTACAAAATGAGCTCTCCCGTTCAACTGGTAACAGGATTTCTGTTCAGACCGTACGAAATACGCTTCGTGAAGGACAATTGTCTTCCAGAATTCCTGCTAAAGTGCCATCATTAACTAGAAACCATAAAAGAGCACGAATTCTGTTTGCTCAGCAACATCAAGGATGGCAACTGAGACACTGGAGGACTGTACTCTTCATTGATGAGTCGAAATTCAATTTACACTCACATGACGGATGTCTTCGAGTATGGAGAAGAAGAAATGAACGGTACATCTAACACAATATGCCGCAACGTGTTGCTTTTGGAGGTGGTTCAGTTATGATCTGGGGAGGAATATCAATCAGTGGTAATATTCATAATACGGAATGGCACTTTGACTGAACGGCGATATGTAGATGAAGTTCTAAATGTTTATGTTCAACCGCTTGCTATTGTAGCAACAAATAGACATGAAAATGTTATCTTAATGCAAGATGGCGCCCGCGCGCATCAGCTAGACTAGTCACAGAGTACTTTTCAAACAACAATATTAAAAAAATGCAATGGTCTGCATGTAGCCCAGACCTCAACCCTATTGAACACCTTTGAGATTAACTTGGACAACGCATCAAAAGTCGTATTAATCCACCTGTGACAATACAGAAACTGAAAAATGCTCTGGTGGAGGAATAGCAACAAATTCCACAAGAAAGCATACGCAAATTTATTCGCAGCATTTCACGTCGTTCCCACGCTATATTAGATGCTAACGGGGGTAATACACGTTAGTAGAGCTGTAATTAGGTCTCTAAACGAGATAAAAGTAATAAATTTTAAATGAGTGTGCCATTTTTCCATTTGATTTTTGGTAGTGTCCTTGTTCTGGGTAATCCAGTTCGATGATATGTATTTGTTGCACTTTGAATTTAATAAAGTTGTGAAACTAAAGGTTTAAGTTATCTGTAAAATAATATTTATATAAATCGTACATTTGGGAAAATAGTTAACAACTAAAAAAAAATTGACCCTTTAATTCTTTTGAGCAGTGTATATTTTATTCTTTTTATGAAATGGAGAATTGGGAAATAATTAATATTAGATACCCTCACAATGTTACATGTTGGAAATAAAATTTTTGCTTCTAATTCACTGCGTCTGTTTGTTTATTTTCTATTATATACTTCAACTAATAATCTGACTTCATTTATAGAAAAAAATACAGATCTTGCACGTTCTCCTGACATTTTGACAGTTATAACAAAATCAAGGAGGTAGAAACAAAATTACAATCATATATTTAATAAACGTCATAAACAAATTTTGTATTTCTTTCTAACTAATGCTTTTCATAATATTCTCTCTCTCTAAAAGATGAACAGTGTTGCAATTTTGACTTATTTATTTATTAGGTACCTAATAACAAGTAGACGAATAAATTGAACTGGATATCTACAAAATAAATATCTTCCTAATAAATTATTTATTTAGCTAATAACTATTAGCTACTTTATTAGGAGGTGGATATCTCGGCCCTTAGTCGTCTACTTGTTATTAGGTACCTAATAAATAAATAAGTCAAAATTGCAACACTGTTCATCTTTTAGAGAGAGAGAATATTATGAAAAGCATTAGTTAGAAAGAAATACAAAATTTGTTTATGACGTTTAATAAATATATGATTGTAATTTTGTTTCTACCATCTTGATTTTGTTATAACTGTCAAATTGTCAGGAGAACGTGCAAGATCTGTATTTTTTTCTATAAATGAAGTCAGATTATTAGTTGAAGTACCTATAGAATATAAAAATATAATAGAAAATAAACAAACAGATGCAGTGAATTAGAAACAAAAAAGCGAAAAGTGGGAAATAATAGCGACAAGATATAATTCGTGTTCTTGTACAATTCATCGAGATTCAATATCCTCTGAAATATGATTGTGTTAAACACTATATTAAAAATAAGAATTCTGCGAATAAATTGGAAATATCTGTATTCTGTATCTTTCCACATTCAAAATGTATTAACAAATTAGATATTATGTCATTTATCAAAATTGTCAATTTTATTTCCAACATGTAACATTGTGAGGGTATCTAATATTAATTATTTCCAAATTCTCCATTTCATAAAAAGAATAAAATATATCATCACGCATTTTATCCATTACTGGGTGTAGCACCTTGCCGTAGCAGATCTCGGTAAGTTATATATCTATACACGTGAAGTGAGGTTTCCAACCTGTTAAACACGGCCTCCAAATACGATAGTGGTGGAGGAGCCACATAGATAATTTTAATGTGGTGAGAATTGTTTTTTGACTGCGGAAATCGAATCGAGATTCTCAAATTCACAGGCCACACCATTTCTTGTCTCTCTATAATTTCATCCAATTCATCAAGAATTATCTAAAATAACAATGATAACCCTATATAAATATATTATTTGCAAGCATACCTTTTTAATAAGAAATTAATACAGTATTAAAAAATATATTTTTATTCTATGTATAAACTGACATGACAATTGAATCTTTTGTTTTTTATTAGGAGGTTTGAGTAGCTAATAAAATATGTAGCTAATAAATGTATTTATTAGGTAAATAAAATTTATAAGGTAGTGGATATATGCAAAATATATTTATTAGCTAAATAAATTTATTAGGAACTTTATTAGGAGGTGGATATCTCGGCCCTAAATATAACATATATATATATATATATATATATGTTATATTTAGTGTTTTTAAGTGTTGTAATATATATATATATATATATATATATATATATATATATATATATATATATATATATATATATATGTTATATTTAGTGTTTTTAAGTGTTGTAATATATATATATATATATATATATATATATATATATATATATATATATATATATATATATCAAGCAGCCAGTCACAGAGAGTATCACGCAATAGTGTTCTTAACAAATTGAAAAATATTGAATTACAACACTTAAAAACACTAAATATAACATATATATATACCTGTAAGTATTAGCAAATGTACATATTTTTTATTGAAATAATTCAAGATGGATGCATTGTTTATCTGTACGCCTGTGCGTCTCCCTATACCTAGCATGTAACAGTTGTGGCCGGAAAATTCAGTATCTTCCTAAAGTCCATTTGCAAGGTCTCTTCTTTCCCACATCCTTTGTTATCTTGAACCATCCATAGTCCAATTGCGGACACTACCCTTCTTCCCCTACTCTGACCGTAATCTGATGGTTTTACTGTATATATATGTTAGTTTTAGTTAATTTAGTGTCCTAAGTCTTACCAGTAGCAGTCGTAGTAGCTTTAGCTTTAGTCTTTTTGTAGCTTCAGTCATTTTGTAAAGATAAGAATAAGATCAGCGCTCAACAACACAAACAAGTCGCCTGAAGATAAATAATATATATTGAGTACTTGTGTATTTTAATTGGTTTAGCACTCCAATCCGGTATCCAACAACATTTACAGTCAATTAAATACTTTGTTTAACATGATATTAAGCGTAATGCAAGATATAGAGAATTCTCTAACCTTTTGTAAAGTTCAAGTGTTGCATCTAAGCATCGCAAAAGTCCATGATCTTTATTCTGAACTAAATAGAATTTATAAAAATTATAATAACGAATTCCCTTTGGAAGCAACATTTGAACATATACCCGAAATTGAAAAATTAATTAAAGTAAATTGTAAATTAGATTCAAACTAAATTATTTATTTCCTAGAAATTCCAATTAATTACGAAACAAATTTTGAACTATTCCACCTTATACCCATTCCCAGTAAACATGAAACTGAATTTGTGATTCTTATTCTAAATAAAAAATATTTTCTAAAATCTTTAAAGGACACATGTACTAAAGGAAATATTTATCAATATCCAAACAAGATCGAAGACACAGATGACAGATCCTGCGAGAAGAACATAATCCTTCACGATGATAACAAGAACTGTCAATACACTCAAATCAGTCTAACAGGAAACCACGTAGAAACCATTGAAGAAATCAACCAATTTCACGTTGCATTCCCAAAACAAGAAACTATTCACACTTCATGTCAACTAGGCGACAAAATTAAAACCATACACGGACTTTTCCTGATTAAAGAAAATAACTGTCAAATTAAATATAGAAATCAAAATCTAAATTTTCAAGAAGGAACATTTGGAAAACCCATAATATTAGACAACTTTAAAATCAAGTTAGATGACGCACAAATACCGAAATTGGCTGTAGAATTTAACAGCATCCAAGATCTCAAGCTACGAATTAACAAGTTTGACGATATTGAATAGTACGATGTCACAGCCGACATTCCAAATTACTCAATAGCAATTTTATATGTCATTTTATTAATAATTGCTGTCACCATGTCCACAGTTTTCCTCAGGGAAAGGTTTTCAAATTCAACAAGAACCACCAGGATCCAAGACCATGAACTACAGCAATTTGTGAAAAAGTTTGTTTAGAAACCTTAACATTAGTAGTAGAATATCTTATTCATATTTGTTAAATCCCTTATCTATAAGTTTTTTTAACATCTTTTAACGCTATTCGACAGCTTCCACAAAACCATTTGAGCCCAAGATCCGAACATTCTTGAATTGCTTTAAACTGCTTAGTTTTAATTCCTACACATTCTACGTGAATCCAGTTTTGACATTCTCCGTCACATCCTATAATATCAGACGCATCAAACTCATTCTTACATTTTTTACAATGTTTTATTATTATGCTGTTGTCATTTGTATCTTCTGCCATGACCACACTTTTGGTGATCACTGGTTTTATTGAACATTGCTTACAAGCGCACCGCACTAACTTAGTCAGTTCGTACGTGACAAAGTATGTGCGCTGATAGCAACAACTCACTTTGAAAAACTACGGACAAAATTAAAAACTATCACAACTATTTTTTAATCCCAATATTTATCAAAATTATTATCACAACTTACTATTTATATGTTTAATAAAAAGATTCACTGTTGTTTTACAGTATTTTAATTTAAAGCACTCAATATTATTAAACTTTTTTTAACTGACCTACGACACCAATATCACAGGCCGATTTCTTAAGTCTATTCAATAAATTTCGGCTTCTAGACAGGTTTAAATTTCATGTAATTCTTATCGCGGATTATAAATTTAAAAGTGAATTTGGAATATATTTGAATCAATTTATCAAAATTTTAACTTTACAAAAATTTATTTTTTTTTAGAACCGTATGATATGGTAGTTATAGACTACTGAAAATTAAAAAGTATTACAATATTTTAACCGTTTTTTAAAAAAAATCATCAAGTGTAGAAGATGAAATTATAAAAGAAGAGAAGAAAAAAGGAAAATTTAAGTATACAAACTCATTTAAAATAGTTCTAGTGTGACGGTGGCGCCATCGAGTGGCGAAACTGACGCCAAAAAAATATAAAAATTGAATAAAATAAGTGTTTTATACCTATTATTGTTTATGTTTTCCTTCTTCTACTTCTTTTTTTAAATATCTTCGAAGTTATTTGACAGTGTTTATTTCTTTGAGTATTTCTTCCATTTCGCTTTCCTGCTCTGCGATTACTTTTCCCTTGTTTTGTGTCTCATTTCTTCTCTTACTTCTCCTGGTTCTTCTCTCATCTGTCTGTAGGCGACTTTCATTTATCTTAACATATATTTTTAAACTACAATTAAAATTGTTATTTGTGTAATTATTATTTAAAACCAACAATACTAAAAGTTTCCATGAAAACGTTATTATTAGTTTGGGTTCAGTGAACCAAACAAAATGGCTACTATATTACGAATGTTTTGCTGTATATTTGGGAAAAAACGGAAGTCAAAATTGGATAGTGACATAGTGATAGTTGGACAATCTAAATTCTTTACTGGCTCCGCATTAGTATCCCGCGATCGAGGTAAATGTGATAGAATTTTACAGTTTTTATTTTCTTTGTAATTAACGCATTTAATTTCAGCTCCTGCTCCGACGTAAGAGAAGTTCGCGAAGTAACCTCGTCACAATTCGCGTTTGTGACTGGATTAGCCGAAAATGACCATTCTCTCTTCCGTAAATCAGGCACAACCTCCATTGTCTTCCAAAAATCTGCACCAAGTATGAGGCTATGCTGAAGTGAAGGTACAACCAAAAATTTTATTAATTTAATCTGATCGCGAAGTTTAACCGGTGCGACTATTTCCCCAGGACTTTCGCAACGATCGCCGTTAGCTACAGTACAACTAGACTGATTCTTACATAATTTTAATCCCATATTAACCAACGATTCATATCCCGGTCCTCCCACAATTGTCGTAGAAGCTCCTGAATCTAACAATCCAAAAAAAGCTTTTCCCAAAATTCCCACTTCTAAATATGGACGTTCGTCCCCCTGAATATGTGCTAAAATGAATTCCAATCGCGCATTATTAATGGTGGTCGTTATCGATGATCTTCGGTGCCGTTCACGACCGCTTACGGCATCCGTTTGGCGTTTCCCGGACGACAATTTGGACAAGAATTTGTTGTATAATCAAGCTTACCGCATTTGTAACAATTAAGTTTTCGCGGAGCATTGCATTTAATCGCGAGATGTCCCAATTTACCACAATTCCAACAACTACGAGTATTGACGCCATCGACTGTGTTCACGTGAGCTGGAGTGCCAGAAGTTGTTGCATGCCAATGTGAGGTAGTATCTACGTATGCCAAATCTGGTTCTAACGACTGATTCTTCCTAGGTGGTGATGTAAAACATTGTATAGACTCTTTGCGCTGATCGAGCCTCCTACAAAGTCGTTGCAACTCCGTCACTGACTTTACTTCTACCAAAGCTAGTTGCGACTGATAAAATGGTAAAATATTACGAAGTAATATGGTTATTTTATAATCGTCCGATAACCTGGATCTCAATCTAGAAAACAATAAAGTCATACTTGCGAGATATTCGCCGATTGATTCATTCGGCCCCTGAGTACGTCGTTTAATCTCCTCCAGAAGTTTTTCTTCATAATTAATTGGCAAAAATTCCTCACGAAATCCTGCTACAAGTTCGTCCCATGTCCGATATAAATATCTATTCGCTCTAAACCATACCAAGGCGCTACCCTCAAACAAATCTACTGCCGAAAGAAATAATTGCGACCTACTAATATTCCGTGCCATCCGCAATTCGTCAACACGCTCGAGAAATGAATTTATTGACATTTGTCTCCGATCTCCGCTAAATTTTATTCCCCATTTCAGCACTGGAACTGATTTACAACCTACTACAGTCCTATCCCTAACTGCTTCAGTCTCAGATGCTTCCGATTCTGACCCCGACAACTTTAAATCACTGAAAGATCCGTCTGCCAATTGATGAACTAGTGTGGATGAATGTTGTATAGCTTTAGCTTTCGCTACGAGGTTTGATTCGAAAGTCACAATCTTCAACTGTAATTGTGCGCGTTTCTTGACCTCGTCATTATTTGTCGTTACACAACGATTGACTCTACCGATAGTGTGTGCCAGTTTTGTCTCAATCTTCGCATAAGCTGCCGAATGTTGAACATCATTGAATGTACTCATTAAATCCGAAATTTGTTTAATTTGTGTTTCCAAAGCCGCCGAATCTACTGTAAATGTGAATGGATACTCCGGAAATACAAAACTAGAGCTTTTTCCCAACTTAAGCAACGCACGAATAGATTGCCTCATGTCGTCTACTGTACCAAACTCATCAACACCTCTAATCTGCAATTCATACTTCAGTTCGTCTTTACCCAACCGATTGATTTCCATCTTTGCATCCATAATGAAAATAACAAATGATATAATAAATCAAATTCCGCAAAACTAACTAACGTTTTATTTAAACCTGAACTAATCCTACTAACTATCCCAAGTTGCTCAAAAACTATCCGAACGAAATTACTCAAGAACTATTCTAACCTAAACTACTCGATCTTACTCTCAGCTATTCGTAAAATCAAACTAACTATATTCCACGTTATGAATGCCAACCTAATTTTACTCCACGTTGTAGGCGCCCCACGTTGGGCGCCACAACTCTTGCTACCAATAATTTGATGCTCTGACCGCCGCGACTAGCTTTTGACAGTGGAGAAGGCGTGCGGTCCAAATGTCCAATGGTTCCGTAAACCAATGACTCACAGTCAACAAAATAATTCCGGGGGCGCCAGCTGACCTAACGGCTGACGTAAACCTACTCTCGAGTCGGTCAACAAACTCCAGAGTTGCCAGAGCACCTAGCGAGAACTTACGGACGTATAGGGTTGTGAGAGTAAGATGACTAAACACATAAATTATAACTAATATATTGAAAGTAATAAATGAGATAGTACACGTTGAGTGCAGTAGATAAATTGGTGAAATAATAATAAATAACAATTTAAGCGTGTAAGGTGTTATCGTCGAGATTCGAATAAATCTGGTCAGTGCCGAATAAAAATGTGACTGAACCAAAAGGTGCTTCGCGTAGCACACCGACGTAGCAATAACTAGGACTTCAGTAAAACAAATAAGTACTAAAGCGCTCATACACACGTGGTTTCGATGGTCGACCATGGAATATCGTGGCGCGCGCGTAAAACAAAATCTGACACAGTAGCCCTAATCACGAACCGACGTACGACTAGCTACGGAAACTGTTGTGCCAACGTGCACACAAATGAATACCTAAGGCGGTGATCAGACAGCCTCGAACTCAACCGATAATTACAATCAAAATGTTTGTTACGAAAATAAATCTACTACTAATCGGTGCAATAACAACTAAATAAATCAAAACGACAATACGTAAGTACCTCGTGTACATAAAACTCAATATCAAATATTGTACAACAAATAACCAAAAATAATAAAAGTAATAAAATATTTGCTTAGCTGTAGGCGGGGGCAGGGGTACAAATCCTTGCATCAGCACACGTGCGAACAGCTGGGCTGTAATGGCGTCTCCGCGCAACGGATTGTGGCAGCGCATGCGTAGTGAATAGAAATATCGGGCGTTGCCGATCGCAATGGCGTCCGCTTGGAATCTGGTAATACTATGTTTCCTCCAAATAATTTTCCCACGGTCCAAGTACGGAAATATATGCCAGTCCACAGCATAAACAAACTGGATGACGATGGTGGTATCCAAGTATTTCAATACAGTCGTTCACGACTGTCCCAAAATAACGTCCACACAATACGTACTAAATACTTTTACCAAAAGGTAATAAAATCAAACTGAATAGTACGTAAGATGAAAGCCAAACAAAAATAAAATAAAAAAAAAAAAGCCTGAAAAGAAAGTACGCAGTTAGGTCTCATATCACATGGTAAGTACGCCACTGAATTTACTCTAATTTAATGAAAATTGAAACTAAAATTTACTCTACAGAATGCCAAATGAATTTACTATTAAAACTAAATAACAAAATGCAAAACTAGATTTTAAAATAATTAATTACCTGAGATTTTGGACGGCCTGAAGTAGAAGACAAAATGATCTCTCAAATCTGGCTCAAAGCCGCAGAATACAAAATTCTAAATAAGGTTGTCACGCTACCGTTCTAATCCAGATATAAATCTGTCAAGAAAACTAAAATAAACCAATAATCTTTCCAAAATTATGTAGCACAACCAGATCACTAAAAGTCAACTGAAACACTGTTTCAACAAATATTAAAAAATTCTAATTTTCTAGTTACAGCAAGCAAAAATTTAAACAAACTTGACCAGTGAGATATGATGCCTAACATTGTACAATCCGAGGACCAAAAGTACATATTCGCCTGGAGGGTGGCGGACAAAAAAGGCGAAATTAAACAAATAATCTAAATAAAAATGCAGCCGTAACAGTACTGTTACCACTATCCGCCATGTTGCAGTATATTAGTATATTAAAGAACTAGTTTTATAAGGCAATCTGTTATCGCACGAGTCCAAATTTGGAAAACGTGCTGCTCTGCGTGTAAATTGGTGTTTTTTTATCATTCGTGTTGGTAGCGCTTCTCATAACTCAGACAATTGAAATATCATATTTTTTGACAAACAATCAATATTTTTTCTCTATTATGAATGTTTTGAATTTTATCTGATTCTAGCATATTCTGTTAGTAATATTTCAACACCGACAATTTACAATTTTGAGGTTATATGTCATTCATCTGTTAGATTTAAGAGCATTCATGGCACTCTTACAAAATAACAAGCGCCAAAAACAGTGCGCCTATACCTCTTCTTAGCAACGTGTTTACAGTGCGTTTATACAGCTATAAGAACACCGAAATTGAAATATTATGGGTTGGATTCTGTAACTATTATAACTATGTCCGTTATGATTTCAACGTTATATGATTTAAACTATAGCAACAATGTTAAAATCTATTGGAATTTATGTCAAAATTAACCATAGTTTGTATGGTTTCAATCATAACGAAAATAGTTACAGAATACGACCCTAATAGTGAAAATTATTTAAAATCACACAAAATATTTCTTTATGATAACTATGTTAACACAATAAATTGTTTAATAAAAAAATTTCTTAGCTCGGTCATTAATAAGACCCAGAACATATTTACACTGGAAGCTGTAAAGTAAGTCCGCCAATGTAACCTTTTGTCACTATCTTGTTGTCCTGTGGTATTTTCTAGTTTTATAAATATATTGAAATTGTCCTTGAATAAGTAATTCGATAAATTGATGCCAAAAATATCGCTTCGTTCTTTTAATATTTGCTAATTCGAAAGATTGGTTCGTAGTTGAGACCACTGGAGCAGTTAGCACTAGATATACGTAAATGTGTCCTTCATTATACATTGTTAGTATCTGGATAGAAGGAAATGGTCTCCATGGTTCACTTGACGATATTATAGTAGTCTTCGTCGTATTCCTAGTAATTGAGGATGAAAGTCCAGTCAAAACACCATACTTCATTTCGAACCATTTTCCACCGTCAATCCCAACATGAGTTTTTCCTGCTCCTACATAGTTTTGCATCTACATAATGTAAAATATTTACCATATATATTGAACAACTAATATTTTTCAGAGTGATAAATAAAATATGACATACCTTTCAACTAATTCACTTTTTTTCCAGATCTTTTTAATCCTCGACACTTCAGCCACATTTTTAATTTAATAATAGAATGTTCTTCGATTTTGTTAAACTTAAATTGTGCCCCAAGAACATCATTTGCAATAGCAGTCTTGTATGTTTGGAAAAATTTAGTTTTGTTTTTGCAATCACAGATTCCTGTAACGTTATTGTGAATTGATTTATTATAATTTCATTATTTATTAATTTACCTATTATTTCCCAGCCATTGTTTCTTCTATCTACAAAATTACATATCACGTTTTGATACTGACAGCTACTTAAAACCACGTAACAACTGTCACTCACACAGTAAACCCTGGGCGTTTCATCTTTGCAATTTACTACTCACGGTTGAAATATTTTAATTCTTTTTCGTGAGTTTTTGCTGATATATCTAACTTTAGCACTTTATTTTGTGCTTCATTATCGCACATCTGTATAACATTTGCAAAAATATTCCTGCGCTCCACTATGAATTGTTTAACCTTGCACAGATTTCATTTTGCAATGACTATGTGCTCGCTCGCCCTGGTCATTAGCATCGTATGATAAAAATATGCTCTAGTTAGTCGTGATCTGTCATCTAATTTTTGTTCTCATTTTAAATGTATAACTCTCCATTAAAACTAGAATTAAGAAAAAAGATGTAACTTTTAAAAATTTATATGATATATTACATCTAGTTGAGTTAACTGTTATTTTCATACATTCATTTCTTATCTTCATCCACTTCCAACTTTTCCTTTTAGACCTTTGCACAAAATAATCTAAAATATTTGAATCATAATTAAAATATTTTACGATTTCATGAATGGCATACCTTAATTTAAAGATAATAAAATGCAATATTTTGTATCTGTATCACAGTTGAGTGATAATAATAATAAACTTGTTGTTAGTGTTCACTTACATTTAATTATTACCTATTATAGATTTTTAGGGTAACTTATATATAACAGAAACATTTTGTAAATCACTGTCGTATATTTTGTCATATAAGTACCAGAATCACTTTTACACTGAAAATGAATATATAATGACTCCCTTTAAGCACGTTAGTGGAAAAAAGTTATTTCCATAGAAACTGTTATATTTAATTGTATAGCAAAAACTATAACGTATTGGAATATTGAATTTTGTAGATAGAGAACAAAGCGGATTCAGTTTTCGTCTGATCAAATAAAAAGGTTAAAATAATAAATAAACGAAACATAATTAACAAACAAACAAGTAACTAAGTAACAAATCATATAAGTTCTGAAATAATTCCATACAATTAAAAAAAAAGAATATAATTTTCTGTATTATAATAAATATTTAATTATCACTTTACAGTTATATAAAATGAATAAACTTTTATTATAATTTTAACATCTTTCTTAATTTTTTTGACTCTTTTTATATTAAATATTCCGATTTAACATTAAACAAAAATAAAAAAACAATAGAAAAACTAAATAAATTGGGCATTGTTACTGATTCATACAAAGAAAATTAAACATTTTCCAAATATTTAATTAATTTAAAATTTATTTTCGTATATATTTGAATCAGATAAGTAATATTTCTACACACACATTACATTCTTAAAGAACAGAAACAATTAGCATAAGTTATAACGTGTGATTGGATTTATAAGGTATAAAAAGAAGATTCTACTAGCAGAGAGCATCAGTGTTAGAAAATGGCGAAACTGGTAAGTACTAACAATTATATTATAAAATATAATGGATTTTAATTTTATTACAATTCGTTTATCATCAGATATTATTTAAATCATTCAAACTTCATTTTACTTATCAACAGTTACTGGTATTATTTCTTAGTTCATAAACCATTTTAAATTGTTAATAACAATTTGGTAAAAATATTGCAAAATGTGTTAAAAGTGATCTAGAATTAAAATATATTTATAATAATTTAATAAATTTTGAATAGAAACTTATGAATATTAATTACTTTTGTTTTCATAATAAGTTCTTGTTGTGTACTTAATTGTAATATAAAATTATTAAAATTTATTTTATTATTATTTCTATGAAACTATCAAAACAGTTAATATTAACGTATGCCATCCTATCCACAAAGTTTATCTTTTTCGTATAATACCATTTTACTTTACGATGTTATTAGCGATGGTTGTTAGAAAATATTTAACGGCCGCTAATTATAAATAACTATTTGATCAAAAAGGATAGTTTTACAGCCCATTTCTCAAAAAAAAAATTTTAACTAATGTTAAATTTTGGATTAGCTAACCTTATCTTAACCCAATACCATAAAGTTCATCCAAATCACATTCCGAAAACTAAATAATAATTTGAGTTTTCAAAGTGCTGCTATTAAACTATCTAGCCCATTTTTATTATTGTAAATAAATATATTTTCTCCTACAGATACTATTATTACTCGTTGCGACGTTAAATGCGCTTGTATCAAGTGCACCACGGAACTTCTATCCACTATCCAGCTCATTTGAAGAACTGCACCGAGAGGAGAGGTCACCACATCACCATGGAACCGATCATCACCATGAAGTTGAAGAAACGACGGATCTAAGTCATGAGCACAAAATTTTATCTGGGGATGTTAAGAAGACTTCCACTGGGGTGAGTTTATTTTTCTTTATTTAGTTATAAGTGTTTAATTTTAAGATAAATTATGCGCAGAATTTGGGTTTGAAGTTGGTGCCAGAACACTGACATTTTAGAATTGAAACATTATATGTATATATAAATAAATATATCACGCCTTTTACCCATTACTGGGTGTGGCACTCTGCCGTAGCAGAACTCGGTGATATATTTTGCGCGTGAAGTGTGATTATCAGCCGTCAAATCACAATCCTTAATGATGTTGGTGAAGGGGGAGTCATAGGAGTAATTTTAATATAGTGAAAATTGTTTGGATTTCGAACTATCAGAGGACAAAAATGATTGCCTCTATCTAACTCTATGATCCGTTCTTAATTGAAATAGACTATAAGTAAATAAATTTAAATAACATTTAATGTTTGTATTGACTTTCATTGTGAGTATACGTCTTAAACATCAAAATCAAAATCTATTTAGATTGCATAATAGTTATTTACGTATCAAGGGTGAAAACAACATGTTATTAGCCCTCGGCGCTTTGCGCCTCGTGCCAATAATCATAAAATGGGCCAAAAACGCTAATTTTACCTGTGGTACATACAATACTTTATGCACAACAAAATAACATTTAATTATATGTTCAAAAGGTTAAAATATGTAAATAGGTTATATATCAAAATGACTTTTTTTCAGAGACAATAAAAAAAAATTGTCATTTATGTATCCATAGGAATGATTTCTTTTTGGTCCATGGGCCAAGAGAAGTGTTTAAGCCCGCTTTTTAGGGCTAAAACACATGCTTTTCGGCCCAGTTGTGCATACAAATTTTATAATACACAGCGCTAACGTTCCCTAAATAAATATGATGTACAATTTTACTACATGTTCTAAAATGTCCTATACATTCATTTTATGAAAATTTTAAACATTATCTATGTAAACATTTTTTTATTATAATATTTTGAACAGCCAATTAGAATCAAACATAAATACGTCCTATACAACCACACTGCAATTTCTCACCGAGCGAACTATATGTATCTACTTGTTTGCAGTTTATAGAGTATCTTTACGAATGATATATTTTATGTAACAGCCTGCGCAACCAAAATTACATGAGTGTACCACAAAAGCTCTCTAGCAACATACTTAAATTTACTAAAATGCCTACTGCTATTTCCAATCTTTAATATAACAATAAATAATTTTTCATTAAATATTAACAAGAATGTATTATTTTTTAACAGGGAGACACAGAAGATCACCAAACAGCTACTGCCAAATATAAATATGTAAGTGTACGAGCTTCAAATAATAGTAATAATAATAATAATATGTTTTATCCTTAAAAATATCATGTACAAGAAAAATCATAAAATATATACTTAGAAATTACGATAAGTATATGTATTAAAATTTAAATATTAATTTACATGTATTAATGAATTTATCGAAAAAATCCCTAGCTTCATAATAAGCTTTACGAGCAAGATATGTTTTTAATTCAGATATTTTTAATAAAGAAATATTTTCAAATTTTTTGGTATGTTATTTTTGATCATTTTGTTCGCTATACTATTATAAATTATATTTCATTTGCGATGTGTTGGTTAATTACCATTTTTTTCCCTAGTATTATCAAAATGAGTTGTAGTCAAATCAATAAACATAAATGTTGATTTTTTTTAACAAAACTTGCACATTCATAAATATCAAGTCAAGAGAAGATTAAAATGTTTAATTCTATAAACTAATTCTTATAGTAGTCTCTAGATTGAAAACATTATTCTGATATTTTTTCTAAAACTTAAACACTTTGATCAAATCAGGTGACGCGGCCCAAAATATGATACCAATAAAAATTGAACTGGGTGTAATCATAATAAACATTTAATAATGTAGAATTGTGTATTAGTTTTTTTAAATATCTGACCACTCAAATGCATTGGAAATCTAAATCAAATAAAAAGTACCTACATGTTCGTATTACAATGTTACTTTTGTATTATAAATATGTTTCTATCAGTTATTTTGAGTGTCTGACTTGCTTTAGGTGACAGAAGATGACAAACATTTGAAGCTTAAGGAAAGCACCAAACTTATAGGAAGTGGTCGTATCGTTCGAGAAACGCAATCAACAAAACCATCGTCGGTTGTTGTAGGCGCTACCAGTGATGATAAACATACAGTGACAACTTTGTATCCTCCTACTGAAGGACCTTCCAAACAAAACACGGAGACAACCAAACAACAAACTGAGCTGACTGCTACTGCAGGACCTTCGAAGCAAAAGAGAGAAATAACCAGACAACAAACTGAGCAGACTGCTACTGCAGGACCTTCCAATCAAAACACGGAGACAACTAAACAAGAAACTGAGCTGACTGCTACAGCAGGACCTTACAAACAAAAGACGGAGACAACCAAACAACAATATGAGCTGACTGTTACTGCAGGTCCTCCCAAACAAAAGAGAGAAACAACCGGACAACAAACTGAGCGGACTGCTACTGCAGGACCTTCCAAACAAAATACAGAGACAACCAAACAAACTGAGCGGACTGCTACTGCAGGACCATCCAATCAAAACACGGAGACAACTAAACAAGAAACTGAGCTGACTGCTACAGCAGGACCTTACAAACAGAAGAGAGAAACAACCAGACAACAAACTGAGCGGACTGCTACTGCAGGACCTTCCAAACAAAATACAGAGACAACCAAACAAACTGAGCGGACTGCTACTGCAGGACCATCCAATCAAAACACGGAGACAACTAAACAAGAAACTGAGCTGACTGCTACAGCAGGACCTTACAAACAGAAGAGAGAAACAACCAGACAACAAACTGAGCGGACTGCTACTGCAGGACCTTCCAAACAAAATACAGAGACAACCAAACAAACTGAGCGGACTGCTACTGCAGGACTATCCAATCAAAACACGGAGACAACTAAACAAGAAACTGAACTGACTGCTACAGCAGGACCTTACAAACAGAAGAGAGAAACAACCAGACAACAAACTGAGCGGACTGCTACTGCAGGACCTTTCAAACAAAATACAGAGACAACCAAACAAACTGAGCGGACTGCTACTGCAGGACTATCCAATCAAAACACGGAGACAACTAAACAAGAAACTGAGCTGACTGCTACAGCAGGACCTTACAAACAGAAGAGAGAAACAACCAGACAACAAACTGAGCGGACTGCTACTGCAGGACCTTCCAAACAAAATACAGAGACAACCAAACAAACTGAGCGGACTGCTACTGCAGGACCTCCCAATCAAAACACGGAGACAACTAAACAAGAAAATGAGCTGACTGCTACTGCGGGACCTTACAAACAAAAGACGGAGACAACCAAACAACAATATGAGCTGACTGTTACTGCAGGTCCTCCCAAACAAAAGAGAGAAACAACCGGACAACAAACTGAGCGAACTGCTACTGCAGGACCTTCCAAACAAAACACGGAGACAACCAAACAACAAACTGAACAATACACGCACGATATTCATAAAACAACTGATGATAAACCTGCAGTGACAGCTTTGTCTTCAGGTCCTACTGAAGAATCTTCCAAACAAAATAGAGAAACAATCAGACAACAACCTCAACAACAAATACATCCTGAACCAACACAATCTTCTGAAAAATACGGTGACGGTAAATCTAAGTAAGTATTCATAAGCTTATCAATTTTTCCGAATATTTATGTTCATGTTTGTGACAGATCTTCGGAAGAGAAGAATGATGTATAAGTGAAGCTTGCGTAATGAAATTATAGAAAGAGCAAACTTTAAAATTACCATGTTTGTTAATTTGTTCATGAGTATTATATTGTGATAATTTTGCATTTATTATTATTGCACTGTAATAAATATTGTCTTAAATAAAGCAACCATCAGTTATTTGTCACTGAATACGTTTAGTTTTTATTTTTTAATAACACAATTTTGACTTAATTGTGATAACTTCTAAAATACCATTTATAAGAGCCCACATAATTTGTGTATATGTAAACGCAAAACTAAATTTTATTTTATTATGAGAAGAAATAAACGCATTTTTAAATGAAATATATATATATATTTTACATTTTTAAATTAATAATGTAAAGAAAAAAATGTACAATCTAAATGTGTTGGGTTATAATTTGACTCGACATGGTTTTGTTAATCTTCATTAAAGCCACGAAATCCAAATAACCAAGATTTTTTTCGTATAATATTATATCATTGGGCTTCATAAAATTATTTTAAATTTTAATTTTGTGTGATCTACATTGTATTGCCAAGAACTTGGTCTAACCGTTGCAATACACAATAATGTACTTAAAAATTAGTTAACTATGTCCCTACTATTAGACACATAGCTAACTTTTTTGTTTAAAGATACATAGTTAAACGAGTAAAATTTGTGCCATTTCCATTGCACCGGCTCTTTATCTTTTCAAACAAAAAAACTTAAGAAAGTGATCTTCAGTTTTGGTTTGGACACATCTATACAGTCACATACCGTGCAACTAAAAAGTCGCGGGCTGTAACACATCACAAACACAAACGTTTGCAAATAACGTAATGTTTAAAACACACCTTACGATTAAACAAAGGTTAACAACACTAAATATTACTCACAAACACTCTTAAATTGCTGAATGATTTTGAGAAAACACTTGTTGGATGATCAAAACATAAACAAATCGCCATCTTGAAATTGACTGTCATTTGCTTTGAGCTTCTTTTGAGTTTGACATTCACTCCATATGTGGTACAATGCGCAAAATAAAAAAAATATTGTTTTTGGCATCAAAAACTTGTTTATTAGCCGTCAAAGGCACATGTAATTTGACTTTTATCGCCCAAGGGCGTATAAATTTGTCAAACAACAGCTATCAAACAAATCAAAATCGTGATTTATAGATAAATGTCAGACAACACAATAAATTTATATTGTTTTTCGTAAAGCTCTTTTAATTTCTGTTCAACCTACTAATTTTCCCTGTGCACACTCAAAATCATCCAATATTTCGTTGAAATAGTTAT
Organism: Pterostichus madidus; assembly: GCA_911728475.2. Lineage (NCBI taxonomy): Eukaryota > Metazoa > Arthropoda > Insecta > Coleoptera > Carabidae > Pterostichus > Pterostichus madidus. The sequence continues at coordinate 12,506,750 of OU452316.1, read as the reverse complement.
TGATATCTTGCATTTTTATTTGAAAATTTTTGGTCATAAACAAACAAACAAACAATATAACAACACCAACAATCTACGTACATGCATAGAAACCACAGCATACTTATAATTCACAACAAGAAAACAATAACGAATACCTACTAATACTAATACTAATATATTGGTACCAAAGGTATATTGGTACCATCGGATTCGCCTGATGATAACCCTAATTTAGGAACATTTAATACTAATTTATCCAGGTCGTGTACAGATAAAAATGCATTTAATGATCAGAAAAATGATAATAAGTTACTTAATTTAAGTCTAAATGATCTGTCAGATAGTAATGAACAATTTTCTGATTATAACCTCAAATCTAATAACAGTTATCTGCAAAATATTGGTAGTCAGAGATCAAATTCATTTTGGAAGACTTATAAAAATAAATATCAAAATATTCCTATAAATTCACCAAATTTTTGTATTAAAAAATCGGTGGAAAGTGTTGTTCCATTTATTGAATGTTTGAAAGAATTAGATGCGTTGAAAAATTAGGTTAATGATATTAAAAAAGAATGTGAATGCTTATTATTTCAATGTCCGTGTCAGAGTGATTATAAATTACCCAAAAATGATCAATACTCTCATGATTATAACTATAAGCCTCAAAACCGGCTAAAATGATTAAATAAACGTAAATATAGATTTTGATAGTAAATTATTGAGATTTGATTCCAAAGCTAAACAAAATAAAAAAATATCATTTAAGGACTAAAAATATATTTCATGTTTGCGCCTTAGTTGTATACATTTCCCAAAATCACAGAAACATACTGGGTGCAGAAAATACAAAGTCCATTGGAATCTATATTAAATTACATCATGTATAATAGTGGGGTAGCTAGCTCAGTGGTATGAAGTCGGCCTGTGGATCCTAAGAACCCTGGTTCGATTCCCACAGACGACAAACAATTTTCATAATTTCAAAAGCTACCCCTGTGGCTCCTCCACCACTAACATCTTTGGAGGCCGTGATTTGACGACTGGTAACCGCACTTCACGCGCAAAATATATCACTTACCGAGATCTGCTTCGGAAGAGTGCCACACTCAGTAATGAGTAGAAGGCGTGATGATATATTTTATGTATAAGTAGTTTTATAAAACATATTTTCTAGCCTTAATTTTACTGAATTTATCTATAAAACAAAACACAAAATGTCTATTGCTATGTGGAATTGAGTCTTAATAAATAAGAAAAAATAGGAAAAAATTTTCCATCACTTGTCTCGTAATTCCACAGAGATTTTACAGCACGTTTGCATCAACTTCTCAGGTCATCAACAAACGGCTGGTCAGTTCAGCTTTAACCATAGACGCGTTTCGTCCTTCCGGCCTCATCAGTATGGTGCGATCATTTATCCAACTAGATCAACTAGGAAATAGTGGATTGTGATACCGACTTAGCTGAACTGACTGATGTTAACCTATCTACAACGGTAACATGACATGAGAGCTATCTATAATGTCATCAAAATTTTCTGGTACAAACAGTCGGCAACAAAAACAATACAATTTAATTTCTCATGGTGAATAAACCATCCACTTTCGAAGGTATTTAGTATCATCAGCAAATCAGTCGGGGTATCCCCTGGGCATGAGCGATATATTTATTGCGCTACCAGTCAGTGTGGCCAACTATGTTGAAAGAAAAAATCCTAACTGTGAATAAAAAATCACCAAATAAATCATGATTGCATTTTTATTTAGTTACAATTTTTTTAAACCTGGAAACGGCGCCCCTCTGTCTCGTAGGGCCCGGGGCGGACCGCCCCTGTCGCCCCCCCCCTTAGTCCGCCAGTGATAACATGTGATATCAGTTTTTTGACAGTAGAAAATTGTTTAAATTTTTTCATGGATAGCTTTATTTTTACGAATATTACAAATATTTAATTAAGTTTTGCGCTTTGATGAAATACACAAATGAAATGTGTTTTATATAAAAAAAATTCGTAATTTTATTCTCTACAACTTTTATTTGAAGTATTTTCCTGTAAAATTAATTGGGAATTTGCGCATCAAAAAACTGATATCACATGTTATATGCCTATGTTCGGGTTTTGGATGAACACGCTGTATATATATATATATATATACAGGTAATATTACATTTTTTTATAATTAAGTTTATATTTTTCATAAAATATTTTTATATTAGTATTACCCCTGTGACTTTCCTACCACTAAATTCTTTGGAGGCCGTGATTTGACGGCTGGTAACCGCACATCACGCGTATAAATATATCACTTACCAAGATCTTCGGCATTGTGCCACATCCAATAATGAATAAAAAGCGTGATGATATATTTATTTATTTATTTTTATTATTATACATTTTGCTTTCGTACGAAGCTGCCAATATAAAAATATGACTATTTAAGTTCACTTTATACGCAGCTGTCAGTGAACTGTCATTATATTCTATTTTATTATAAGAGCTATAAGTAAGACGAATGCATGAAAATAATATTAAATTGCCATACTAAATTATTCTGGTCATAGAATACTGTAATTGTGATATACAAAGTAATTATAAAATATAAAAAGTTATCATTAACTTATCGATTGGTTATAGATAATGATCTAGTTACAGAATTTGGTTTATTTGGGGTTTAAAATTTATAAATAAGTTTCAAAGCATCCTTGTTAAAATGTAAACTATATGAATTTCTCCAATATAGTTGGGCGATAAAAAGATTCAAATAAAATTTCAATTAATATATACGAAAAATTTAATTAAAAGTTTCATTTAATTGATGTCAACATACAACTAAAATCATCGGATATTAAAAATGTTTCATTATGGCGTAGGGTAGATAGCAATAATAACGCGCCTGGCTTTAAATTGAAATAACCAAAGTTCGCTCCTGAACCAACAATTTCAACTATCAAAAATCAGAGGATCAGTATTCCAACATCCATCTTAAATTTGTGTAAATATAGAAATAACTATGTTTAGAATTTAATAAACGGGACTAGTGAAAAACAAGTCTTCTACACTTTAATTGTCCCATTCCAAAAATTGATCGATTAATTCCCAATAGGTCTGTGTTCTATACTTAGGGATGTTGTGATACTACTGATATGATACCGGTATCGATTCTTTCGTTTCGATACCGGTTATTTTGGTATTCGATACTTTGCTTTCGATATTTTACCCATATCAGTACTTCTTTTATTTCGATACTAAAGTATCGCAAACTATTTTTAATCTAATGTCATTTTGCAATAAATTCATGAAAAGTTTATATTATGCTGGTATTTTTTTTTATTTTAATAAAACATGACCATGTGTTCGACGAACGATAGAACTAGTACTAGAGAGAGTGAGAGTTAAATAAAGATAGTAGATAAACATTATAACAAATATTAGGTATTATTTTAATATTATAATACTGTTGAAAAAACAGATTTTTTTTCTATAATAAAAGTTTATTTTGGTATTTTTTTACTTTTATCTAATATCAAACCAATAATTATTGGCCAAACTGTTGAAAGACTGGTAAAAATCATACTATTGAATAAGAAATGGAAATTTGTTACCTCTATAATTTTTATAGTATAAAGTCAACATTTCATATAAAAACCTAATATATTTAGAAAATTACAAGATTTTATAAAAATAATCATTCGATACCAATACTAGTATCGATACTTTCATTTGATACCGATGCCGATACCAGTATCGATACTTTACTTTTGAATACTCTTTCGATACTGGTATCGATATTTTAGAGGTATCGCAACATCCCTATCTATACTTCTCTGATAACGGCATTTATAGAAAAGCAAACTTGTATTACTTCAGGAGAACTATAACAATTGTAAATATTATTAATTAAATATTGTTATCTTTATTTAAGAAACTCTTAAAGAATATTAAGTAATTTTATTTTCTACAAACACTTGTAAAAATCTTATTTCATATTTTTTATTGTTTGTGGTAATGCAGTGCCATTTTAATACATTATATACTTATTTTTATTTAGAAGAACATCTCTTGAAGTGATACACCCGACATCTACAATGTAATGCAACAGCATACTACTACGAGTATAGTGGCATCTAGCAAAAAGGTAATTTTGCACGTACACCTCGACAAGGGGATTGCATCTGCGGCAGAAAAGTGGACTACATCTGCACACCCCACGAACTATTATATTGAAGGACAGGCGAGTCTTGCGGGTAAAGCATCCGCAGAAATGTTGTAGAAAGAGAGCGACAAAAAAGTGAGTGCGATAGGAAAAAGAGTCTGGCGAATGCATGGGTGCTTACGAGTCTATTCATGTTTTCTTTACTTTTAGAACTAATTACTTTAAAAAATGTTATTTGCAATTATTTAAAATTAAAGACACACTTTTCTTTAATTATATCAGGTTTAGCTTGACAAATATAAATACGTAAAACCATATATAAACACATTTTTCTAGTAGTACATTTTAGCTATTTAACTACACCATGACAAGTTACACAAGTGTAAAATTGGCATAAATATTTTAATTTTAAAATACAAAATGGTAAAATTTATATAATGTAAATAGGACATTTTATTTAAAAAATAATAAAGAAAATAGATAGAACCGAATATTTCAATTTTTTCTTAATTAATATTTTTGTACTTATACAATATATTTTATAATTTTATAATAATAAAAACAGATCGAACTGAATATTTCAATTCTTTCTTAATTTAGATTTTTAGATCTTCCTACACTGAGATTTGATATTATTTTGATACTGTTTAAAATATTGCTTCAAGCGCATTAAAATAAATTCATGGACAAAAACAGATATTATTTCTTTCTTGTGATCTCTACAAGAGAAAGAGAATGCATAATTTTCAATTACAGAATACACTGTTTCTTCATATACACGAGGGTTATCTATATATAATATTAATTTATCTTGAATATATTTGGATAATCTAAATATGTTTATATTTGGGTGGATTAAGAAACCACGACTGTTAAAACATGTTAAAACATTTGTTAATTCCGCTTCTTGTGACATACTTTTTCTTTGTTTACAAGCAATATAATATATATATATATATATATATATATATATATATATATATATATATATATATATATATATATATATATATATATATATATATATATCTGCTCATATTACTACTTTTTTCCAAATTTCCAACTGCTCTTTTGGAGCACGAAACAAAGATATTTTGTCATGATTTGAGTCATACCCGCTGGTACAATTGGGCGCAAAACACTTACGACCCATTGCAAACTAATTGTTTATAACTATTTATCACCAAACAACACTAATGAAAAAGTAACCTGCGTTCATATGGCGTTGAGTAAATTCCGGCCTCTTTAAGCTATCTCTCTCTTTCAAAGTCATGCGCGCGAATGACATAAAGCTGGACGTCTACTAACTGCGCTTATATACGAAGTTGCATAGGGCTGGCACACCCAAATAATACTGACGTCTAAATATAGGCGAATAAAATTAAGATCGCTGCGCCATCTGGATCATTCCGCGAACTACTGTATCCAGGATAGATATACGTTCCATAGCAGACATAATAGTTTTCGTAGTTTAGTTTAATCACGGGGTTTAATTTATGCTTGATCTGTAGAAAACCCAAAACCTACATATGTAATAGTTGAATTACACGTAATTTTAAAATGTTAATTTTATGTGCAATATCTATTTATAAAAATACTATTTTGGTAGGTTATGGAGGAAATTCGGAGATACAGTTCCTATGTGTTTATTTTTTTTTACTTATTTACGAAAAACCGTTTCCCCTTCCACCCATAAAAGCCCCTTGCATTGGGTTGGGTTTTGGAGCTTATTTTTACTGTACTACTTATATAAATAATATCATTGGTGAAACTGAAGCATTTCTGAAGAAATACTATTTACTAACACGAAATCTTCGTTTAAAATCATCTTAATCATATTTATCAATATTATCAAGGAATGAAACAATTTTTATTTTGTCAAAATAGAACTGTCATATGCGATAAGTAATACCTAGCAATTTAAGATGCCGAAAAACTGATACTTAAATTAGGAAGTACTTAAATACTCTTAAGTATTACCTAGGCACTGGTGAAATCTACAATTGACTTAGGCAATTCCTAGTGAACACTAGGAAGTACCTAAGATTAAGTATTTGTTGGTGAAACCGGCTAATAATATGGCGAAATCTACGAATGTATTGATTGGTCATTGAACAGAAATATAAAAAAACAATTGGTAACATGAATGTCGCCGGAAAATATATCGGGAGACCTCATATGATAACACCTCGAAATAAAAGACTGTTGATTCAAATTTACAAGAATTCTTGACGATTTACATTATACCCATGACACATACATATATAGCGTTAAGACTCCGAGTCTGCTACAAACTGCTAAAAACTGAGAGCCACGTCCAAAACGGGTGACACATATAGGGTCGATATTTCTGACAGTCAGAAATAAATATTTGTTAATTTTAAAGTGTTTGTTAATCTGTACTATTTAAAATATTTATCGACTATTAAGAAATATAAAAACAATAAACTACGAAATATAAAACAAAAAATTTAATTAACAAAAAATACATGATCTAAAAATTAAATATAAAAACTTAAATGTATTATTTAAAATATTTATCGACTATTAAGAAATATAAAAACTATAAACTAGGATATATAAAACAATACATTAAATTAAAAAAAAATGACATGAATATAAAAACTTAAAAGTATCTATGTATAAAATAAAAGTATTTATAAAAAAAAAATATATCATCACGCCTTCTACCCATTACTGGGTGTGGCACTCTGCTGAAGCAGATCTCGGTAAGTGATATATTTTGCGCGTGAAATGCGGTTACCAGTCGTCAAATCACGGCCCCCAAACATGTTAGTGGTGGAGGAGCCACAGGGATAGCTTTTTCAAATTATGAAAATTTGTCGCCTGTGGGAATCGAACCAGGGACCTCAGGATCCACAGGCCGACTTCATACCACTGAACTAGCCATCCCATATAAATGTATTTAACTATAAAAATGTACAAAATATTAAACAAAATCATAAACAATAATAATTCATACGTGAAACAACAAAGTGAAGATAGCGAAAAACCCAGCATCACAATGAAGTTGGTTTTCGGCAGTCTTAACTGCTGAAAATAGAGGCGTTTCTATTTGTCAAATGGTAGACTCGGAGTTTAAACTCTATTATGTGTCGTTGAAACTTGGAATTTGGCATGTATATTTCTGAAAAATTTTGTAGAAAGTGGATTATTAAATCTTGACTTAGTTTTTATAAGGTATGCTATAGTTATTCACAGTATAGTTTGAACATTGAACTAGAGTTTCTGTAGGCCAAGGAAAAACCATTATTAACAGGGATACAAAAGAATGAAATGCTTGGCTTGGGCCAAAGAAACGATTTTCTGGGCCAAAAAGGACTGGAATAAAGTAATTTTTAGTGACGAATCAAAGTTTAACGTGTTTGTAGGAGATTATCAGAGACGAGTAATAAGATCAAAAACTTAAGCATTTCAAAAGAGTGTTCGAGATAACTGTAAAATTTCCAAAAGTACTGATGGTTTGGCGCTGCATGTGAGCAAACTACTGTGAACTATGCACTTCATTGACAGAACAGTAAACTCATAGAAATATCAACGGATTTAAAAAAAAATAACTTATTTCGTACCATCCAAAGACTGTACCCAGAAAACAATTTTATTTTTCAGCAGGATGGCACATTTTTCCATACAGCAAAATCAACAACAAAATGGTTTGCAAAATATAATATTGTCGTTATGGACTGGCCTTCACGCAATCCTGACTTCAATGTTATAAAGACAATATGGCACCACAAGATGAAACAGCAATTGAGATATGATCCACAACTTCAAAATGCAAAACAAGATTTATTTTTAGTGCAAAAATACAAACTTGTTATAAACATGCCATCAAGAATTGGGGCTGCAATTAACGCAAAATGATATGTTATTCGTGATTAAAACATTAAATACTGCTTTCGTCCGAACATTTAGATGTCAGACAATTTTCCTGTTTTTTTGTTATAATTAAGTTTATAAGTCAATCGTGTTAATAAAATATTTGTTTTTTTTCAAAATATTTACACTATAGTCATATCTTTAGAAATATATAACACTGATTGATACAAATAATAACTACATTAATAAAAACAACTGTTTATAATGAAATGCTGACCGTCCGAACATATAGTTGTTAGAGCTCGTATGTACCAATGGTGAGATTAGCGTTTCCGCATAATAACATGGTCATTATCAGAGACGCTAATTTCACAAGTGGTACGTACGATATTCACCCTTGATACATAAAGAACTATTATATGATTTAGCAAATCCTAATTAAAATATGAAAAAAAAAGTATGGGACGAAATCTCTAAATTTTTTTCGTCCAATGTATAATAGCATTTGTTCTTTTTCCATTTTCCGTCCAACCTCCATTGCATAGCAAATATTTTAGCAGAATACTACAGGAGATCGCCTCAAACAGGCCGCATCAATGTGCGCCGATGTGTTCGCCACCTTAGCAGCCACCGCCACCTCATCGGTTTCCGATCCGCTTTATTGATGTTTGGTAGAATCATAAACTATGATGATTCTTTTCGTAAACCGAGATTAATTATTGCAAAATTTCATTTTTGGGGAGGATATACTACTCGTAATACAACTCGAGTTCTTGTCATATACAAAAAATGGACAAGGCTTTCGTTATTAAATCTTCAATTTCTACATGATGTATAATTTAAACATTGTTTTATCATCAATCGATGACAAGTCAATACGATTTCACTTGGCAATCAGGTGACAATATTTCAAGACGCTAAAAATTATTATAATTTAATTATTTTTCCCAAACTTTTATTATTATTTTAACAAAATCGCATTCTACAGAATTATTAAGAATTGCACGTCACAATTTATTTTCTATGTACTTTTCTTACAACGAAATCAATTTAAATGAATATAGCTTCCACAAAAGTGAACAGTTCAACCAATGAATTCTTATAATCACGGAATACTAATAAATTTTATACAATGTCCTCGGATGCAGCATCAGTAACTGTTATATTATCCATTTCGGAACTCTTAATTTCACGTCTAATTATTAATTGTTATTAGAAATATGTAACTGAAATAATATGAATTTTAAAAATAATAAATCCCTTTAAATATATAATTAAAAATAAATGTAATGACTATAATAATACAAATAATTACAAAATTACAAATTTGCACTTTATTTAAAAAATTTAAAACAACGAAAATTTTTGAACCGGCTACAAAAGTTATTAAATGATTTTATACACTTGAATTTTCCTTTTTTCTTCTTTTCTTTTATAATTGCATCTTCTACACTTGAGGATTTTGAGAGAACGGTCAAAATGTTATAATACTTTTTAATTTTTAGTAGCCCATTTACAACTTTAACAATTTTTCCCGCCACCACCATATCATTTGGTTCCAAAAGATTATTAAAATTTTGTAAGATTACAATTTTGATAAATTGATTCGAATATATTCCAGATTCACTTTTAAATTTATAATCCGCGATAAGAATTACATGAAATTTAAACCTGCCAGGGAGCCGAAATTGATTGAAAAATGGTGTTATTTCTTCATTCAGCCAATTTTGATAGAGCGGTTTTGCTATCCAAAGTTTCATGTCGTAGATGAAAATATCTAGTAATTTAGTGTCTTGAATTATTCCAAACATGTTCCCGTTATTATAAAAAGAAAAGCACTCACAAATTTTGCCAAATGACCCGTCTTCTAAAATAACTTGTTCCGGTTTAATTTCTAGGAAGATAATAACGATATTATTGATAATGATAAATCAGAGATAGTTTATTTGTTCAAATATGTGAAATTATATATGACTTACGGTCTTCCGTAGCCGGTACGCCGTGACTTTCCCATGAACATATGTAAAACTTTGAATTTTGCAATGATAAAACAACGTCATTTTTATCAGAATGGAATTTAGGTTTCTTTTCTTTTTTCAGTCCAAAACAAGATCGTATAATTTTAATAAAATTACACATTTTATTAAAAGAACTTAGTATCCTAGGAAACTACAATTAATATTGATAGTGTTTGTTAAACAATTTCAATTGTAATTGTGCGTTTTTCATGGTTGCGGAATTGTTTTTAAGAACTAATACTATATTTCATTTATGCCCTATTTATCAATCGACTGTTAACTATTAACTATATATATATATATATATATATATATATATAAAAATTAATGTTTGTTTGTTTGTCCCTTATGCGTTCCTATATCATTCATCTGATTGCGATGAAACTTTGCTAAGTTGTTGTGCGCCTGCCCGCAAAGGTTTCTGACTTAGCACAAGTCCAATCCGCCATCTTGAAACAAAATGGCCGCTAGCTATCTTGAAAAATACTGCACTGAGTCGATTCAAATTTGGTATAGACATAGACGGAAACCAGTCTTAACATATAAGTATAATAAAGCTTCAGTCCGCCATTTTGAAACAAAATGGCCGCTAGCTATTCTGAAAACTACTGCACTGATTCGATTCAAATTTGGTATACGAGCCCAACTCCATAATTGTTCGGCCGGTATAAATTTTAAACTTTATGCTTTACAAAAATATAAAACTATACTAAAAAATGATTTATTCTTACAACAAAACTATATCTACGTTATTATATGAATCTTTAGTTGTCTATTACTGAAAAGATATTTTAAATAATACAAACGTTTACAAAACTATTATCAAATAAGTATTATGGCAACAGATTCATAAAAGTTCGGCCAACAAAAATGTATGTCTTAGAAGGGATTTATTTACGTGTTTTAAATTAAATAGTTGTTAAAACAAAACACAAATGGAAATCAAAACACAAATGAAATAAATCGATACAAAACTAATATTGCCGTTTGCCGGGTTTTTTTTTTGTCAAATAAAATGGCTCGTGGTAAAGCTTTGAGCAGAGATTTACGGTAAATGCTCATAAAAATGGTATTTCTGCAAGAAAAATATCTATTTCTCATTCTATTGCGAGATCTATGATACAAAATATTAAAAACTTATATAAAAAAATTGGTGGAATATCCGGAAGTTTAAAAAATAGCCGTTCTTCAGCCATTTCCCGTGCTGATCTACGAGGTTTAAAAAGAATTTTGAAAGTAAATCGTCCAGCGAAAGCTCGAGATATTAAAACTTTGTGGCGGGAAATGATAGGTAAACAACCACAAGTCTCGACAACATGAAAATTACAAATTTAGCATATATTTCCCCTTTTCAACGATGTAAGCCTTGATTTTGTATTTTTTAACTAAATGAAACGTATTTTTATTATTATAAGTAGATAGCGGATTCTAAGCTTACACCTAATATTTAAAGTAAATAAATATTTTACTAAATTTTGTACGAATTACACAAAAAGAAGTTATTTGACACCATGTGCTCTCACAGACTTCATCAAGGTGTGTCGCAAATAGCTAACTATAGAAAGTATTTTTAGTATTCTGAAAAATAGTTTTAAAATATTTTAATAATATAATAAATTGCCAAACGATCTTCTTGACTCGTCTGCAGGCGCCCATGTTTTACATATATTACTGGGTTTTTTTTTTATAAATCTGATTAGTAGATGTTCTGTGAATATTTTAGGCGTTCGTGCTAGTCTATTTGATGGTATATAGTATGACGTGTATATATGTGCGTATGTAAAATTTATGGTACTTTTCTATTTAAACTGCCCGGCACCCGATAAATATTAGTGTAAAGTTTTGGCACGCACACATAAAAGTTTGACCACAACTGCTCTAGGCAATAAAATGTCATTACGAATTTGAAAAAAATGAATTTCTTTCTCATATATCTTTTTTTGTTTATATTTTTTCATATGTAATGGGTATAATAATAATAATTGTCGGTATCTCAAACACGTAAAATGTATATTGTACGGATGTTTCTGTAATAACCTACAGAAAACGTTGTGTACCACTAAATGTTATGCTTCAGATTTTCTAAACATTTTTAACCAAAATTACAGATTTTTCTTGCATCTGGGGCAACATTAGTTAGAATAAGTAAATGGATCCTATCCTTGAAGTTCAATCATCATGTACCACCATATACTATATAATATGTTAGTCAATGCTAGTACTGTGTACTACTCCATGAAACTTGTTTGTTATTTCTTCTTCCGAATGATTCTTCATTAATATATAAAATGTACTGATTAGCTATTTCTTGTTGAAGTCTGACTGTTCTATTTTATTAGCCGAAATAGCTCAGTTAGATTGAAGATCTAAAGGTCCCTGGTTCGATCCCTGGTTTCGGCAATGTTTTAAAATTTATAATTAAAAAGAGCTCTACTAAAAATTTTAATTCGGATCGGTAAGAATCGAAACTTTCGTTTCCAGAGGTAATCTGCTTTTTAGCCAAACGCCGTAACAGCTCGGCCACGACTAATTTTGAAGATATTTATCCAGATGTTCCAACATATAATAACTTTAATCACCAATTATATTGTTGTATCAGATAGTTTGATAATTGCTTAAAGATATTGCAATATTTTTATCTTTTATTAAATATATACAACTGTGTAAGTCATATTTTGAGAGCCACTGGTATAGATATCAACATGTCAAGATGGCCGAGCGGTCTAAGGCGCCAGACTCAAGGATACCTTGCCTGTGTGAAGCAGGCTGAGCGTTCTGGTCTTCTCTGAGGGCGTGGGTTCGAATCCCACTTCTGACATTACTATTTTAGAATAATAATAGCACTTATGGCCGACAATAAAAGCGAACTTGAACATTTTGGCACTAATAAAATAATTTTCTATGAATACATAATCAAAATAACAATTTTTGTTTATTTTGAATACTTGATTTTGCAAAATGTCGTTTTGAAATATAAATGTACATGTTTTATTCTTTTAAATATAAAATTAAATGTTCTTTTGTTGTGCAAAAAATATTATATATACCACGGGTGAAATTAGCATTTTCCACCCTGAGCATGTTACTAATAATTATGCCATGACACCAGGCGGTGACTAGCAGTGCAGCTGCGCAAACAAATCCACAAATTACTGCATGATTGTGATTTCGTTTGCGTACTGTGCTAGCACAATTGCCGTCATGGTAACACGCCCGTAATGGTCTGCCCTTTATTTTGTAAATAATTGTATCTGAGGCAATAATAAAGACGATTTCTAACAAAGTGCTTAGAGTGCAAGTAGTCTTTATGCAAATTAATTAATAGTACTTTAAGCATACTTAGACACCGGTTCGTTGGTCTAGGGGTATGATTCTCGCTTTGGGTGCGAGAGGTCCCGGGTTCAAATCCCGGACGAGCCCAATATAATATTTTTGGTAAGTAGACTTAAGAAAATTAAGTCTAGTGGAATGTAGATAATAGAGGTAAATTTTGATTGTAACTTGTATATCTGACGCTCAGAACTAAAATTTCTTCTAATATATCGTGGACGCTTTATTTGACGTACCAAACATCATCAGCTAAGTAATTCTGGCAATACAATTGGAAAATTATTAAATAATTGTATGTGAAATATACAACAGCCAAAACGATAACAAAAAGAATTAATAGTAAATATAAAACATTCATGTCAAAGACACAAGTCAACTGCAAGTAAATTAAGTAATAGTACTTTAATTATGCTTACATATCGGCTCGTTGGTCCAGGGGTATAATTCTCGCTTAGGGTGGAGTTCGAGTTGAGCAGTCGTCGAGATTACATGTTCGCCTTTGTTCAGCGTGGAGGGACTTGCGTTTTTATTTGAGTGTAAAAACATAATTTGTATGAGAATTAAAACAAAAGTGCCTCGTAAAAAATATCTTTTTAAAACTAGATGCGTTTATAAATACGTAAACCCCAATAGAGGCGTACCACATCTCATGTTGGGTAAAACTAAGAAGAAAGAGACTGAAAATAGTGCTAATTTAAGTGAAAAGAGAGTGACTGAAAATATAATAGACAATAATAGTGAAGCAATTAGCAGTGTTGATAGTGCAATAAATAATAAAAGTGACAAAATAGATGAAAGTAAGCAAGTTAACGAATCAGCTCACATGCTCAAACAGCTGATAAACTTCTCTGATCCGAGAGATCTAAGAGAGAAAGATAATAATAAAAATAGATGGGCGTCAGCCAGTCTCAAGGAAGACAGTGCTAGTATGAAAAAGCCAGTAGCGCGAGAGAGCGCATGCAAGTAGGGTACCTCAAATAGAAAGGGTAAAGACATGATCAAGATCGCCGCCATTAGTCTGCCAAGAACATGTATAAGACATAGGAATAATACTAAATTTCTATTTTTATTTAAGTTTTTTTATAATAAATATAAACTATTTGACTATTACATTATTAAAATACATTAAATTAACATAGAATCATAATTTAATGAAGAAAAAAATAAATGTTGTTGAATATAAAATGTTTAAAATGATGTCATAAATTTGCTGCTATATTGCTGCTATATTGTTTTCAAGTGTAAATTTTCTTTTTACCAGCAATTTTTAATCTGTGTACTACAAATCTATTTACGATTTTGTTGTGAATGTTATGACATGTAACTTTTAATTTTATTTTAACTGAAATAAAAATTTTTTCAATAATTTTTTTTAAATCTATATTTTTATGCTGGATTGTACTGTAGTATGTCCGAAATTCTTTTTCCATTTTACAAAAATAGACGTATGTATCCATATTACAATAAAATAAAGTATTTTTGTGTTTGCTCTTAAACGGCATAATAAAGACACATGTACAGTTGATAATTGATCCAAGAGCAGATGTACACACTAAGAAATTTTAGAGTGGTAAATTAACCAAACCGAGTGGTACTTAAACTCAGTGTAAAAAACAACACTATTATTCGTACATAATCATTCTTGGTAAAATTATACGTTTGGTAAAATTTTGAACGTGTAAAATTTGTCTTTTTTACACTAAATTTATAACAACTATTTTATTTTACAAATTATGTAGATATATAACAAATTTTAGTGTACATTTTATGAATATAATCAAAAATTGGTAATAAATACAATTGACTATTGGAACATATACACTAAAATTGGTTATTTTATGTTTATTGATGTAAATTACAAATTCTAGTGTATTTTTACACATTTTGTTGTACAAATACACAGAATAGTGTCTTTTAGTTTAACACGTTTCGACTTGTCGGTTCAAAGTTGTGGCGTAGTAGTATCTATTAGACGTGCAGCCCGTACGGGTATATTGTGTTAGTGTTCTTTTGTTTGTCATTATGATACCTTTCAAAATAAATTTTAACATCTTAAATGGGCTGCAATATCTGAAAATGCAGATTTTGAAGATTTTGTAACTGTCAGTAAGACAGACAAGAACGTTGTGGAAAAGAAAGATAATCAAGTTATACCTGAAGAAAATTTCAATGGTATGATATATATATATATATATATATATATATATATATATATATATATATATATATATATATATATACATATATATATTAATATGTTTATTTATATGCACTATTTTAGGTTGGAATCATTGTACACGACTTATGTTTGCATTACTGCATATGCTTCCACCTACAGCAAGAGGGAGAATAAAAGGATCAAGAGGAAAACAAGTAACAAATGTTGATAGTTTAATAGTATTTTGTGAAGTAAGTCCGATTCTTTTTTTTAATATTCTGCTAAAACATTAAATCATTTATACTTACATCTAAAAAGATTATGTATAATTAAAGTTTAAACAATGAAATGATCGCCTTCTAGCTGTGTGCGGCCCTGTATATATAAGTATATATAATAGTAATTATAATTTTCAGAATAATGTACCGCTAGATGAATGCATCAATAATAAAGGAACAAAACAACCATTTCTAATGCAAAGGGTTCAAATATATCAGCAATAGATTATTATTCTTTAATAATTGATGGGCAAAGTAAGCGGAATTTCATATGAAGCTTTTGACACTTTGTTTAAATCACATTTTGTGTTTAAAATAGAATATGATACAAACTTATTTACATTTTGGATTTTCATTGAATATTTTTTTTTGGAATTGATAAAGAAAATGTAAATTTTACTCCAAAAATGAGAAAATTACTTTCACGTCTAAGTAATTAATAACAGTACGTATGTTTTTCTTTTTCTGAAGGAATTTTTTTTATTTGATATATTAAGTAAGACTGCCTTATTTTAGATTTTAAAGTACTGTTACCGCTTTTGTTAGTTTTGTTTATATGTATGTATAAAAATGAGTGAGATTTGTTTTATATGCGAAAATAAATTTAATTCAGTTAATTTACTAATTAAACATTTAAGAATTCGACATGCTCTTTTAGAAGGTTCATATTTAAAATTAAAATGTGGAAATCATCACTGTACTTGTTCATTTCATACATTAATCGCCGGTTTACTCTCGATTAATGTTAATCATGATTGAAAAACTGTCCCTTAGTGGTTTTAGAAAATTAATAATTCTGAAACTACGTCTTGCCAAATTGAGCCATTTATTTTCCAAGAACTTTTATAATAACATTGATGAACACAATTTAATAGATTTTCAATTATTATATTACAAAGAACCTTTAGAAATTTGTAAATGCGATAACAAACATTATATTGTATTAAAACATGTAGTTGTAAGTCCACTTATATAAGAAAATTATATATATTTTTTATTTTTTTATATATATTTATGTATGTAAAACAATATACAGCTAATATTACACAATAATTTGTATTTTATTTCACCAAAAATTCTAGTGTAGAATGTACACTATTTTTGGAAGAGTTAATATAATAATAGTGTCTAAAAAAGCACTAAAATGTGTAAGTATACAAAGGTCTAGTGTTGAATTTGACACTATTATGTGTATTTAAACTACATTCAAGTGTAAAATTTAACACTTTTTTTCGTGAATTTGAAATAACAACAGTGTATATAAAACACTGAAACGAGTATGTATACAACTGTTCAAGTGTTGTTTTTTTTTACCAAATGAAAGTGTATAGTTTTACCAAAGTACATAATGGTAACTTTAACACCACCGCGTGTGGACCTATATAGACTAATTTTGGTGTTAAATTTAACACCAAAATTTGTAGTGTGTACAATTCTGGCATGTTTTCTAATATTTAAGAAATCTATAAATTATATATCCGGCATTATAATAAAATGAATTTTTCTCGCTGTTATTTAAATTTATTTCTTGAATTTTTAAAATTTCAAGGATGTTTATAGGATCATAAGTCTGATTTGTAGTTTTTTGTTGTACAACAGTTAAAAATTCTGATACTCGATCATCTTCATTGTAACTTTCTTTTGAGGTATCTTTTCAATATTGGGATAAGTACTGCAATTAATTTTAAATTATTTTTAAACTGAAGGGCTGAAGGCTTTTCTTGTTAGTACTAAATAAATTTTCAAGATAATCTTGTGTGAATCTTGAAGTTAATAAAAATTTGTAGTTTTTATCATTTAAAAATAATTTTGCAAATCTAAAATTGATTTAGTAGAAATTAATACATCCATTTGAGAAGGTTCCCATGACCTTTTAGGTCCTATATATTACGTTATTTTTCGTTTCCATGTTAACAAATTGTTGTTTTATATTACTATATATCTGATCATCATTATTATAATAATATAATGTTCAAATAATAACATTTAGTCTAAATACCGATTATAGGTGTAAATATTATGAAGTATTTAATCTTACATTAACATTTTTGAAATAAATGACATCTCTCTTTAAACAAGATTCTTATTTAGTAGAATAAAAATATATTTATCTATATAAACATAACACAAATGTTAGAATATGTTTAGAGAAGTCTTTTAAAGTTAAATTATACATAATTAAATAATAAAGTAAACAAATAGTTTAAAATAATGATACTAACACCATATAACGCTATGTATTCTAACACTTGGTTGGTAGACTTATGGCGGCTAAAAGACCACCAAGCGAAGTTCGACCTTATTGACGTTACCACATCATGGCAGTACCCTTCTATTTGAGGTGCCCTACATGCAAGAAAGCGAACGAAGCATCGCCCGCTGCCCAGCCGAGTCAGTACGCTGTGTCAACGAGCAATCGCTTCTCCGCACTCTCTTCTAGCAACAATGGCGCGAGTACGAGGTCTGCTGTCACTAATGATCCGGACAACATCCCCATGACAACATATGAGGGACAACACGATAGAGAGCAGCCGAGGAACACACATCGTCGACCTGCAGCAATTATAATTTCAGGTAGTACACGAAATCATATCGAGTTGGTTAAAAACATTAGTGCAAAGGTGAAACGAGGATTTCAAATAAGTTATTCGCGCAACAACATAAATCAATACATTGCAGACCTGGAGGAGAAGACGAGCATGGTGAGATATATGACCGAAAACAAAGTACAATTTCACACGTACAGTGATATTGATGAAAAACGCACGAGTTCCTGTTGTGTGATCTCGATCATGAACCTGAGATGCTACGTGAGCTCGTAAAAGAAGAACTCATAAAATAATATAATCTCCAGGTCAAAACTGTTTATAGAATGCGCACTAAAGTAAGGACACTATACATTGTTTTAACAAACTCGACGTACACCCTTCGACATCTGCAACAAAATATTACAGTTTTATTTGGTATGAGGATAGGCTGGCAGAGACATATAAATAACAAATTAATATCACAATGCCATAGATATCAGATGTGGGGCCATGCGACTACCAACTGTCAGCGAGATCCCAGATGTCTGAAGTGCACTGGACATCACTTGATACAGACCTGCGTGGAAACGCGAGAGACCACGGCGAAATGCGTGAACTGCAGCAAAGATCATCTCGGCAACAGCGACAACTGCGTAGTTTACTTAGCTAAGCTACAAAATCACCAGCGTATCATGGAATCCCGCAAGCAGAATCAGCAACCGTGCGGTACGTAGACACGCCACAGCAGACAACAGCAGCCTGGAACCACCGCCGCCCCTCTATACCTCTGACTGAGCGTAGCGCGAGTGACAGTGAATCCTCCACTTCCCCAGTGACAAAGACGCGCCCGCGAGAATTTTCCTCCGCTGCCGAGCGTTCACCAGAAGCAGTCAGCTCCCTGCAACGCTCCCAGCCCGCATGCCGACAACCCACCCCCGTGCCAGTCTGCTACCAACCATTCCACACGCCAGGACAATGATAGTGACACAGATGTGGACACTGTTACACTTTCATTTCGACTCGACCTTTTTTTTCATATTGTTAGTAAAACGCCAAAACCACGAATGTATTATTTCTGCAAGATTAATAGATACACTTATAATAAATATATTGCATTGAATATTATCGATAATTTTTTTGAGTTCACGAATGTTTTTGCTGCTTTGACAATTTTTCTTAAGAGCAACGAACGTGCTATATTCAATAAGAATATTTCCTTGCGAAATCAATCAAAAATTTAACAAAATTAATATTTTGACATACTTTAATAATATATGCATTTAATTAAAATAAGCGTATTTTATTTGCCATTTAACATCTAATTTACATTTTCTGAACCAGATCACTTATTTATATCGCTGGATTACTTTACTGAATTAATTTCTAATACCAGAATTACTGACTCTAATTTACTTTGAAGTAATTCACCCCATATGTGCATCAGTTTGCTTAATATGGTTCATTTAGTCATGTTATCTATTTTATCTGAACTGATTTAGGTGAACCAAGTGACAAATGGAGTCCAGCTTATATGTCAGAGAACCTAGTTGCTTGATAACAAAAAAAATTAAAGTAAAACTGTCATTTTTTATACAGCAAATTATCGCAATAATTGCACTAGTGTAAATTACACTCATTAAGTCACTCATTTCCATGACAACACGGTCAAATAATCAAACGCTATTGGTTGTTTAAAGCCGTGTGCAAATATTCGAGAAAATTAATTTTAATCTCTTTAATTAAACTTTTAAAATTTATTTATTTCATCTGAAAACTTCTTTCAGTTTATCTGTAAACATTCGCGCCATTGTGTAACAATATATGTACAAAAATAAATATTTTGATACACATAAGTCAATGTAAAACATTTTTTATTTCAAAATATAATTTCCTATTATAGTAGCAAGAAAATCTCAATCACTATCACACATGAAGCCCTTATTTCTGGCTAGTAACTTAAAATTATTTTTCTTCTCTAGATATTTTTCTACTATCGTTTAAAAAAATGCGACATGCCCACGGACAAATGTCAAAATTGCAGTAGATTTTTTCTTAAAATTTCAAAAAAACTCAAAAATTTTGCAATTCTGCACTCGAGCCCTTCAAACGACTTTTCATTTGATACCAAATCTAATAGTTTTTGAGATATATAAAATTAAAACAATTGCCAATCGAAAAAATAAATATTCTGCAGGCCAGCTATTCTAAAGCCCTTAAATATAGCAGACATGGCAATCCCCACGTTTAAAAAAGAGTATTTAGATATGATCCCTGAATTTCACGGAGATACAAAACTACTCTCTAGATTTATTGAAGTTGAATTTTATAATGTAGCAGACCCTAGTGATTTTCAAAACGAATATTTAATACCAAGTATATTGTCAAAAATTAAAAGCTGCTTCAAATATTGCAACTTGCACCGTCGCAAACAGGGAAAATCTAAAAAAGGCGTTACTAGACACATACTCTGATAAACTGCTATACACTTAATATCAAAATGACAGAATTAAAATAAAATAACGAATCGGCGTTTGAATTTTATAACCGAGTTAAAGAAATATTAAATTTACAAATCGCGTATATATCGACACAAATAAATAGGGAAGAGCAGGGAGTTTTAATAGGATATTTCCAAAATTATGCGGAAGAATCGTTTTAAGAGGGCTCTCCCTTAGGCAATTTAATGCGCACTAAAAATCCCTCAGATATGAACTCCGCGCTCAATGTGCTAACTAACGATTCCCAGTTAGAAAGTTTTTCGCGTGTAAATCAAAAATTCAACATGACACCTAAACCAAAACAATACATAAACAACACACAGAACAGACCCGCATTCAGACAAAATCCTCAATTAACGTACCGACCATTCCCAAATAACACGAATAATCGTACTTCCCAACAAACTAAACTAAACGTATTCAAATCAAACCCCAATCAAAAATTCCCAAAACCTACACCCATGAGTATAAGCACAAGACAGACATTGGTACCTAGACCCGGACCGTCCGGTTACAATCAAGCACGACCTCAACAATTCGCGTACCGTCAATACCCCCAAACGCAACAGAGACATAAATTTACATCCGAAGAATTGCATAACACTGAAACGAACGAAATAAATAATTCGCTACTAACACTGTTATTTACCAACCAGAAGTAGACAGTGAAAATTATGAAACAGAACAAAATCCTGATCCAAATTATTTTTTAGAAATAGATGCCTCGGAAATGTAATTGAATCACTAAATTTTCTCCAAAATCAAAGCGAACTACCTTTTATTATATTTCCAGCACATAATTTAAATGTTTTACTCGATACAGGTACCACATGCTCTTTCATTAAACCAGAAATTGCAAATAAATATTTTAATAATGAAATTAGATATGATCCTTTTAAAATAACTACAGCACACGGAACTTCAACTGAAAAATTTAGTTTATTATTACCATGTTTAAAATTATTCAAGAAATACAATACTACCCTTAAATATCACTTATTTGACTTTCATAACCAGTTCGACATTTTACTAGGACTAGATAACTTAAAAACATTAGAAGCGATCATTGACTTGACACGAGATAAGATAATAACACCAGCTGCTGAGATAAAAATTCATTATCACTCAGTAACACCGCGTTCACACTATGTCACGATTCCACCTAAGTCTGAGATAATTACAAAGTTCTATGTTCAAAACATTGAAAATGGTGAAGCTTTCATTCCGGAAACACATATTAATAATATTATAATTCCAGAAGGAATCGCATTGATTAAAATAATATCACGTATTATCCAACAATAAACCCTAACGATGTAGAATCTGTTATAGATACCATAAATAATATTTGCACTGAACCGTTAGAAAATTTTGAAATAAATAATATTAATTTTAAATCTCAAAATTCAAATAAAACTTTCGATTTCTCAAAAATCCGTACTGGACATATGAACCCTGAAGAAAAATTAGCTATCACAAAGTTAGTGAAAGAGTACGCTGACATCTTTCATAGGGAAGATAAGTCGTTATCTTTTACTAATGAAATAAAACACCACATACGGACAAATGACGAAATACCTATCTACTCAAAGACATACAGATACCCGGAAATACATCGTAACGAAGTTAAAGATCAAATAAATAATATGCTAAATCAAAAAATTATTAGACCGTCACATTCCCCCTGGTCATCGCCCGTGTGGCTTGTACCAAAAAAATTAGATGCATCGGGAAAGAAAAAATGGCGTATGGTTATCGATTATCGAAAATTAAACGATAAGACGATAGATGACAATTATCCAATTCCAAACATAAATTCACTTTTAGATAAACTTGGCAGATGTCAATATTTTACTACCTTAGATTTAGCTTCCGGTTTTCATCAAATCGAAATGCACAAAGATGACATTCAAAAAACAGCTTTCAATACGGAAAATGGTCATTATGCATTTCTCAGAATGCCATTCGGTCTTAAAAATGCACGCGCCACCTTCCAGCGCGTTATGGATAATGTTTTAAGAGGCTTGACAAATGAAATTTGTATTGTGTATCTCGATGATGTTTTAATATTCAGCACAAGTCTACAAGAACATATGGAAAATTTAAGGACGGTATTTAAAAGATTACATAAAGCTAATTTAAAAATTCAAACCGACAAATCTGAATTTCTTCAAAAAGAAGTTGCATACCTAGGCCATATTGTTACCCCAGAAGGCGTTCGACCTAACCCAGACAAAATTAAAGCAATTAAAAATTACCCACTGCCAAAAACAACCACGCAAATAAAAGCATTTTTAGGATTACTTGGTTATTACCGTAAATTCATTAATAACTTCGCTAAATTAACTAAACCTTTAACCAAATGCCTCAAGAAAAATGTAGAAATAAAGATTAATGATCCAGAATACATTAAATGTTTTAATACTTGTCAAAATTTACTCATCAATGAACCAATTCTCCAATATCCAGATTTTACAAAACCGTTTAATCTCACAACCGACGCTAGCAATCACGCAATTGGTGCCATATTATCCCAAGGCCCTGTTGGCTCAGATCTACCAATCTCATATGCTAGTAGAACTTTAAATGATTCGGAACAAAATTACTCAACAATAGAAAAGGAATTACTTGCCATAGTCTGGGCAGTAAAATATTTTCGACCTTATCTTTTCGGCAGAAAATTTAAAATCATTACAGATCACAAACCACTACAGTGGCTATTTTCTCTTAAAGAACCAAATTCTAAACTTGTTAGATGGAGATTGCGATTAGAAGAGTTCGATTACGAAATTGTGTACAAAAAGGGTAAATTAAACACGAATGCTGATGCTTTGAGCCGCATTCCATGTAACAATGAAACTCCTATTCAAAAATTAATTAATACTAAAGACGATCTTTCACCTTTGGCCCAGTATCAAAATTATTTAAATAACAAACTAATAAACTCAAATAATGAGTATAAAATTTTAGAAGTAGAAGCAGACATTTTTTACTCTCCTTACAACGAAAGCTTAGCACATTGTGTTAGTCGCGACTTACAGATGTCAGAAGGCATAGCAAAAGAATTTTTCCAAAAATTTCAAAATATAAATAAATTAAGAAATCAAAATCCTAAATTATATAATTTAGTTTACTTAAAGGATCAAAATAATAGATTCATTATTTATTTAATAACGAAAAAATATTATAATGATAAACCAACAAATCAGGACTTATTTTATACTCTTTTAAATTTAAAATCATTCTGTTTGAAAAATAAGATAAAATATTTAAATATTCCAAAACTAGGTTGCGGTCTTGACCGACTAAACTGGACTAACGTTAAACCTATGTTAGAGTTTATTTTCCAAAATAGTAATACAATTGTAACCATTTATAATAAACCAGATGACGACATGCCACCATTCGAGCTTAATGCGAATGAAACAGATGACAAGTGCGAAGATTTCTTCCAATATATGGACAAATTTAATGAACAATTAGAAAAAAGTAAAAATAATGAAAACGACAACGAATCCCTGATTGTAGAAGTAGACGCTAACACTCAAAACCCACACGAAGACTCTGACGATAGTGACGATACCGTGCATTCCAATCCCGAAAATCCAATAATTGGAATACCTATTAGTGAATCACCAGTAAATGTAGGGAAAAATCAATTAATATTCACAGAAGTTATACACTCACCATCTAAACCAAAAATTACAAAATTACACTCAAATAAAATGAGATTGAATGTTCAATTATCTCAAGATAATTTTGAAAATGATATAATAAATTTTGTTAAAAATTATGTAGCTCCAAGAGTCACATATTATTTATATTTCGAACAACCCTTATATGAAAAATTTAGTACTATTTTACAGAAACACTTTAAAAATTCAGAAATTAAATTTATAAAATGTAATAATAAATTAATTGACATAGAGAAAGAAGACGAGATTACCGATACCATCCGAAATTATCACGAGGGCAAAACTAACCATCGCGGTATTAATGAAACTCATAACCAAATAAAAAGAATATATTATTGGCCAAATCAAAACAAAACTATTGCAGATTTTATCAATCAATGCGAAATTTGCTTAAAATCAAAATATGAACGTAACCCTCTGAAACCTAAATTTAATATTACACCCACTCCAAATAAACCTTTTGATATTATACACATCGACTCATTAAGTCTAGAAAACCACAAATTTCTTACAATAATTGATGCATTCTCTAGATATGCGCAAGCTTACGAAGTTAATTCGACTAATGCTATTGAAATAAGTAATAAATTAATGAAATTCTTTTCACACCACGGAATACCTAAAACAATAATATCAGATAACGGGTTAGAATTTAAAAACACTGTTTTACGTGAACTATTAAGCCTACACAAAATAGAAATCCATTTCACCAGTTCGCAACACCCTGACTCCAACGGACTCATAGAAAGATTTCACTCCACGCTCATAGAACATATCAGACTATTCAATTTACAAGAGCATTTCAAAACTGAAACAATAGAAAATAAAGTTAATTTTGGCTTACTAGCTTATAATAACACACATCACACTTCAACTGGTTTAAAACCTACCTAAATAATAAATGGTCACCTTGAGACTAACTCACCCCTTGAATTACACTTAGAAAGACAAATCACACAGGACTACGTTCAAAAACACAAAGAAAAAACAAAATTAGCTTATCAAAATATTAATAATCAAATGCAAATAAAAAAATCTAACCTAATTAACAAATTAAATGAAAATCGCGAAACCTTACCCGATATACCCGAAACAGCCTATGTACACAACAAACAAAAAGTTAATAAAACACGACAACCAAAATTTAAAAAAGAAATTATTAAAACAATTAACAAAAACCGAAAAACTGCAGAAATTAAGACAGACATGAAAGATAATAGGAAACAAACTAAAATTCATTTATCTAACATTAAAAGACCAAGAAAAATTCATAAAATTATTAACAAAACCTTCGATCTTTCAGATCCCTGTACCTCGCGTACACTGACGGACTAGACATCAAGAATATTACTTACAACCCTGGACTATTAACACTCAATCTAGGACAAGCTAAACTACAAAGATCCCAACATACTTTCCTTCATTTTTACGATTTACAACCCATTGTCCAACAATATAATAACCTAAAATTACAACACAGTAACCTAAAACAAACTATAAACACAAATGATAGTAGCGTAAAAGAATTTATGAATAATGACAGAATTATATTCTATATCCAAAATTTAATAGATGAAAAATTTAATAATTTATTTATCAATCATGAAAAATCTAGAAAAAAGAGAGGATTAATAAATGGAATAGGATCCATAATTAAATCGATCACTGGAAATTTAGACGCAGAGGACGAAAAACGTTATACGAAAATTTTAAAACATTTGGTACTTAATCAGCATAAGCTAAAGGAACAATTAAAATACCAGTATTCTGTTAATCAGGAACTAATAGAAAAATTTAATAAAACAGTCGAAACCATTACACATAACGAATTAGAATTAAAATTAAAAATAGAGCAGTTGTTGCATATAGTTGTTGGTGGAACCCATAATTTAAATAAAATCAGTATCTATGACATTTACAGTCAATTAAATACTTTGTTTAACATGATATTAAGCGTAATGCAAGATATAGAAAATTCTTTAACCTTTTGTAAACTTCATGTGATGCATCCAAGCATTGTAAAAGTCCATGATCTTTATTCGGAATTAAATAGAATTTATAAAAATTATAATAACGAATTCCCTTTAGAACCAACACTTGAAAATATACCCGAAATTGAAAAATTAATTAAAGTAAATTGTAAATTAGATTCAAACAAAATTATTTATTTCCTAGAAATTCCAATTAATTATGAAATAAATTTTGAACTATTTCACCTTATACCCATTCCCAGTAAACATGAAACTGAATTTGTGACTGTTATTTTAAATAAAGAATATTTCCTAAAATCTTTTGATGGTCAAATTAAATCTTTAAAGGACACATGTACTAAAGGAAATATTTATCAATGTCCAAACAAGATCGAAGATACAGATGATAGATCCTGCGAGAAGAACATAATCCTTCACAATGATAATAAGAACTGTCAATACACTCAAATCAGTTTAAAAGGAAACCACATAGAAACCATTGAAGAAATCAACCAATTTCTCGTTGTATTCCCACAACAAGAAAGTATCCACGCTTCATGTCAACTAGGTGACGAAATTAAAACTATACAAGGAATTTTTCTGATTAAAGAAAACCAATGTCAAATTAAATTTAGAAATCAAAATCTAAATTTTCAAGAAGGAACATTTGGAAAACCCATAATATTAGACAACTTTAAAATCAAGTTAGATACCAAAATTGGCGGCAGAACTTAACAGCATCCAAGATCTCAAGCTACCAATAAACAAGTTTGAAGATATTGAAGACTACGATATCACAGCCGATATTTCAAATTACTCAATAGCAATTTTATATGTCGTTTTATTAATAATTGCTGTCACAATGTTCACAGTTTTCCTCAGGAAAAAGTTTTCAAAATCAACCAGAACCACCAGGATCCAAGATCACGAACTACAGCCCAGGTGTTCAACCCTTCAACACCAGCAACACCAGCAACCCCAGCTGAACCTCCCCGGGGATGCTCAATTTTAAGGAGGGAGGAGTTAAAGGACAGCTTCCCACAGAAACTGCTGATAACAGCAGATTCCCAGACGTTACCGCAGTATTCCCCTCAACACCTAGATATTAAATTACTTATTTTGTATGATGAACTTAGAATAGTATTGTAGTTAGTTACAAGTTAGACACTGAATTGTAAAGACCTATAATAATCTGTATTGTTCAATTAAAAAATAATTTTTTTTAAGTAAACGTTAATCCGTTAACTTAATTTATATATATATATACTAATATATATATATATATATACATATATATACTAATATATATATATATATATATATATATATATATATATATATATATATATATATATATATATATATATATATATATATATATATATATATATATATATATATATATATATATATATATATATATATATATATATATATATATATATATATATAAAAAAAAAAAAAAAAAAAATTATATATATTTTTCGATTGTGACGGACGTGTTTCTTAGTGCAGCCGATATAAACCTCGTTTTATCGGGACATATCGCTTTACCGGGAAACAATTTAGTACAGTCGTGAAGTTAAAGTTTGTGTGGTTTAGTGGAGATAAAGTGGAGGTGTAATAATATAAAAATAGAGCGAAATAGCGTGCTTCAAGTTAAAGTTTGACAGTTACTTTTGCGGCAGGTTCTCAAGGTGACAGCGGGCTCGGGCCAGCCGCAGCGCGTCAACCGAGTCAAACAGTGTTGCCAACGATAGCAAAAACTAAAACTAAAACTAAAGAACAGAGGTGTAGCTACAATTAGAATCGAAGTTTAGGGGATACTGGGTATGAATAAAAGACAACGAACAAAAGAAGATAAAGAAGAACAAGATTACAGCACAATATTTAATAAAAGTAAGAGGATCTTGCGATCACCAGAACAAAGGAAAAAACAGGAAGAATTAGAAAGAAATCAAGAAACTAGTGACACTACAGAAGAGGACAACTTAGCTTGTGAAAATATGGATGAACTAAAGAAGATAATGCAAATAATGATGGCGAAAATGGAAAATAACATGGAAGAAATAAAACAGGAAATAAGAGAAGTGAAAGACAAAATGGCAAAGAAAGAAGAAGCATGGGAAAAGGAAAAAAAAGGATTAATAGACAGATTAGAGAAGATTGAAAGAAAAGTGGAGTGGAAGGAAAAAGAAAAGAAAAAAAACAACATAGTCATAAAAGGGCTTAAGTGCAATGATCCGGAAAAGGAAATAAAAAAGCTGTTCGAAGAACAACTACGAGTAGAAGCGGACACTAGCAAGGTATACCTCATTAACAAGGGATCAAGAAATGAAATGATAAAAGTAGAGCTGCCAAATTGGGAGCAAAAGCAGAAGCTAATGGCATCCAAAAGCAAATTAAAAGATACAAAAATATACATAGATAACGACTTAACGTGGGAAGAAAGAAGAATACAGAAAGAATTAAGAAGCATTGGACGAGTAGAAAAAGGGAAAGGGAAAATGGTCAAAATAGGATACCAAAAAATAACAATCGGCAATGAAATATACATCTGGAATGAACAAGAAAATGGGGTGATATTAAGAAAAAGAGAAGATGCGCAAATGGAGTCAAAAAACTATTAATGAGTAAGAAGACAAAGACAGTTAGAGTGGAAACGGACAAGCAAAGGAAAAGGACAAAGCAACTGGGAACATGGAATATAAGAGGTCTGAACGGAAAGGAAACAGAACTAGTAGATGAATTCGAAAAAGCAAAACTAGACATATTGGCAATAACGGAAACAAAAAAGAAAGGAAAAGGAATAGTAAAACTTAAGAATAATCATATAATGATATACAGCGGAGTAGAAAATAACGAAAGAGCAAGAGCAGGAGTAGGCTGTATTATAAATAAGCAAATGGAACAAGCAATAAAAGAATGGAAATGTGTAGATGAGAGAATACTAATAATTGAACTAGATGATACGACTAAGTGGATAACAAACATAATGATAATATATGGAATGAGTGAGGACGAAACCAAAGCAAACAAAGACGAATTCTGGGATAAAATACAAGTAGAATATGAAAAACTAAAAGAACCAATTTACATAATGGGGGATTTCAACGCAAGGGTAGGGAACAAAAACAAGGGGATAGAAGAAACGATGGGAAAACATGGAGAAAGGACTAGAAATAACAATGGGAATAGATTAATAGACTACTGTATTGTAAATGAGCTGAAAATTTTGAATACCTATTTCGAACACAAAGAAATACACAAGTATACCCGTGAAGAGAAGAGTAGGAACGAGAAATCACTGATAGATTACTTTTTATCAAACCAAAGAAACGAAGTAAAAGACGTAAAGGTTAAAAGAGGCAGCGAAATTGGAAGTGATCACTACCTAGTAACAGCAAAAATAAAAACAAGGAGACAAGAAGAGGTACAGATAAAAAACACCAACAAGAAAGAGATAAAGAAAGAAAAATTTAGAATAAACACACTGAAAAATGAAAAGGTAAGAGAGGAATATAGAAACAGAATAAAGGAACTAATAACCAACGTACCAAAACCTAACATTGACAATATAGAAGAGATATGGAGCACATTCAAACACATAATAACAGAAGCGACAAAACATGCCTGCGGAACAACAAGAGAGACACATAACAGGAAACAAACCCACTGGTGGAACGCAGGAGTAAAAGCGGCAGTGGAAAAGAAGAAAAAAATATGGAAGAAATACCTGAATACAAAGAACGAAGAGGACTACGCAGAATACAAAGGACAAAGAAAATTTGTAAAAGAGATAATTAAAAAGTCAAAGGCCAGGGCATGGGAAGACTTCGGGAATACACTAGAAGAAAATTTTAAGGAAAATCAAAAACTATTCTACAGAACACTCAAAAACCTCAAAAAAGAAAGACAAACATTACTGAAACAATTACAAGACAAGCATGGAAGAATATTAAAAAATGACGATGAAATAATAAAAAGATGGAAAGAGCATTTTGAAGAACTGTTAGAAGAAAATCAGACTACTAAAGGAAACGTCAGGAAAGAAGAATCGAGACGAGGAGAAGCAGAAGTTAAAATACAGGCGGAAACAGAAAAGATCACAATAGAAGAAGTACAATACGTCCTTAGAAGACTACGAAATGGCAAGGCACCAGGTCACGATAACATGAAAGCAGAACAGTTGAAATACATGGGTGAAGAAGGAGAACAAATTTTACTAGAGATGCTGAATAGAATATGGGAAGAAGGAAGAATACCGTGCGACTGGGAAAAAGCAGTTATATTCCCTATACACAAAAAGGGAGACAATAGAAACTGTAATAACTACAGGGGAATATCACTGCTATGCACAACAGCCAAAGTATATGAGGCAATATTGGAAAATAAATTAAGAAAAGTAACAGAAATGAATATGGAGAGGGCTCAAAGCGGGTTCATGAAGGGACACTCGACACAAGACCACATTTTCACAATAAGAAAGCTGACAGAAAACACACTGAATCAAGACGGAAAACTATTCATTGCTTTCATAGATCTAGAAAAGGCATTTGACCGAGTACCAAGGGAAGAGATGTGGAAGATATTAAAAAAGAGCAAAGTTAATGAGCAACTTGTAAAAGCTATAAAAAGCGTATACAAAAAAACATCTAATTATATAAGAACAGGAAATCTAATATCGGAAGAATTTGAAACAACACAAGGGCTTCGACAAGGAGGGGCTCTAAGCCCGTTGCTATTCGTCATATATCTAGATAATATTATGAAGAAAATAAAGGATAAAACCAAAAAAGTGGAAGTAGGATACCAAAAGTTAAAAAGAACCACTATATCAGAATGTGCATTTGCAGACGATTTGGCAGTATTAGGGAAGAGTGAAGCAGATGTACAATATAACATAAACATATGGAAGGAGGAGCTAGATAAGCATAACATGAATATAAACATAGAAAAGACCAAAATTATGGTGGTATCAAAAGAAGACATAACAACTAAAATAACAATAAACAGAAAAGAAATAGAACAAGTTGAATCATTTACGTACTTGGGCACAACTTTGAACAACAAGGGAAAACTGGATAATGAAATCAATAAAAGAATACAAGCAGCAAACAGGACCTACTTTGCAATAAACAAGATAATATTAAACAACAAACAAATATCAAAAAAAACAAAAATGACACTATATAAGACGATTTACAGACCGACGCTTATATATGGAAGCGAAACATGGATCATGAACCAGAGGACTAAAAGTAAAATTCAAGCGGCAGAAATGAGATATCTGAGGAGAGTAGAAGGCGTCACAAGACTGGATAGAGTCAAAAACGAACAAATAAGATCAACGCTGCAAACAGAAAGCATCCATAACACGATAGACAAGAAACAGTTAGCTTGGTACGGACACCTTATAAGGATGCCAGAGGCTAGACAAACAAAATCAATCTGGAAGGCAAGACCAACAAAGAAAAGGAAAAGAGGAAGGCCACAGAAAACTTGGGAAACATATGTAGAAGAAATACTAGAAAGAAATAATATAAAAACAACAGAAGCGAAGAAAATAGCGGAGAAGAGGAGGGAATGGAAACAACTAATCGAAAAAATAAAATAGAAACTGATTTAGAAGAAATCCTCGACACTCGAAAGGGTAGAAGAGGAAATGATTATACATACATACATACATACATATATATATATATATATATATATATATATATATATATATATATATATATATATATATATATATATATATATACATATATATATATATATATATATATATATATATATATATATATATATATATATATATATATATACATATATATACATATATATATATATATATATATATATATATATATATACATATATATACATATATATATATATATATATATATATATATATATATATATATATATATATATATATATATATATATATATATATATATATATATATATATATATATATATATATATATATACATATATATACATATATATATATATATATATATATATATATATATATATATATATATATATACTAATATATATATATATATATATATATATATATATATATATATATATATATATATATATATATATATATTTCATTTTTATTTTTATTTTATAGAAATAAGAGAACCAACAGTATAAATACCAATAATAGGTTCTCACGGATTAGCCATAGAATACAAAATATAGTTTACAGAAGACATACAAAAGTTCAAAAGATAATTAGGAAAATACATTAAATTTAAAGTAATACATTAAGTTTATAATAATATATGATAGTAATTAGGACAATGCGATTTTAACAGCCTTTTTGAAGCTATTAAGAGATAGATGGAACAAATCAATATGAACAAATTTGATATCATAGGTGTACATAATTCTGTTTGACGGTGAATTTTTAAAATTATTTGTGTTTGTTAATGGGAGCAAAAAAATATTATTTGATCTTGTTATCTTCCGTGGAGTATATATATTGAAGAATGATATTATACAGTTAGAATATAACATATTGTTAAATAATTTATATAGAAATATCATATCTGTTAAACATCTCGTATTCTCCAATGTTGTCATATTGAAGTGTT
This sequence comes from Pterostichus madidus, assembly GCA_911728475.2. Taxonomy (NCBI): domain Eukaryota; kingdom Metazoa; phylum Arthropoda; class Insecta; order Coleoptera; family Carabidae; genus Pterostichus; species Pterostichus madidus. The sequence goes on along the minus strand of OU452316.1, from coordinate 12,473,680 downwards.
CCAGTCTCCTAATATAACATGACATATTTATTTTAAATTTATAACAAATCGTGTTCACAAATCTTTTCTGAACACTTTCTATTAAGGAAACATTTTTATTGTAAAAAGGGTTCCAAATGACAGAAGCGTATTCAAGTTTACTTCGAACAAGAGAATAGTATAAACATTTGATAGATTTTAATTTTTTGAAATGTTTTGTGCATCTTATCAGAAAACCAAGAGTACGGAAGGAATCCTTTACTATTTTTTCTATATGTTGATTGAAAGACAGTTTTGAATCAAAAGTGACACCTAGGTCCCTGATCACGGATTTGATCTCCAAAGCCGTGTTGTTACTAGTGTAATTGAACGAAATAATTTCATGGTTTCTTGTGAAATTCATGACATAGCATTTAGAAATGTTGAGGTCCAGATGATTTATTAAACAATATTCATGTAAATTGTTAAGGTCGTTTTGTAACTTAACACAGTCATCAAGTTTAGTTACAGTATTAAAAAGCTTTAAATCATCAGCATATAACATAAACTGCGAGTTTACAAAACAGTTGCAAATGTCATTAATAAATAAATTGAAGAGCAAAGGGCCTATATGAGACCCTTGCGGAACACCAGAAGAAACAGAAATTATTTTCGATTTGAAATTATTACAACAAACTAATTGTGATCTATTTGTTATATATGAATCGATCCAGCGTAATAAGGAACCATGAATCCCCAATACTCTTAGTTTATTGATTAATGTAGGATGGTGGACCCGATCAAATGCTTTGCTAAAATCGGTGTAAACGACGTCAACTTGAGTTTGATTATCCATGTTTGAACTAAGAAATTCTGTAAATGGCACCAAGTTAGTTATGACAGATTTACCAGAACAAAAACCATGTTGTTCAGCTATAATAATATTTTCAAATTCATGCTTTAGTTCATTTACTACAAGAAATTCGAAAATTTTAGGAAATGTAGATAAAATAGATATAGGTCTATAATTGGTAACATCGTTAACTTCGCCGGATTTATGAATTGGTGTGATATGTGAAAGTTTCCAGATGTCAGGAAATATTCCAGCGTGTAGTGATTGATTGAATATAATATGTAATGGAGATGCAAGATAAAAAGCACACGTTCTAATAAACTTGGCAGGAATTTGATCGGGACCACAACCTTTGTTAACATCCAAGCACAGTAAACAATTTAAAATTTTCTCAACACTTAAATATAGAGAACCAACATTAGTTTTGTTATTAACATTAACATTGTTGAAGAAATCAGAATTATTTACTACAGTGTTTTCTGCGCTTAAATAAACGGATTTGAAATGGTCAGCAAAAAGATTAGCGACTTGAATACCATTTACAGCCTCATGATTGGAATAGTGCATATTATTAGGGATTCCACTCTTTTTCCTCAAGGTTTTTGTAAAACTCCAAAATGTTTTGGGATTATTATTTAAATTGGATTCAGAATTATGAATAAAAAGAGAGAAATCCTGCTTAATTTTATTTTTAACCAAAATACGAGTTTGTGTGAATGAATTGTAGTCGGTAATTCTCCCGTACACCTTCCACTTTTTGTGAAATTTGTTCTTTTCTTTAATTAATCTTATCAATGAAGGAGAAAACCACTTAGGATATTTATTTCTATTAATGCATTTAATGGGAACGTATTCATTTATTAAGCTGGATAAAATATTATAAAAAGTTTCGACATTAACATTAACATCAGCATCCGTCAGTTTATTTTCCCAAACTATTGCAGATAGTTTATAAATAAGATCTTCATAGTTGCATTTATTAAAATTGTGTACGAAAGATGAATTATAAGAAAGTACTTTGGGACAATTCAAGTTAAGCCGTAATTCAAGTGGAGGGTGGTGTACGTCAATAACAGATAAAGGAGAATGACATACTTCAACTTTACAATCATTATTACATAATACGAGATCTAAAATTTTGCTGTTGGTATTTTTATTGCCGTTAAATTGCAGTAAGTTACACATATTAATACTATTGATAAAGTTAAAATAAGTATCATTTCTTTTAACAATCATGGGCTCAAAATAGTTATGTTTTGTAGACCAATCAATATGTGGCAGATTATAGTCACCTGCGATGAAGAAGAAGTCGTCGGAATATGTTGCACAGAGTTCACTTATTTTATTAAAATGACTGGAATAAGTTTCAGTGCTGGCTAATGGAGCAATGTACACACAGCAGATGTGTATTTTAAAATTCGAATGAGATATTGACACCCAGATATCTTCAGCTGAAGAACACCACGATAATTGAATTTTAGAATTAAATGAGATCGACACTAAAATTAAAACGCCACCTCCTTTAGATTTAAGCGGATCGTCTCTGTCTCTGCGATACACAAGATATTTATTAGTGTCACAAATTTCCGAGTCCAACACTGTACTATTCAACCAAGTTTCGGTAAATATCACAATATCATAATCACTGGCAGATAGATTATTGTATATGTCATTAAGTTTTGATTTGATACCTCTAACATTTTGGTAATATATGTTTATATTTGTCGCCATTGTAAAGGTCAGAACTATAACAATTAACATACTAATATAATTTATTTAAGTTTGGAGATATCATTATTGCTGTTAATAATCACAATGGCAGAGGAATCAGTTTTACGAGCGAAAATTTTAGTTGATTTAACCCATACATATTTATAATTATATTTTCTAGCTGCAGTTTTAGTTTGTGATAAAAGCAATTTATTTTGGGGACTTAAGTGATCATTAATAAATACTGCATTGTTCTCAGAAAAGTCAATAAGGGTCGTATTCAGTTTTTTGAACTTCCGCACACATGCTATAAAATCGTCTTTTCTTAGTCTAGATATGAATCGCACAATAATATTTTTGGTTTTAGACTCGTCGAAGTTGAAAGGTGTGACACGATGTATGGCATCGAAATCGTTTTCTGTAACTGGACACTTGATTGTATCACCTATTTTCTTCATAACTTGAACTAAGTTCTCGTTTTGTTTTTGAGGTATTCCAACGATTTCAAGGTTGTTTAGACGAGTTCTTTGCTCCAAATCAGCAACTTTAATTTTTAACATATCGCATTCAGTCTGTATCTTATCGATAATAGCAACTTTATCCCCGATCGCTTTCAGTTTGACTTCAAAATCATCAATTTTGTTGCAACAAAATTCAACCGACCGTTTAAGTTCAGCAAGGCTGTCCATAACGTCGGATAATGAGTATTGGTTTGCATTGGAAATATCGCTCACAGTGTTAGGCGATTTAGGATCTTGCGTCGGAGGAAGTGATGTAGATGATGACTGACAATTACTGCATATCCATATCAAATTAGGAAGCGAAATCAAAGCATTTTTATCTGCTGGCGTTACTGATCCACATTTATAATGATAATAATGTTGACATGGTCCTCCGCAAAACAACCCTGGATTGTTTTGGCGGTTGACGCTGGTGTTGCATTTAGCGCACAAGTTGACCATTTTGAGTAATTGAAATCACCCGATGTTAAAAAGTTAAAAATTGATTGACTTACTGTAGGTGAATGAACTTCAACTAAAATAATTAATAGGAGTTGTAACTTGCGCTCGGTGAGAATTCACAGGTGATAAGATTTGTCAACTTTGATCTCTTGATAGCGATACAAAAAGGTATTAAACAAAAAACTGGAGCACTCGGCGTGCTGAACAACACTTGCAGATTATGCACCGCACTTAAATAGTACACAAGATAAAAATATGGACTAAGATCAAGCGAAATAACTACTTAAATTAAACACTTTTACAGAGCTGATGAAAAGTACGTCTATACTCAGTAAACTATAAACAATATAATATAGGTATAATAAATCTTCAGTCCGCCATCTTGAAACAAAATGGCCGCTAGCTATCTTGAAAAGTACTGCACTGATTCGACTCAAATTTGGTACAGACATAGACGGAAACCAATCTTAACATATACGAGCCCAACTCCATAATATTTCGGCCGGTATAAATTTCAAACTTTATGCTTTACAAAAATGTAAAAATATACTAAAAAATTATTTATTTTTACAACAAAACTATATCTACGTTATTATATGAATCTTTAGTTGTCTATTACTGAATAGATATTTTAAATAATACAAACGTTTACAAAACTATCATCAAATAAGTATTATGGCAACAGATTCATAAAAGTTCGGCCAAGAAAAAATGTATGTTTTAGAAGGGATTTATTTACGTGTTTTAAATTAAATAGTTGTAAAAACAAAACACAAATGGAAAACAGAACACAAACGAAAAAAATAGATACAAAACTATCATTGCCGTTTGCCGGTTTTTTTTTTTTCAAACAAAATGGCACGTTGTAAAGCTTTAAGCAGAGATTTGCGGTAAATGCTCATAAAAATGGTATTTCTGCAAGAAAAATATCTATTTATCATTCTATTGCGAGATCTATGATACAAAATATTAAAAACTTATATAAAAAAATTTGTGGAATATCCGAAAGTTTAAAAAATGGCCGTTCTTCAGCCATTTCCTGTGCTGATCTACGAGGTTTAAAAAGAATTTTGAAAGTAAATCGCCCAGCGAAAGCTCCAGAAATTAAAACTTTGTGGCGGGATATAATAGGTAAACAACCACATGTCTCGACAACATGAAGAGAAATGAAAAAACTGGGTTACGAGTTTTATAAAGTATTTTTTAAAATGTTATTTCATTTAACAACTAATGTTACTATTCCGTATTTGTTATTAGGCGAAAGAAAAGCTTTTACTACAAAATTTACAAAAGTGTAACCGGTTAAAATGGGTAAAAGAAGATAAGAACTGGACTAATCGACAATGGCATACTATAATTTGGAGTGATAAGTCCAAGTTCGATGCTTGCGTTGGCGAATAGAGCATAGTTACATTAGTTGTTAAATGAAATACCATTAAAAAAATATCTTATAAAACTTGAAATCCAGTTCTTTTGCTTTCTCTTCATGTTGTCGAGATATGTGGTTGTTTACCTATCATTTCCCGCCACAAAGTTTTAATATCTCGAGCTTTCGCTGGAAGATTTACTTTCAAAATTCTTTTTAAACCTCGTAGATCAGCACGGGAAATGGCTGAAGACCGGCCATTTTTTAAACTTTCGGATATTCCACCAATTTTTTTATATAAGTTTTTAATATTTTGTATCATAGCTCTCGCAATAGAATGAGAAATAGATATTTTTCTTGCAGAAATACCATTTTTATGAGCATTACCGCAAATCTCTGCTCAAAGCTTTACCACGAGCCATTTTATATGAAAAAAAAAAACCGGCAAACGGAAATGATAGTTTTGTATCTATTTTTTTCATTTGTGTTTTGTTTTCCATTTGTGTTTTGTTTTAACAACTATTTAATTTAAAACACGTAAATAAATCCCTTCTAAAACATACATTTGTCTTGGCCGAACTTTTATGAATCTGTTGCCATAATACTTATTAGATGATAGTTTTGTAAACGTTTGTATTATTTAAAATATCTTGGCAGTAATAGACAACTAAAGATTCATATAATAACGTAGATATAGTTTTGTAGTAAGAATAACTTATTTTTTAATAAATTTTTACATTTTTGTAAAGCATAAAGTTTGAAATTTATACCGGCCGAACTATTATGAAGTTGGGCTCGTAGGTATATAAAGCTTCAGTCCGCTATCTTTAAACAAAATGGCCGCTAGCTATCTTGAAAAGTACTGCACTGATTCGATTTAAATTTGGTATAGACAGAGAAGGGAACCAATCTTAAAATATAGATATAATAAAGCTTCAGTCCGCCATCTTGAAACAAAATGGCCGCTAGCTATCTTAAAAAGTAGTACATTGATTCGATTAAAATTCGGTACGGACATAGACGGAAATCAATCTTAACATATAGGTATAATAAAGCTTCAGTCCGCCATCTTGAAACAAAATGGCCGCTAGATATCTTGAAAAGTACTGCACTGATTCGATTCAAATTTGGTAGACGCATAGATGGAAACCAATTCTAACATATAGGTATAATAAAGCTTCAGCCCGCCATCTTGAAACAAAATAGCCCCTAGCTATCTTAAAAAGTACTGCACTTATTTGATTCAAATTTGGTACAGACATAGACGGGAACCAATCTTAACATATACATACATACATACATACATACATATCTTCACGCCATATCCCAACAAATGGGGTAGCACGAACCCTAAAATCACTCATAAAACATTCACTCATCACACCCATCAAACAACCAATCATCGTCAAACACTCTCATCTAAACACACCACCCTCCCTTCAACCACCCTCAAAGATCACTCCATATAAACTCATTCATTTATACACTCGAAACTACTATCACACAACAAACCTTCAATCACATCACTCCCCCTCACCTACCACTCACTTTCCTTCTTCAACGCACACAACGCATGCATAAAAAATCTCAAATTACTCACGTTCACTCCCAACAACGAAAAAATAACGAAACTAACAACGAATCTACAAGATTAGAAAAGATGAAAGCGATAGTCTGCACTTATATATGAAAGAAAAGACCACACAATGCAGTAACTGAAAATGAAACAAAAAGATAAGAAAGGGAGGGAGCGTCGCCCTGCGCTTGTTTTTGAAAGTGAATTTCACGCAATTGCAGTTAAACACTCAATGTAAGATCAGAAAAGAATAAAAAAGATAAGAAACGAAGGGAGTGTCGTCCCTGCGCTTGTTTTTGAACATATAGGTATAATAAATCTTCAGTCCGCCATCTTTAAACAAAATGGCCGCTAGCTATCTTGAAAAGTACTGCACTGATTCGATTTAAATTTGGTGTAGGCAGAGAAGGGAACCAATCTTAAAATATAGATATAATAAAGCTTCAGTCCGCCATCCTGAAACAAAATGGCCGCTAGCTATCTTAAAAAGTAGTATATTGATTCGATTAAAATTCGGTACGGACATAGACGGAAATCAATCTTAACATATAGGTATAATAAAGCTTCAGTCCGCCATCCTGAAACAAAATGGCCGCTGGCTATCTTGAAAAGTAATTCATTGATTGAATTCAAATTTAGTATAGACATAGACGAGAACTAATCTCAACACACAGGTATAATAAACCTTTAGTCCGCCTTCTTGAAACAAAATGGCCGCTAGCTATCCTGAAAAGTACTGCACTGATTCGATTAAAATTTGGTATAGGTATAGGCGAGAACCAAACTTTACATACAGCTATAATAAAGCCTCAGGCCGCTGTCTTGAAACAAAATGGCCGGTAGCTATCTTGAAAAGTACTGCACTGATTCAATTCAAATTTGGTATAGGCTAGACGAGAATCAATCTTAACATATAGGTATAATAAAAGTCCTAATTACATCTTAGTCAAAAGTTTCTGATGTAACATATGGGCTCAAGCACATTGTTATATTCAACATTAAAACATGTCTTTTCATACAAAAATCTGAATTACAGAAGTGTTTAACCTCGTAACAAAAATGTAAATGACACAAATGTTCAAAATATCAATATAAAAAAAAACTAAAAAAAAGTACTTGGCGGTACTTGAGATGTATTATTACCGGGGCCAAATTTGGTTGGGTTTACCTGTATACTTTATATAACTTGTCAATTTGACGTTTTGTTTTAAAAGCAACTACGTAGTGGTCCGTCAAAAATTTTCTTTTTACATACACCTATTTGAAAGACGTAATTATAATAAAAATGTCTCCTCTTTTCAAAAGTACTCTAAAAATGTAGTATTTAAATAATTTATAATTAAAAATTCACGTGTACCCTTCAAACGACCTTTCATTTGATACTAAACAGAATAGGAATTGATGCACTCTCACTAAAACAATTGCAATCGACAAAAAAATAATTTTGAATTCGAGCCCTTCAAATAACTATTCATTTGAGACTAAACACGATAGGCCTTAAAGCACTTTTACTAACACAATTATCCATCGGAAAACATTCAATTCTGTATGCGAGCCCTTCAAAATATTAATATTGGTTGTGTTTATTGAACTATTCAATGGTAATTATGCCATTTCTATGGTTACAGAATCTTAATGCGAAAATTAGCTAATAGCAGCAGGGTGAGGTGAAAAGTTCCCGGCCTGACAATGAAAGACTGCGATTTTCAGTTGAAAAATTATTTTATTTTTTTAGATACTCACCCTTAACTTCTACACACTTGGTCCAGCGTTTCACCAACATCAATATTCCGTTCCGGAAGTGAGAGTCTGGAAGGCTGTGAAAATATTCATCTACGGCCCTCTCAACGTCTTCATTGGATGCAAAGCGATTCTCAGGAACAAATTTCTTCAAGTTTGGTAGCAGATAGAAATCAAAGGGTGCCAAATCAGAAGAATATGGAATATGGCCGAGCAAACTAAGTTATGATGGACATTTTTCACCAATGCAGTGCATGAAAGAGGATGAAATAAAAATTCTTCCATTAATATTGTTTGAAAAAGTTGAAGGAGAACTTACCAAGTCAAGTGAAAAATAATTTAAAGTTAAAAAAGTATGAACCTTGCTTGAAGCATCCTGACAACTGAGTAATAGTAGCTGATTATCCATACGACTGTCTTTTAGAGAGCAATTGCAAACTTTGTTGCAACGAACGAAAAGAAAAGTTTAAATATGAGTTTGTTCGTTTGCAAACATATAAAAACTGGTCAAATATGTATATAAATGCTAAAGACTTGGCAAAAGATGGTTTTATATGTTTAAATGTTGAAGATTTTGTACAATGTGTTTTTTATGATGTTGAAATAAACTATTTTAAAGAAGGCGACATTGTACGTGAAGAACATAAATATTTATCACCTAACTGTTTATTTGTTCATCATCAAAAAAGTGTTGGCAATATCCCGATGTAATAATGGAGCTGATGGAACTACAAAATTTAAAAGCCGGTGACACTAAAGGGCAATTATGAGCTCAAATCTCCATATTCTATGTTATGTTTAAGTAAATCAGTGGTACTCAAAAATAAATTATGAGCTGTAACCCCCATATCCTATATAGCGGCGAAGGTTTACGCTTTCAAAATCGCACCACGATGCTTACGAAAGTGTGAAGTAAAATTTCAGTATGGAATTCAATAAATATACGCAAATAAAAATCCTAAAGGAATGATTACGTTTACATACATGTACAAAGTGTCGTCTGACGAAATGCTTTGGAGGCAGAAGGGTTGCGTAAGCGAAGGGATGCAAGTAAAAATTGACATGTAATAAAAATTTTTGTTAGAATTAAATACGCTTCTGTATTCTGTTGTAGCTTTTTAATAATTTTACTGTTAAATATAATAAAAATCAAAAAATCTAAAATAGTTTCGAAATATGTGTTTCATTGGTTCACAAAGATAGATAATTATTGTTTCAGCAGCTCAATAATTTTTCTGATGCTCAAAATATTTATCAATAAAATCAAAATTTAACTGTCGCCTTAGAGTTCTAATATGGCATGATATATTGACGTTTGCCAAAAAATATTTTTATAGAATTTTAGCATGACCTTGATCCGTTGGCAGTGGCGTTGACAGAGTAAGCAAAGATTTTTTTTGCCAAAGCTGAGTGATAAATACAATTAATTAGACCACAAAGCTTTCTAATACTAGTATAAAATAAAATTCATAATTGACAGTATGCTCTAAACGGCACTGTAACGGAGAGTAACATTTGTACCTACTGATTACATACTTTCAAAATTTCTTTGAATATAATGTGAACGATGAAATTTATGCAGATAAATATACTCATGTGGTGTTGACCACCTCGTTAGATTATCAATTTTGTTCTTTTGGCTCGCGGTAGCAAACTTACTAGCTATCCGTTTGAATTTTGTTATAAACATAAACTTAAATTTAAAATAAGTTACACTGCACAATTTCGCAAATATTGCTGATATATTTAAAATTCATTATCGGAAATTTTGTACATGCCAATTATAATATTTAAATACTTTCGGAAATTTAAAATATCCATTACTTTCGTAATTTTACTAATAACATCCAAATTTTGTGCCTGGTAAAGTAGAGAACTCGGTATGCCAGAAATATTTATAACGATAGTACAATTTTTCATAAATTTTGCTATCAATTCCGGTGTATAATCCACAAAAGTATTATCCATAATAACGAAAAATTTAAAACTGTACTTGACAGGTGCTCTAAATCTTCGTAGTGCGGGTCCAACATACTCTTCTCGCCAATTGTCGATGAATGGGGTTGGAACCCGCACTTCTTCGCGGTACTGCAGAATTTCAAATAATTTGGATGATTTTAAATGAAGCCCAGTAGTTCTAATCTGATTTCGCTGGTAATTTTGTGGTCCAAAATTTCCTTCTTGAATCACTAAAATTTATAATCATATATTTATATTAGTACTTATATGATAAAAATTATGACTATATGTTATATGCAATAACTGATATTACTGTTAAATATTCGATTTGCTTTTATTTATTTATCTAAATCTAAAATTTAACTGTCGACGTTAAAACTAGCCATATGACACTTAGACAACATCTACTTATGTTAGATTTTTAATAATATGTGATAACTTGTCTTCCAATAAATTTAATAACCGCCATTCATACCGCAAAATGTGCCGTACTTCAGACCTTAGCGGTAATATATACAGTAGATATGATTGAAATTGATTTAAGTTGCTAACAAATATAATTTTCACTTATTTCTATTAAATTTCAAGCCCAAAACAGGCTACATTGAGTTTAGGCGATCTAGTTTACGATTTGGTCAAATTAAATCACATGGTTATTCATTATAATTCCAATAAGAAAATTAATTTAGTCGACAAAATTACAAAAAAAAACAAAAACTGTAAAATTCTATCAGATTTACCTCGGTCGCGAGATTCTAATGCGGAGCCGGTATAGAATTTAGCCCGTCCAACTATCAATATGTCACTATCCAATTTTGATTTTCTTTTTTTCCCAAAACAGCAAAACATTCGTAAAATTGTAGCCATTTTATTTGCTTCACTGAATGCAAATTAATAATAATGTTTTCATGGAAACTGTTAGTATTGTTGGTTTTAAATAATAATTAAACAAATAACAATTTTAATTATAGTTTAAAAATATATATGAATATAAATGAAAGTTGCCTACAGACCAGGAAGGGAAGAACCGGGAGAAGCAAGAGAGGGAATGAGCTTTGCTGAGATATCCTTTTATAGAGCGAAACTTTTAGATATCCTGTCAATCTTTTGTTTGATCTACACATTCACCAGTAGATCAAGAATTCACCCGCAATACACATTTAGCATTTGTGTCACGTAACTTAGATGTAAATAGTGACATTTATTTTATCTTATTTACTTTATTTTAAGTTCTTTCAATAAGTATGTAGTAATTTAAGAATTACAGTAGGTTTTTTGTAGTTTTAAGATTTAAACATTAAGAACTTTGGATAGAAAGGATGATTTATTCAAATGAGCAGTGTAAACGAAGGTAGAAATAGAAGCAACAGTGTAGTAAGGAAACGGGAAAAAGAAAAAGGAACATAGTCAGAGCGAGAAAAAATCTTTAAGGGAGAAAGGGTACTCCAAAAGTCACCGCCGAGAGAAATATAAACAACTAAACCAGAAAAAATAAACACGACACAAAACAAAGGAAAAGTTATCGCAGAGCAGGAAAGCGAAATGGAAGAAATACTCAAAGGAATAAACACTGTTAAACAACTTCGAAGATATAACAAAAATAAATAGGAGAAGGAGGAATATAAACAAGAAAAGAGAATAAAGCCATTCGAAAGAACATGGAAGAAACATAAAAAAAACTGTAAGTAATATCGCAGGAATACAAAAAGAAATGAAAGACAAAGATAAAAAATAGGAAGAAAAGAAGATAGAAAAGAGGAGCAGCGAGAGAAAGAAAGATACAAAGCTAAATTAGTAATAACTGGTCTAGCAACTGGGCAAAGTAAAATAGAAGAAATAGAGAAATTCATTGAAAGTTAATTAGAAAAAAAAAAACAAAATAATCGAATTGAACGAAATAATGAAGAACACTGAAGTTTATAACAGACACAAAAAAAAAAATTTTTTTTATATCTTCAAGTCCATCGCCGCGCGTTAAAAATTTCAGAACTGATAATAGTTAAGAGAGTAGACACCTTTGACCTTTTGAGATATAAATACTTTTTGATAATGACCGTTACCAGAAGCGGATTTAAAATGTTTTGGGCCCTAAGCAAAATATTTATTTTTTGCCCTTTAAATGTATAAAATCGTTTAATAACTTTTGTAGCCGGTTCAAAATTTTTAAATAAAGTGCAAATTTGTAATTTTTTAAATGTGTATTATTATAGTCATTACATTTATTTTTAATAATATATTTAAAGGATTTTATTATTTTTAAAATTCATATTATTTTAGTTATATATTTCTTATTTACTGATTAAATGCAAATACTTTATTCCGGTCACCTAGTCACATTTAGTTCAGTGAGGAATAGGGGCGATTATTCGGACACTTCCTCTTGCAAACAACTTCTTGCTGCGTGCAAACAATTACGATACTGATTAGACGTGAAATTAAGAGTTTCGAAATGGACAAGTGCAGCACTTTAGCGGTGAATAATATAACAGTTACTGCTGCTACATCCGAGGACATTGTATAAAATTTATTAGTAATCCATGGTTATAAAAATTCAGTGATTGAGCTGTTCACTTTTGCGGAAGCTATTTTCATTTAAATTGATTTCATTGTAAGAAAAGTACATAGAAGATAAAGTGTGACGTGCAATTCTTAATAAACCTGTAGAAAGCGATTGTATTAAAGTAATAATAAAAGTTTGAGAAAAATATTTAAATTTTAATCATTTTTAGCCAGTTAAAATATTGTCACCTGATTGTCAAGTGAAATCGTATTGACTTGTCACCGATTGATGATGAAACAATGTTTAAATTATAAATCATGCAGAAATTGAAGATTTAATAATGAAAGTCTTGTCCATTTTTTGTATATGACAAGAACTCGAGGTGTATTAGTAAATACTCCCCAAAAATGGAACTTTACAATAATTTATTTCGATTTACGAAAAGGACCATAATGGTTTGAGATTCTACCAAACATCATTAATATAGTCTTTTTCAACAAAAGAAGAATTAATTCCCTTAACACTTGAAAAAGTTTAAATAATAAAATATTGGCAGTAAACCTTATTAAATTTTAAAAAGTAAATTGATTCTAAGACCATTGATTATACCACGTAACCGTGGCGGTTTGTTCATAATCTCAAGTGGAAAAATTCTGAAAGGGGCGCAATAATTGTTTTTTTTTTTGTAATAAGAAATAATAAGTTCTTTAACTTTATTTATCCACAACTCATATATAATAAAGACATTATTACACTGATTTCAGTTGAATTATATGGCTCATAAAACACTTGTGTTTTATTCCATAAAACACTGTAAACAACTTGTTACTTAGCAACAACTTCATGATATACCGTATTTTGAGAAATTATATATAACCGAATCAACGTTAAACATTACGAACAATCTTCTTCGATATCTTTAATTATGAGTTGTGGATAAAATTTTGTATTACACTTGTGTTTTATTGGTATATAAAACACTTAAGGATATTAAACACTCGACCTTCGGTCTCGAGTTTAAACTTTTCTTGCGTGTTTTATATACCTAATAAAACACTTGTATAATAAATAACTATTAATTGCACGCTAAATTTTATTAGAATGCGCTGCACGTAATCACTGACGCGAATTATTTTATTTTATTTTTATATTACACTATCCAAGAGGCATAGCTCAATGATAGGATAGGATTAAGCAATAATAGATATACAATTTGATAATATAAACAAATAAATGCGTACATCATTGGGAGAGGAGGAGATTGTTACATATTGTATATGAGAGATAAAAATAAATTTAGAAATAATGATGATACCCAGGTCACGAATTGTTTCACATCTTGCTAAACTATGATTGCTAATAATGTAATTAAAATTTGTAGTTACCTTTTTCTATTTAAAGGTTAATACTTTACATTTAGTAAAATTAAAATAAAGCTTATTTTGAAAACACCAGAAATTTAAATCATTATTATCTTGTAATAGTAAGCAATCATTGCAGCATGATATAGCTCGAAAAATCAGTAGACATTGTAATAGTTTTTCCTTACCGTATGGATGAGGTGCCGTCTTCTTAGTGGAGAAGAGTGGGTTTAGCACGGAAAGAGAGACGCGCATCATACAATTGCAAAAAAAAGTACACTCTACCAAGCCTTATTGTGAAGGTGGGTGGGCAACAACCGTGTTATCTGAACCTGAAAGATCGAAGGGTTGTAAGAAAGAGACCAAACGGGTACCACAAATCAAATAAGAGCTAGTTATGACAATTTTGACAATTTGGTTATTATTGGAATTCACGAACATGTAAATATGATTAAATAATATTAAGATACAAATATTTACAAAGACGTTAGTTACTCGCCGGACGAATAACAGCTTGAAAATATTACCTGGAGCATTAAGTGTACTAGAACTTTATTTTAACATCACACTATACAAAATTTCAACAAAACAAAATTCACCACTCGAAACACCGCCCAGATTTACTTCAAAGGTTTGGCCCACAAATTTAATACTGATAATATATATTTCCAATTTTGAAGGCTATTAGTATTTAATCCTTTACTGGCTAATAACAGTTTATGAATAATACAAAGGTTACTCTAAAAATCTAGGAATTCATCAACTTATTGATACGAGTTTAAACAGTGATAACTTAATTTTTATTAGTTAAATATATATTGACCTTTAGTTCTTTCTTTTAATGAAATCATAAGCAACATTTCGTCTCTAGTGGCAGTATTTTCGAAAATCATATGAATAGCAACGAGCTGTATCACTAACGTCTGAAGATTCATCCAGTTGTAAAGAAAAGGAAGGCTAATTATGCTACAATATTGTAAAAAAGAAGTTCAAGGAATAATAATAAGTTTTTATAGTAATAATAAAAACTATATATTTTGACTAATTTGTTTTTATATTTCAAAGTCGTCGCGATCGACTGAGATCATAGCTGCGATCGATTTGTTGGCCATCTCTGCTCTAGATTAACTCACTCACCTCGTTATCGTAACCAACTCAACCACAAACCAAACACTATCCACCATTTCTTCATCACTATCAACCACGAACTACTATACTGAAGGACAGGTAAGTCTTGCGCAGGTGTCCAGAGAAATGAAGCAGAAGAGAGCGACAAAAAAGTGAGTGAGATAGAGACCCAAAGATGCTGGCAAATGCATTGTACTTAGGAGTTTATTCATGCTTTGTTTACTTTAAAAAAATTTATTTGCAATTATTTAAAATTAAAGACATTTTTATATAAATATATTAGGTTAAGCTTGACAAATAAAAATACGTGAAACCATACATAAATACATTTTTCTTGAAGTATATTTATTTTTGCTATTTAATTACACCATGATTTACACAGTTACACAAATGTAAAATTTAAAAATATATACATTCGGCATATATATTTTTATTTTTAAAATTCAAAATAGTAACATTTATAAAATAAAAATTTGACATTTGGAAAAAAAATTAAAGAAAATAGATAGACCTGAATATTATATATTTTTTTTCTTAATTTACATTTTTATACACTTTATAAAATGGAAATATTACTTACATTATATATTTTAAAAAATAATAAATTTTTTCTCCATTGGTAATTGCTTGAAATTTGGCAAAAGAAACAGTTCTAAAATCATCACTACTTTTAAATTTTATATGAATCCAAAATTAATTTAGTAATTTTTAATTCCACGGCCATAAATTATTAAATGTTGTATAAACAATGTTATTTGCTTCTGAATCTAAAATTATAAACATTATTTAAAAGTAAAAAATGATTATTACGCAATATTTCTCACGTAAAGATTTAGTTGAGCAGGGTACTGGAGAAATTGTTTCAAAAGCATTGCTAATACCAGGACCTTCCACAATTATTTCTAAAAAATATATAATTGAATTAACAAATTATCTTTCTGAGTCAATAACACGTGATGATAAAAATTTTATATTCGGAAGAGAAAGCGAAACTGGATGTAACTTTTGGTTTTTGTTTTTTTGGTTCTAATTTGTCATGTTTAACAATTTGCCGTCGTTTTTTGCAATTTTCAACAATTTGGGAAAATAGTAGGT
This sequence comes from Pterostichus madidus, assembly GCA_911728475.2. Lineage (NCBI taxonomy): Eukaryota > Metazoa > Arthropoda > Insecta > Coleoptera > Carabidae > Pterostichus > Pterostichus madidus. Next base: position 12,457,472 of record OU452316.1, on the reverse strand, counting down.
ACCGCGTTTGATTTAAGACAAACTGTTTTCAAAGGAATCTGTAATATGTAAACATGTAGTACTCGTTTTACACTTAAAATAATTATCACTTATTGTGTTTCCACTAAATGACCATTCCTTAATTTGTTTATCACATAAAACATCTTTTTCGGTTATTATTCTATCTTTTTTTTGGAATTAGTTTTCCAAATTTCCAACTGCTCTTTTCAGGCATTAAACAAAGATATTTTGTTATGATTTGAGTCCTAACCGCTGGTACAATTGGGCGCAAAATACTTACGACTCATTGTAAACCAATTATTTATAATTATGTACCACCAAACAAGACTAATGATTAAAAAAGTAACCTGTGTTCGTTTGGCGTTGAGTAAATGCCAGCCTCATTATAGCTATCTCTCTCTTTCAAAGTCATACGTGCAAATGACAAAAAGCTGAACTTTTTCTAACTGCGCTTATATACGAAGTTGCGTAGGGGGCTGCTATTAACTCAACTGTCGCACTACAACTTTACTCCTCAACCGACGAACAGAAACTATCGTAAGAAATCCGATGACTGGGTAAGATCGGTCTAACTCCTTATATAAATCTTTATTATAAATAAATATAATACGAACAGATAACATAACGTCAAATTAATTACTTATATAAATATGATTAAATTAAATCCAACGTTTTGTAACATTAATATTAAAACGCGGGAATTAAAAAAAAGAAAAACTTTATTATGGAAAATATTTAGCAAAATATATAAATCTGAAAACATTTAAACAAAAAAGTTCTTTTGAATATAATTAAGGTCGAAAGAAAATAAATATATATTGTTTAATGGTTAATAAATCACATACAATTTATATTTTCAGTCTGTTTCTTAATTTATTTTTAATTACAGATAATGAGAGAACGTTGTTTTAGCAGCTCTGTAGAATGAGGTAAAGTTACATTTGACCACTTGAATTAGATTGGGTAATATTAAATTTCAAATTCTACTAGAAATCGTAGAGCTACTAGAATACTAGAAATTGACTGTACTAGATCTAGTACAAGTGCACTAGATGGAACATCATCTTCAGTATAATATACAATTAGTCACATTCGTATGTGGACCTAACTCATCGCTCGTCGTGGACGAAAAGATTCGCACAGGATGTGAGTGATCTTCATTTGTCGCTCAAATAAAAACTTAAATCGAAGTGAGTCACCGGCCAAGAATTTGAAGTTCTGTTGTTTCTTCCTGAAAAAAACAATTGCCGTATTTTGAAAGGTATTGTTGACCTGAGAATGGAGAGCGCTGTCTAAGTTGGATGGACATCCAGAATTACATAAATAATCTTGTTTCCGCTATAAATTATTTTAAGTATAAAAAGTTAGGTTAAGTAGGAACCTGAATTTTTCTTAATTACTCTTTTGTTGTTGGATAATTAGAAAGATGTATGAAAGGAAGTTGTAAATTTTCTGAAAAATATTACAAGCGCTTCTAACTTTCAGAATTTACTATCTTAAAAAAGATTTGTAATTTGTAAGATTAATGAAAGTATAATATAATTTAGGACATTATGTTTAGTTGCGATAAGTAATAACGTAATAAATAATATGTTATTTTGTTAAATTAATTACATAAATTAAAGCAAGACCTTAAATCCAATAAAATTGTATGGAAAAGTAAATGTTGCATAACGATAATCTTATTACAAAATATTTAGTAATCAATACTTACGATAAGTACGTCACGGTTAATATAGATAATGAAGAAAGATGTTCTGGAATATTGAAAACATTTTTGTGTTTTACGTGTACATTATTTGTTATTTATTGAATGAATATATTTGTAATGACTGAAGTCAGACGTATGTTAATTAAATTTGAAAAAATCAACTTTCTTCCGCCAGGATTTGAACCCGGACTTTCCACTTGGGTCGCGAACGTTTTTTTTTTTGTTAGATGTCATCTTTATTATTAACCCAGATACATTTATATACACAGTAAAACGCAGCACATTACGGGCACTATACCAGGACGGCAGCTGCTAGCACAGTACGCAAACGAAATCACAATCACGCAGTGATTTGCGGATTTGTTTGCGTAGCTATACTGCTAGTTACCGCCTGGCGCCGTGAATGGCGTTGTTTTGAAATGTTTTAAAATTTACATTTTATTACATTGCTCCTGGCCTGTTGGCCATATCAATATGTTTAAAGTAAAATTCTTAACGTTAAAAACAATGACCGTGTGCGTGTAATGAGGCGAGGGTGAATTTAATGAATGATCGTGTGTGTGTTTGTAGGAAAAAAATAATAAAAAAACCTACTTTAATACAATTGTGTACTTATATCTAACTTACAAACTAAATGAGTGACAGTATGGTATTTACAATGAAGTTATGACACTTACAATAATATTTGTGATATCTAAGGTGCGATTGTATGAGATATGATTTATGACTTAGAAATAGATGAATGATTTTTTTAATGATATTTACAGTGCGGCTATGACATTTTTAACAATATTTAAATTATGATCAGATGGAGTGGTTAGTATGAGGGTTAGTGTGCGGCGATGTTGTTATGGGCGCGTTGGCGGAACAGAGGAAGATTCTGGTATGGTAATTTGTGTTTTATTGGAAATGGGATGTTGTACTCTCTGATTTGTGTCATGTTTCTTGTGAAAGGGTTGTGACTAATTTGTGTTGTGTACAATTTTTGTGAAAGTTGTGTAATGTATTCTCGTACGTATTGTATGTTTGTTATGTCTTGTAAATCTGCGATTCTTGTGTATCTGTCAGCGCTATTGATTAAGCGAAGACATTTGTTTTGGAATCGCTGCAGCGGCTTCAGAGCTGTATGCGATACAGAACACCATGCCGGTACTGCGTACGTGAGAATTGGACGAATGATTGATGTGAAAATGAGTTTTTTGTTGGGTATGGACATTTTACTTGTTTTATTTAAGAGAGGGTAGAGGGATCTAACTGTGAGGGTTGCTTTTTTGATAGAGTTTTGAATGTGTTTTTTGTGATAGAGGCGAGATTCAAGTGTCATGCCAAGGTATTTGACAGAGGGGAAGGGATTGCACGGTGATTGTTTAATTTGAGTGGTGTGTAGATGTTGTTGTTTGTGTGTTTGCGTGTGAATACTATGGCTTCGGTCTTGTCATGGTTGATGGAAATTTTCCAGAGACGCCAGTAGGGTTGGAGGATATCAAGGTGAATTTGGATTTGTTTATTAGCTACCTCTGTGCTGAACGAGTGGGCATAGATGGCCGTATCGTTCGCGTAGAGTACGGTTTTGGTTTTAGGAAATGTAGGGATGTCATGGATGTAAAGGGTGAAAAGCTGCGGCCCTAGACAACTGCCCTGGGCCACACCTGCAGCTATAGGATGGGTAGTGGAGACAGTATTGTTTAGTTTGACTTGTGTTGTGTTCATGTGTGGCTGTATTGTGATATGTTTGTCAAGTGTTTTTCTGTACTCATGCCAATCTGTGTCTCTGTAAATGCGTGTATAGTGCGTGTTATCTGTGTGTACGTTGTGTGTGCTTAATTTGGACAGGATGGGAGTGTGGTCGGAGTTTAATTCAGGAAGAGCGACAGGATCAGTTAGGTGGGTTATGTTTTTATTAATGATTACATCTATGGTGGTAGGGGTTGTATTATTTAATGGGTAATGTGTGGGAGTAGGAGGATGCATGATGATGGCGTTATGATTTAATGAATACGTGTAGAGAGTGTTACCATTTCTATTCGCTCTGTTGCATTTCCAGGTTGCGTGTTTTGCATTTAGATCGCCTGTTAACAGCACTTTGCCGCCGATGTTTAAAAGTGTGTGTATTTCGTGTTGTGTAAAATTGTTTCGCAGATGGTTATATGCTGTAATAATGTTTGTGTTATCAGAGAGACGGATGCAAAGGGATTCTATGGATGTAGGCTGAAGGTGAAATAACGTATGTTGTATGGAATTGTGTACGACTGCCGCTACCCCTCCTGCCGGCACGTGTGTTTGAATTTGTCTGTCTTTTCTGTGTACTGTGTATCCTTTTATGTGTAATTTGTCTGTGAGTCGTAATCGTGTTTCGTTTATAAGCATAATGTGAATGTTATGTTTGTGTAAGAAGTGTATTAGTTCACCTATTTTGGATAGGATTCCATTTGCGTTCCATGAACAGATTTTAGTAGTGAATTAAATCTGGTATGAGTCGATACGATTCATGAATGTCATGGTGGTAGATGCTCGTGATTGTGTATTTGTACATTTAGCTAATTCTACGTTTAATTCGTTTACAAAGGTTAACAAGTTTGAAAGATTTATCATTGAATTCATTACATTTATTGCACTAGCCAATTCATTAAAAATATCAGCTGTTTGTGTAATTGTTTCTTGCGTTGATTGTCGTTGAGTGGGGAGAGTTTGTGTGTGGGGCGTTGGCTGCTGGAGCGTTGGCCGCTCGGCACTCGTCTCACGCCTTCGTTGCGGCAGAGAGGGGAATCGCGCATGGTCGTAAATGTTCGGCACTGGCACTGCAGTTTGCTCGCCGGCTACGCGTTGTCGCTGCTGTTGGCGCTGTGTCCAGCTGTTGACGATCGGCTCTGGCGTTGGTAGGCAGTGTTGCCAGAAACTCAGCTTTTGCTGGATTTCTCCAGTTTTCCAGCTTTTTAGAAACTCTGGCCCGACTGACTATGTCCTGTCGATATTGATATTGCCTTTTCTGAATTCTTTAATAAATCTATGGTTTTCACCAAACGAAATTTACACACATATATATATATATATATATATATATATATATATATATATATATATATATATATATATATATATATATATATATATATCACTGTGCAATAAAAAAAAATATTTTGTGAAAACTTTATTTCATTAATTCAAATTTCGCGCTTTTTGCGTTATTGCATCTAGTTGGTGGTGAGAACGAATGTCTAAATAGTATAAAATCATGTTTTTGAGTTTTTTAAATACATTAGTTTTATGAAAATATATTTATTTATAAAATCCAGCATTTTCAGGCCATATCCAGCTTTTTAAGTATTTTTTCTCCAGCTTTGTTAAAATTTCGTCTGGCAACACTGTTGGTAGGTATGTCACTGGTGGAGCTGTTCCGTCTCGCTGTGCTCGCTGAACCTTGAACTCTTCATAACGCTGAAGAACTCGGGGGTTGCGCTTTCCCACTTCTTGCACTTTGCGTATGTATGCATCGCAAACAATTGCATTAGCAGGGTGCGCACCCCCACAGTTCACGCATTTGGCGGGTAGGTTTCGGGACTTAACGCATACGTTAAGTGGTTTTGAGCGCATTTCACATACTTCGGTTGACGGTTGCAGTTGCTTGTAGCGTGACCCCATACCTGGCAACGGTGGCATTGCGTGAGGATTTTTTTGTTTGTGTGCCTTTCCCACGAGACTCTAGTAAACAATATCTTTGTTATTGTTTGCTGTACTTGTTTCAATGTTAGGTCAGATGTTGTTACAACTAGGTATAATGGCCTAAATTCCGTTCTCATACAGTACACAGCTTTAATTTTGATTTCGTAGTTAGTCTCAAGTTCTTGTTTAACGCAATCTGTTGCAGGTTCCCAGTCTAATCCTCTTAATACAAATGCGTGAGATTTTTCGTTACAATCGGTATATGTGTGGTACTGAATTTTAGGTTTTATTATCTCAAGAAACTTGTCTTTTTCTTCTTTACTCTCGAGATACTGGCTGACATTATTTATAGTGTATTTTATGTTGTAACCTTGTTTCGCTGTCGCTTCTAATTTGCTTACTAGAGTTCGGTGGTCTGTCACTTTACCAGGGATGATAATTGTGGCTGGAGCATTCTTACGCAAGGGCAGTGTGGTTTGCGTCGTCGCTGTCATCGTCGGGATCTGCGAGGTTGGATAGTGGCGCGTAGCGGTTGGTCGTCTGCAGTGCCGGTACCGGGCGCGGTGCGGCGGGGTTTCATAGTAGCTCGAGGGGCTTTGGTGGGTTTGTAAATGTCACTGTCACGAGGGGGGCTTTCACTGGCTATTATTTTACCTGTTTCACTTCTCACTACACTTTCACGGTTTTTATTATATTCACTCTGATTAAATAATCCGTCGAAACAAATTTCACTTTCACTCATGTTCTTCATACTCACTTCATGCTCACTCTTCTTATCACTACTTTCCAACTTATCACTAAACGTGGCACTTTGGTTTCCCGCGTTTTCACTGTTCTCGTTGCCAGCATTTACAATCGCGTTATCAGTCTCTATCTGTTTACTGCGTTGAACTTTCGGTGGTATGGAGACACGGCCCCGACGCCGGTTTTGGTACTTAAAAACACTTCTACTTTTTGAATAAGTAGTTCGCTGAGGGCGATTTTTAATTCTCATCCAACAAAAAACAAAATTTATTCTAAGTCGCCTGTTTGAACTTACGAAGCAAGAACTATCTGGCTTAGCACTATGCGTCCGCACTCATCGGCTGCTCAGAAATCACCCTAAGCCACGAACCGATGTGTAAGCATTCTTAAAGTACTATTATTTAATTTACCTAAAGTCTACTTACCAAAAATATTATATTGGGCTCGTCCGGGATTTGAACCCGGGACCTCTCGCACCCTAAGCGAGAAGATAAGATAAGATAAGATAAAGAAACGTTTATTATTAAATTGTAGCATACAGAACATATGCGCATTTTCCCTGCACATGTGTGAATTTTACCAAATCGGCTGTCGAACGCACTAAACTAAGACATATCGCAATCCTGAGGATTTGCAATTGTCTTAGTATTAATAGCGCTAAGAACAGCCGACTGGCTTCATACATGGCTAGGAGAACAAGAGCGCTTAAAATTTTAAATTATATACAATTCCTGGCACGTCTGTGCCTTACTTGCTAGATTAAATTATATATAACAAAACTTAAGAAAAATTATAAATGCAATGAGAGTGAGTGAAATGAGGTGAGATGATTATATACAACTTAAGGGAAAAAATAACAAAAAACCCTTTTAAAATAATGACTTAACCTAACTTAAAACTAGATGAGTGACGGTATGGTTATTTACATCGAGGTTATGATATATTTACATTATGTAGGGTGATGTAATGTTTGTGTTAGAATGTTCATGCTACTGCACTGGAATTGGTTGAAGGGAAAATATAGGCAGGGTTTGGTAAAGAAGTTTGTGTATGAGAGGAAATGTTGCATTGTGCTCTCTGATGTTTGTGATGGTGCTTGTGAGTGGATTGTTATGTATTTGTGAAGTGTAAAATTTCTGTGCTGCGTTTTGAATGTATTCGTGTAAAAATGGTATGTTTGCGCGTTCGTGTAAATCTACGATGCGTGAATATCTGTCTGCAGTCGTTGTAACGGTTTTAGTGCAGTTTTTGACGCCGAAACCCATACTGGATTTGCGTATGATAAAATGGGACGAATGACAGACGTATACAAGAGTTTTTAATTTGCATGGGACATGGGACTATTTTTTTAAAGGAGTGGATAGAGTGATTTAATTACTGTGTATGTTTTTCTAATGGTGCTTTTAAAATGTGGGTTGTAGGGCAGTCTGGAGTCGAGGGTGACGCCGAGGTATTTGACGTGTTGTGTTGGTTTTGTTTTATGGCCGTGTAGTGTGGTTGGTGTATAAACAGTGTTGTTGGTGAATTTCCGTGTGAAAACGATGGTTTCGGTCTTAGCGTGGTTAATGGATATTTTCCATAGGCGCCAGTATGGTTGAATGATGTTAAGGTGGATTTGTAACTGTTTGTTGGCAACCTCTGCGCTAAACGAGTGGGCATAGAGGGCCGTATCGTCTGCGTAGAGGGCGGTTTGGGTTTGAGGGAACGTAGGAAAATCATAGAGGTAAAGGATAAACAATTTAGGGCCAAGGCCACTTCCTTGTGGCACGCCTGCAACTACAGGACGAGGAGTGGAAAATGTGTTGTTGATTTTTACCCTAAACTGTCTTTGGATTAGGTAGGAGTGAATTAAATTAATTAGGATGGGTGGGAAATTCACTAACCATTAATTTGTAAATGAGTCCTTCAAGCCATACTTTGTCGAAAGCTTTTTCGACGTCAAGAAGGGCCATTACTGTGACTTTGTTTTTGTTGTAGTTTATAGATATGTCAGTCACAATTCTAGCTACTTGTTGGACGGTACTGTGTTTGGGTTTAAACCCGAACTGGAATGGAGGGGTTATATTTGATTTGGAATCTATGGTTTGGATACGGGATGCTATCACCTTCTCAGTCACCTTTGAGAGGGTATTTAGGAGGCTGATAGGGCGATAGCTTGCAGGAAGTTTGAAATCTTTATTTGGTTTAGGAATAGGAGTAACGGTTGCGGTTTTCCAGGCAGGGGCGAAGTAATGGAGTTTTAGGATTGCGTTAATTAAATAAGTTAATTGGACGAGGGCTTTACGGGATATATTTTTTAGGATAATATGTGGGATTGAGTCCGGACCTGGCGCTTTCTGGTTAGGTAGGTATTTTATTATGTTAGCTAACTCAGAGGGAGAAGTGAGGAGTTTAGCTAGTGTTGGTTTGTCTGTGTGATGTGTTGAGTTAATAAACTCGTGTACTGTGTGTGTTATTTCTGTTTGTTTGGGACATGAGTCGGGATCGATGTGATGAGCAGTCTCGAAGGTCTTCTGCTCATCGGTGAAGAGGATGCTATTATTGTGTAATAGCGTAGGGATGGGTTTGGAGAATTTTCGGAGGTTCTTGGATATTTTCCACAATGAATTATCATTGGGATTTAGTGTTATGAGTTTAGTGTGCCATGTTTTGTTTTTACGTGTTTTGATTTCATGTTTTATTTGAGTAGTGAGTGTTTACTTGTGCACGTAGGATAGGATCGCTAGACCGTTGCCAACGTTTTCTTGGTGTAATGAGTGTAGTTATGTGTTCAGGTAATTTGTCTTTGTGTGGTGTTAGTTTCATGACGCGTGTATGCTTTTGCATTGCATCTGTAAGTGTTTTCGTGTCATTGTGTACTTCATTGTCTATGTCGGCAGTGGTGTTTATGTTTGAATTGAGTGTGATATTTTTGTCATGTGTGTGTCTGAATTTGTTCCAATCTGTATCAGGGCCGGTTTTGCCATAAGGCGGGTGAGGCGACCGCCTCAGGCCTCCGATTTTTACCGGCCTCATACAAATTAGAATGTTTATATATGAAAAAAAATAATATGCAATTACTATGCAAAATAAAAATTGAATTTTATAAATACTATTTTCCGCAACGAATTTTTTGTATTTTAGGTATATATTATATGTAAGTATATGTGGCAGCACTGTATAGTCGCGTTGTGGCCGTAGCAGTAGTACGTAGCGTCGTTGCATAGCACAAAGTGCACAGGCTACTCCACACAATCCCTCAGTACCAGCGACGTTCAAGAAAAATATATATTGATTATTAACAAATATATTGACTCTTCTACAAATATATTTAACGCATCCTTTATGAAATGCGTCCATTGAACGATCTTTTTCATGCTTAAAAAGAGTAAAAAATTATCTACGCTCGACCATGTCCCAAGAGCGATTGCAATCACTAGCCATGTTAAATATAGAGGCAGAGATTTTCAAATACATTGATTGTAAGAAGAAAGAAAAATCAAGAAAAAATAAATTGCATTAATGTAAATTTCGCATTTTATAATTAATTTTTAATGTTATGTTATTATAGTATGAGACTGTGATTTTAGCTTCATGTAGGTACCGACTGAATAAAAATAATTTTTTTAATACTGTGTAGCTGCAATTTTTTAAAATTTTTCGTTACGTGACTATTTGCATTTTATGATTTTTAAAATATAAATATACATTATATTTACATTTATGTACTATTTTTTTTCTTCTGGATACCTTTATATGACAAATAATACCCCTCCCCCGCCATTGGCCTCTAATTTCCTTAGCGCCTTAGGCCTCCAAATTTGTAAACCCGGCACTGATCTGTATGTTTGTATGTGCGAATGTAGCGTGTGTCGTCAGAGTGTGGCGTGTTTGAATGTAGTGTACTCAGAACCGGGGAATGGTCTGAACTTAGCTCATTGAGAGCAACTGGATTTGTAATGTGTGTAATGTTTTTGTATATGTAGAGGTCAATTGTTGTCGGCGTCGTATTGTTGGTAGGATAATGGGTAGGCGTAGGGGGCCACATAATAATGGAGTTATGATTTTGTGAGTATAAATGTAGAATGTTACCATTAGCATTTACTCTATTGCAATTCCATGCTGGGTGTTTCGCATTAAGATCGCCTACTAACAGCACTTTACCGCTTATGTGTAAAAGTGTGTGTACTTCTTGTTGTGTAAAGTGATTGCGTGGATTGTTGTAGGCGGCTATGATGTGTGTGTTATCAGAGAGCTTTATGCAGACGGATTCTATGGAGGTGGGAGGTAAGTGAACTCGTGTATGTGCAACAGTGTTTCTCACCAGCAGGGCCACGCCCCCCGCTGGTACGTGTGTCTGTATGGCTCTGTCAACTCTGTATAATGTGTATCCGTTTATTTGTAGCTTGTCTGTGTGTATGAGTCTTGTTTCGTTGAGAGCCATGACGTGTATGTCGTGTGTGTGGAGAAAGTGTATTAATTCACCTACCTTGGAGCGGATACCGTTTGAATTCCAGGTGCATATGTTAGTAATGAATTATATGCTATATGTATGAATGGTTTGAAGAAAAGAAAATGCAGTGAGTGAACGTGATTGAATGTCAGCGCATGATCTTAAAGCTAGGTTAAAAATTTTTTTACAAAGGTTAACAAATTATTTATATTAATTAAAGAATTAAGTTCATACATTTCATTAGCTAATTCACTAAAACTATTTACAGAAGCGTTCATTGGCTGAGGGGGAGGAGCTTGTATTATTTGGGGGTGGGGCTTGGGCTGCGCGCTGACATCTGGTTGGTGGGGGGCTGGCCGCTGGAGCGATGGCCGCTGTGCCGGCGCGCGCTGCTGTTGAAGTGGAGGAAACTGCGTCTCGTCGAACAGCTGTTGTTGCGTGGGATATTTGTTCCACGCGTTCGCTACAGGGGCGGGCGCAGGAACAAACTGCCTTTGTTTCTCCGGTACAACTCCATCACGTACGTTTTTGAAATACTCGTATCTCTCGAGTATTCTCGGATTTCTTTTGGCAGCTTGCTGAATTTTTGCCAAGTACGCTGGGCACTCGGCATAGTTGGCTGGATGCGCGCCCCTGCAGTTAGCGCACGTTGCCGGTTGGTCTCGTGTCTTTGTACACGTCCTAGTCAAGTGCTCCTGTCCGCACTTTACGCACCTGGGTACCCGGTTACAATTTGAAGTGGCGTGACCCCAGTCCTGGCATCGGTGGCATTGTGTGAGGACACGTCGGTTTTCGTGTCGCTCCCATGACACCCTGGTGCAGAGCAAGCTTTTGATATTAGCCTGCAGGTCCTTCAATGTTGTTTCGGCAGCTGTTACCACAAGAACCAATGGTCTGTACTTGGTTTTCATTTTGTAAATTGTTTTGACGTTTAGTTTGTAATTAGTCCTAAGATCTTCTTGTATTGTGTTTATGTCTGGCTCACAATCTAGGCCACGCAGCACGAATGCGTGCGTTTTTTTCGTCGCTGTCGGTGTATGTGTGGTATTCTAGATCTAAGCACAGGGACAATCGCTACAAGTGTGTGGAGTAAATTTGGAAAATCCATGCTTCTCACATGGACAGCTGTATGTGGCATGCTCACGCGTCGGAAAACCTTCTGATTTATTCGTGTACGTCCCAAAGAAACAACAAAAAAGATTGTGTATCCAATCTTTTGAACATATAATTAAATGTTATTTTGTTGTGCAAATTAAATAATAAGTTCGGAACAAAGCTTTTTTAAAAATTGTTTATTTTACTCAACAGCTCACAACTCAGTTGTTTACACGTTCAGTGTTAGCTATGATCTGAATACTATTCTATCTTTTACAATAATACATTCTTAATCTAACAGTAACCTAATACATGAGATAAGGCGTTCTCAGCAGACATGCTGATGTTGCATTGTTGGGTTGGACATAACTCCTCCACCCTTAGATGGAAGCTTCCCCTGGAAGTTGAATTTCCCTGACAGGAATGTTAGTTTCTTTTGTCTTTCTAATTTTTATGTTCTTACAGTAATTATACAAAGTTTTTATTACTATCATTACTATTATAATTATAACAAGAATATACAGAATTATATAATTATAATTTACAGTTTCATTTATTAATACAGGATTTATTTCATTTAATTTTTCTACATGAAATTTCATTTCCTTTAAGTTTTCCAATTGTATTTCTTTATTTAATTTATTACTATGATTAATATTTTTCACCTCATAATTTTCAAAGACAATAGGGGATCCAATCTGGTTTAAGTTTAGGATGTTTACACCATTTATTTTACACTTATTAGCTTCTAACATATAAATACCTTCAAAATTATATATTTTATTCATATTATTACAATCAACATTTATTTTTTGTTTATTAATAAATTCTAATATTATAATATTAGTATTTTCTATACTAATTACATGATTATTTCCTTTTACAGATATATATTTACAGCTATTATTAAACTTATTACTAAGTATCTCGTAGTCGCAGTTTTCTTTTTCTAGTGAAATTAAGTCTTCGTTAGTGCAGAAATATAGAGATTTTTGAATGTTCAGACACGGGTTAAAAACTTGTTTTAGGGTGTTTTCGTGTTTTATTATAAAATGTTGGGGTGAGAACACAGTGATGTAATTATTGCCATGTTTTGTGGGTATTGGAGTAAATTGAAATAATTCAAATAATTTAGGGAAGTTTATTGGGATTTTTATTATATACTTTATTTTATTATTGTCAATGTGGCAGTGCGATTTCATCAATTTAATTAATGAATTTATATTCTTTTCATTTGGTTCTACTGGCAATTGGTCGCCATAATAAGAGTAAATTAATTTTAAATTATCTAAAAGAATATGAGTTTTAATTACACTATTATGGATTAATCCTAAACTACAGAATGACAGTGACGTTTCAATCTCTTCGAGAATGTTTAATAGGTTTGTTATTAAAAAGGTAATTTGATTATAAATATCTTTAACATGTAAAATTTCTTGCCAATTAAAGTCTAATTCCAATAATGATTCTATTTGCATAATTCGAGATTTTAGAAGTAACTGATTATGTTTAATTGTTTCAATACTTTGATTATAATTTTGAATTATTTCAAGGTTTAGGTTATAGTTTTGTTTTAATTGCTTTTGTAGGGACAGCTGATTTTTGTTCAGGTCATTTATAATTTTATCATAATGTTCCGCGTCTGTCTTCGAATTTAGATTATTAATTTTTGTTTGAACCTGCGAGATGATATAATTAAGTATCTTTTCATTATTTTCAAATTCGAGTTTAGTATTATTCGGAATTTTGTTACTCAACAAATGATGTTGTAATTTTAGGTTTATAAATTCAAGGATTAATGGGTGTAAGTTATATTCATAATATATTATGTGGGAAGTTTCCTGTAATTTTGCTTCTCCGAGTTTAACGATAAAGGCACCAGGGTTGATTGTAATGTTCTTTATTTCCTGGCATATTCCTGACCAGAACAGGAAGACTCTGTAACAGTTTCATTCATTATTACTCTTGGTCTTTTAATTTTATTAATTTTGAATTTTTTCTTATTTTTTGTTGCTATAGTTTTTCTTTTAGGGTCGATACTTTTTATTGGTGTTTTAATATATTTTTGCTTTGCAATTTTTCCTGAATGTCGTGGATTTTGTTTAACGAAAACTTCGCTAGGAATATTTATTGGTAACGCTTCCTTATTTTGGTTTATTTTTGTGACTAATTTTTCCTTTCTTTCAGTAAGATTTTGAGTTAATTCTTCATATATTAATTTCATTTTATCTCGATGTTGTTGATTAAAATTCTGAATTAATTTTTTATCTAAGTCTGGTAATATATCATTATTTTCAAAGTGACCATTTAGTAATTCTATAGGCTTATAATTAGTGGCACTGTGAATAGTGTTATTATATGCAATTAGGGCGTATTTTAATTTGGTTTTTAGTATTTCGTTTTTAAATTCATCTCTTATATTTAAGATTCTGAGATGTTCTATTATTGTTGAGTGGAATCTCTCAACTAGGCCGTTTGAATTTGGATTATCTATGGATGTGAAGTGTATTTTGATTTTATGTAATTTTAGTAACTCTTTTAAGGTGTTATTATTAAATTCTGTTCCGTGATCACAGATTATTTTATCTGGGATACCGTGATGCGAGAAGTATTTCAGTAATTTATTAATTATTTCTATAGAATTCATAGAATGTAATTTATATGCTTGTCCGTATCTAGTTAAACTATCAATTATTGTTAAGAATTTTTGTTTCTCTAGTGATAATACATCAATATGAATTTGTTCTAAAGGTCTTTTAGCTGAATAGGTTAAATTCATTTCCGGTTTTATAGGATTTCTTTCATATTTACATTTGAGACATACTTCACATTGGTTTACATAATTTTGAACAGTTTTCATTTGGTTAGGCCAGTAATATTTTTGTTTTATCTGTTTTAGGGTTATCAGTATACCTCTATGATTTGTTTTCCCTTCATGATAATTATGAATGATTTCTATTTGATCTTCTAGTTTATGAACATCCTCAAGAATTGAGCTACATTTAATTAATTTCATTGTATTATGTTTAAAGAATTTTTGAATAACATCATTAAAATTGTAATATAAAAAATTATCTTGGAATAGACAATAATATTTTACATTTGGTTGCAAGTAATTTTTTATAAAATTAATAATATCTTCATTTAGTTTTGTATTAGAAATTTGAACTGTGAGTCTTTGTTTCGTTCCAAATAATTTTTCTATTTTAACTGGATTGGTCGTGAAGGGGACCTTTTGAATAATAATCTGGTTATTTCCGATGTTAATGGGAGAGTCGATTATAGTTATGCCGCTGATAGGGTTTTCTTCGGCTGAATGTATTGTACTTATATCGCTTTGGTCATCTTTTACCCCCTGGTTACTGTCTATATCAGTTTCTTCTACTTCGTTTACGAATGTTTCTACTGGGTTAAAAATATAAATTTTAATTTTGATATTTGAATTTTTGAAAACATTAACAATGATTTGTTTTACTTTTTCCCAATCTAATTCGTCTCGTCCGCATCCTAATTTAGGAAAACATATTTCGTGTATTTCATTTTGTATCAGGAATTCTTTTAATGAATTTAGTGTTATGGACAGATTTTCATAACTCGGTTTTTCAAAATAATTTCGTTTAGTAACTAAATGGAATAGGAGTTTATTATTTTCAATTCTTTGGATTAGGATATTGGTTACGTTACTTTTTAAATTTGCCAAGAATTTTTTACTTTGGAATTTTTCATCTATTTGTGCCGCTAGGCCTTTTCCTAATTTTAGATCTTGACTAATGCAATGTGCAATATTACTATGGCAATTTAGTATATTTTCATGTATTTCAATTATTTCGAAATTGTTAATTTTTATTCGCGATAATGCGTCTGCGTTTTGATTTAATTTCCCTTTTTTGTACTCGATTTCATAATTATATTCTTCCAATCGTAATCTCCATCTTATTAATTTGGAATTGGGATCTTTCAGTGAAAAAAGCCATTGGAGGGGTTTGTGATCCGTTACAATTTTGAATTTTGTGCCATACAAGTATGGCCTAAAGTATTTGGTTGCCCAAACGATTGCCAATAGTTCTTTCTCTATAACTGAGTAATTAATTTCATGTTCATTTAAAGTTCTGCTTGCGAAAGCGACGGGTAAGTCTTTTCCTACTGGTCCTTGAGACAGAATGGCACCTACTGCAAAATTGCTCGCGTCAGTTGTGAGAACGAAGGGTTTGTTAAAGTCAGGGTACTGTAGTATTGGGTCGTTAGTCAGTAGTAGTTTACATTTTTCAAAACATTTAACGTATTCTTCGTTTTTTATATCAATTTTTGAATTCTTTTTTAAGCATTGCGTTAGCGGCTTGGTAATTTTGGAAAAATCTTTTATAAATCGACGATAGTACCCTAGTAATCCTAGGAACCCTTTAATTTCTGTCGTCGTTTTTGGAATGGGATATTCAAGAATGGCATTTATTTTGTCGGGGTTTGGCTTTACACCGTCTTTTGTGACTACGTGTCCCAGATAAGCGACTTCCTTCTGTAAAAATTCTGATTTGTCTACTTGGATCTTTAAATTTGCATCTTTGAGTTTTTGGAATACTTTTTTAATGTTTTGAATGTGTTCTTCAAGACTTGTTCCTAAAATAATTATGTCATCAAGATAGACAAGACATATTTTTCCTATTAAATCTTTTAATACAAAATTAATTAGACGTTGAAAGGTACTAGGCGCATTTCTGAGACCAAACGGCATTCTTCTAAACTCATAATGTCCGAACTCGACGCTGAAAGCTGTCTTTGGTATATCTTTTTCAGTGACTTCGATTTGATGAAATCCCGAGGCAAGGTCTAGTGTCGTAAAATAATTACAATTTCCGAGTTTATCTAAAATATCGTTAATATTAGGTATGGGGAATTTATCCTCTATCGTTTTTTCGTTCAGTTTCCTGTAATCTATAACCATGCGGAATTTTCTTTTACCCGATGCGTCTGGTTTTTTGGGCACGACCCACACTGGGGATGCCCAGGGTGAGAAACTATCTTGTATTATACCGTCCCTAATTAATTTTGAAATTTGTTCTCTGACTTCTTGTTTATAAATTTCGGGATACCGATAAGTTTTAGCATACGTGGGAATTTCATCTTTGGTTTTCATGTCGTGCTTTATTTTATTAGTGAATGATAGTTTGTTTTCATCTTTATAGAAAATTGTTTTATATTCTTTAATAATTTTTAGTATTGCCCGTTTCTCTTCCTCGTTTAAATGTTCTAGTCGGAATTTTGATAATTCTAATTTTGATTCTACATTAATAGTTTCCTGCTCAAATTTATTAATATCGTTAGATATTTCATATTTATTTAGTTCAATAAAATTTATTTTCAATTCTGAATAATCCTGAATTTCGTTAGTATTATTAAAAATAGGATAAATTAATTTTTTATTTTTTATTTGTGCTATGCCATCAGGCAACCCTATTTTATTATTTTCATTTTTCTCTAATAAGATGTCTTTATTTGGGGAATTAATTTTGAACATACCGATTTTATATTCTTTTGGTTTCAATTTATTTTTATGAGTTATATTTTTAAAATAAGTTAACTGGAATTCCTCATTTAACAAGATTATTATATTCTTTTTAATTTCTATTCTCGCATCTAAAATTTCTAAAGTATCTAATCCAAATAATAAATCAAATTGATCATGAAATTTAAATAAATAACATTAATTTCTTTTCCTTTATATGTAAAATAGATAAATTCATTTCCTTGAGATATTCCATGTGCAGTATACATAGTAAAGTGTTCATTATAAATTTTAAATTTATTTTTATACGCAATTTCCGGATTTATTAAAGATCGTGTGGATCCGGTGTCGATTAAGCATTTATATTCTTTTAACTGTAAGAAAGGCAGTTTACTTGTATAATTTAAATTCATTATTTCACCCGGTTGTTGTGGAGGCACGGATCTTCTAAAAAAGAATCATCGTAACTTTCGCTTTCTACTTGATTATCATAAGTTATATTTTCCTGCTCGTTTTCTAGATTAAAAATTTCTTCATTTTGTATCTCATCGTTTGTGAAGTTTGAAGTTTCACAAGTGGGATTTTGTTCGTTGCTTATGTCATTATTAAATAGTTCTTCACTAATGAAATTAGGCATTTGTCTATAATTTTGTCTAAATTGTGAAGTACTTGGCCTTGGCGTAAAAGTTTGTTTTGTTGAAATACTCATTGGTGTCGGGTTTGATTGAGCTGGTTTATTGAAAGGTGGTCTAATAAAATTTTGATTATTTGGTTTCGTTATCATTTGTGAATTTGGATTATTTAGGTTACCATAAAAGTTACGATTAAAATTTGTATTCGGGTAATAATTTGGTCTGATATTCTGTGGTCTATTTATTTTAAATCTTTGTGTCATAATAGGTTTCTGGATTGGTTTGGTGTTAGTTTTAAATACTTCATTCTGGAAGTCATTAGTTAACATATGTAAAGCAATATTAAGGTCTTCGGGACTTTTAGTTCGCATAAGGGATCCTAAGGGTTCTTTTAAACCTTGAAATAAAACTCTTAATGCAATATTTCTACCCATTTGGTTTAATATTTCTTGTTCTTGGGCTTCTATGATATGATTTTTGACATAGGCAATATACATATTCAATACTTCTAAAATCTTTTCATAAAATTCAAAACATGTTTCATTATTTTGTTTCAGATGCGTTAATTCAATAATGAGGGTGTAACAATCCCTCTTATCCGCGTATGTATTTAGTAAGACCGTTTTTAGGTCGTTCCAAGTTACAATGGAATGATTAGAAATTTTAATAGCGGCGTCACCTTTTATTTTACTTAGAATACTCATCATAAGGTATTCATTCTGAAAATCATTTACTTCTATGCGATTAAAGAATTTATTTACGAGTTTCTCAGATATTTGAATAAATCTGGCTAAAAGTTTTGGTTCCCCTGTAAATTCGGGAACCATATCTATATATTCTTTCTTTAATGTTGGCACTGCCATATTGACAATATAATAGTATTTTAAAAATCACACTAACTATATAATTCGTTTTAAATTAGCAAAGAAGGAATGGCAATAATGTACTCACAATAATATAATTTTCTTCATTGAGATCACTAGGTTCTGGTTGCCGACTCGATGCGGTGTAGAGCTGCTGGAGTTGTAACACGCTGGCCCCTGGGATGGGTTGCTCTGGTACGGCCACTTATTTCTCCTTACGTGGATCGGACTCGTACTATGGTGTTGCACTCAGAAGAACAATTTTTTTTTCTATCACTTTGTTTATTACCGAATTAATCGTAGAAACGAACCGAGATTTTATTGATTGATTTCTCGTTTCGGTAATCCTACCAAGACTGCGCCAATTAAATAATAAGTTCGGAACAAAGCTTTTTTAAAAATTGTTTATTTTACTCAACAGCTCACAACTCAGTTGTTTACACGTTCAGTGTTAGCTATGATCTGAATACTATTCTATCTTTTACAATAATACATTCTTAATCTAACAGTAACCTAATACATGAGATAAGGCGTTCTCAGCAGACATGCTGATGTTGCATTGTTGGGTTGGACATAACTTGCATAAAATATTGTATGTACCACGGGTGATATTAGCGTTTCTGACCCTGAGCATATTATTAGCCCTCGGCGCATTGCGCCTCGTGCTAATAATCATGCCGCGGGTCAGAAACGCCTGTTTTCACCCTTGATACATAAATAACTATATTGGCCCTCAAAACCGGGCGTAATTTGGCTTTTATAGCCCTAGAGCATAGAAAGTTACCAAGCAACAGCTGTTCAAACAAGGCAAAATCGTGATTAATGGATAAACAATAAATCCGTATTGGTTTTCGTAAATCTCTTTTGACTTCTGTGGTATTAAGTTTCAAATTCATCAAATATTTCTTTGGAATAGTTATTGATGTCTTCAATTTGTAATTAACAAACAATTAAAATATGTTTGTTCGTAAACAAACCAGTATTTAATGCCGGGCATCATAGGAATCAAACAAACCTGTGCAGTAAATCATCCATTATACAATTCTTAACTACAATATTAGCTATTAGCGTAAACTTACTTGTAATGTTGTCCTTTAGAAGTAACTTGTAAACCATAGTAAATTTGTTGTAAATAGACTGGTTACAAAAAGGATAAACAATCCTGGAAGAACTGAAACAAAAATAAATAAAATTAAAATTCAGATATATTTATAATTCATATAAATTAAAAATTTAACTAATATATTTCATAATTAATTGATTAAATTATAATATAAATAAGTGTTAAAATTATTTTATTGTACAATTAAAATAATTATCATTTTTTGATAACCTTAGCAATGAATGAAAGATATTAAATTAATAGAAGTTACTATGCAAAATGTTATCAAATTTGCAGTGATTTGTATGGAGCGGTTTACATGCGTGCCGCACTGTTGAAACAACATTTATTAAAATCAAACTAAAGTCAAACACCTGACGATATATCCATTCACCCATTCATAATTTCATCACTAATACATCAACTTGCACCTCAATCCTAAAATGTTATTTCAATAGTGCGGCATGCATGTAAACCGCTCCATACAAATCACAAACATTCCACCTCTTATTAAAACCAAACTAGAGTCTTAGCCCTGACGATATATCCATTCACCCATCCATAATTTCATCCCTAATACATCAACTTGCACCTCAATCCTAAAATGTTATTTCAACAGTGCGGCATGCATGTAAACCGCTCCATACAAATCACAAACATTCCACCTCTTATTAAAACCAAACTAGAGTCTTAGCCCTGACGATATATCCATTCACCCATCCATAATTTCATCCCTAATACATCAACTTGCACCTCAATCCTAAAATGTTATTACAACAGTGCGGCATACACGCAAACCGCTCCATACAAATCACAAAGTTAATCATATTGTGATTAATCTTTTTTTTTCTACTACGTTTCCGTTCTAAAAACAGTCGTCACACAAAAAATACGTGTAGATAATATTGTTATTTAAAATAAATAAATAAATAAATATATCATCACGCCTTCTATCCATTACTGGGTGTGGCACTCTGCCGAAACAGATCTCGGTAAGTGATATATTTATGCACGTGAAGTGCGGTTACCAGCCATCAAATCACGGCCCCCAAAGATGTTAGTGGCGGGGGATCCACAGGGGTAATTTTAAATTGGTGAAAATGTTTTCTCGTCTGTGGGGATCGAACCAGGGTTCTTGGGATCAACAGGCCGACTTGATATAATACCACTCAGTCATTACTCCATAAAAAATTAATATTGCAAAATATTATCACATATTTAAATATAAATTAATATCTGTATTACTGTATTACTAACATTAAACTTCGTTCTTATACTAAATTTAACAAATTTAATTTAAATATTTTAAATATAACTATGTGATTTGACAGTAATGGATAAAAGGCGTGATGATATATTTATATTTATTTATTTAAATATAACCATGGTTACAAAATATCTAACTTGCGACGTAATAATAAGATGTGATTTACTTTTGTTTCACACGTGTTGAAATAGATATCGTGTTGTTGACATTGATGTTCATTTGTTCAGGGTCTTGGAAACCATAGGCGTCGCAGATGGGGCATTTTATAAGACATTATTTTGCTGTTTTATTAATAATTTTTGTTTGTTTATATTATAGATATATTTATTTTATATTATTAAAATAATTTTGATATATTATGTTTTTTATTTACTTATGGAACTAGCATTTATTGCACGAGTGAAAAGGACTTTTTGTACTCGCGTCATTCAAAATAAAGCTTATATTAGCCTGGAAATAGAAGTAAAGTTTGATTTTGCGTACTAGTGCTTCAAAGTAATTAAAAGAAACACCCCTTTTTATGGTTCTAAATTTGGACTATTAAAACGCTAATTGTACTTATATACACACATCTTAAGGAATTTATAAAAGAAGTAGAGACGTTAGCTGATAACGCCATCAATCAGACATATTTTAACAAGCTTTACAAGAAAAAATAAACAGTTTTCAAATAACAAATGACAATTCATGGCATACTAAACTATCTTAATATAAATTCACGCTTCAAATTTAATAACTTTTCTCACTATCGGTTACATAATTTTTGCTCGATACAAAAAGCATTGTACAAAACTCGTACACGACTGCGTCTTCGCGCACTTGTTATATATAAATAGCTATTATTACGAGTAGTACACACTGTTTAAACAAATTTTATTAACTGCATTTTAAAAGCAAATAAAAATATATCATCACGCCTTTTACTCATTACTGAGTGTGGCACTCTGCCGAAGCAGATCTCGGTAAGTGATATATTTATGCGCGTGAAATGCGGTTCCCAACCCTCAAATCACGGCCCTCAAAGATGTTAGTGGTGGGGGAGCCACAGGGGTAATTTTAATGTGGTGAAAATTGTTTGTCGGCTGTGGGAATCGAACCTGGGTTCTTAGGATCCACAGGAACTTTATATTTGTTTATGTTGGACTTTCATAATCATAGCGATTTAAGACATTTATTATGCAATTTGCCAACAAAACTTAAATTTTTAACTTGTTTTTAGTTAATAGAAGCTAACAGAAATTGTATATCACATGAAATAATTGATATTGCTGTCATATATTCGATATTTATTTAAACCGTGTTTAAAATTTAAGATTTGGTGGTGCAACTGGCCTTTAGAATAGGCAAATTCATAAAATAGATTAGTTAGTAAGACTAAAAAATGAATTTTGTTCTATATAAATAGTTCACTAACACGTAATAAAAAATATTTTCATTTCATTGATTCGTAACCTACATTAGTTATCATGTTCCTTTTTGTAAGAAATATGATGTGTGCGAATATATACTGCAACTTGAATATTCTGTCTTTAGAATCGCAGTTTACATATATTTTATTATTTTTAGATACTTTAGCCCTAAAATGTACTCAAAACTTGCAAAGACTACTTATAAATTAATCAAAATATATGCAAAATTGAACTTGATGATCCTCATAAGAAAATAATTTATTTCATAGACATTTGTGACAAGAATAGATTTGCCATCGATGTCATATAACTCTTCCTTCGTTTTCTTTCATTATTTATCTTATGAACTGTAAGCAAAATAATAAATATTTAATATTATATCTGTATATGAATATTAAACAACTTTCGTATTAGTCTCCAGTACTTCATTTGAACTACTACCTCAAGTTTATTAATAAACTATTATTATTTGTAATGTCTACATATTTGTTATCGGTTGAGAAAATCATTGTTTTAGTGTTCACTTTGAATTTGTTTTTATTCATCGATTGCTCCACCAGTTTTAATTAAACATTAACCACATTAAATAATTCAATTTGGCTGGTGTTACTGTAGTAAATCAAAATATCGTCTACGAATAGATGAATATTATACTTTTTTAGTAACTGACACTATACTAGCACTATTACCAGTGACAAAACAAAAATTATATTTTTTCTGGGTATTAATTTCAATGTTACTGAGTTGAAGAAATTCTTTTATTACATCGAACAATTCACTACATGATGAATTACTGTCATTTTCATGTATTCATTTATTATCTTCATCCATTTCCAACTTTTATTTTGGACCTTTGCACAAAATAATCTAAAATATCAATTTAAATAATAATTAAAATATTTTACGATTTCAGTAATGACATACCTTAATTTAAAGATAATAAGATGCAATATTGTGTATCTATATCACAGTTGAGTGATAATAATAATAAACTTGTTGTTAATGTTCAGTTATATTTAATTATTACCTATTATAGATTTTTAGGTTAACTTATATGTCAAAACATTCGACATAATAGAAACATTTTGTGAATCACTTTAGTCTATAAGTACCATCTATCTTTCACTAGCTGAACTACTCTTAGACACGAACCATGTGTGACGTCATCATTCGAAGTTTGTCGTTTCGGGCAATGTCCCGTCGGCTGTTGTCCCATTCGGCTCATGTCCGTTCGGCTGTTTTTCCGTTCGGGTAAAGTCCCATTCGGCTGATGTCACCACTCCCTTCTGACACAATATACATGGATAGTTCTAGAACATCATACTAGTTTTTCAAATGAAACTGCAAAATTTTCGAGGTACACAAACCAAATATGTGCGATTCTGAGTGATGATCGCCATAAGCCCCGTGTATAAGAACTCAACTTTACAAGCGAATATATTTGTTCACAGACGGTGAATGTGTTTCATATTTTAACAGGATGCGCATGACTACGCAATATTTATGTGCGCCAAATTTTATTCAGATCTGCAAATTTTTTGTTCACGCTAGTTCTACCTTAAAGCACAAGTAAAGCAAGTGCTATTAAAATTGCGCTCATGTGCAAAGTATGTCGTCGCGCACTTGTTATGTAAAAATTTCTTGCATTATTTCGAAAAGTAAAATAAAAATTACTTACGGAATCAAACCACGCAACGGGTAGCATTGTCTTGTCAGTGAACATATCAACCTGCGGAATACCATAAGCTGTTCTAACCTGGAACAAACCGAGCGGTTAAATCAATGGCTAGAGTATTAGGGATGAAATTATGGATGGGCGAATGGATGTATCGTGAGGGGTTTAACATACCTGCATATTTAGTTGCAGTTTAGTGAAACCGTCCATTGTATATCCAAATGTTGGATGAATATCCAAGTACGAAGTGTGGATGTCTTCATTTGGTTCAAGTCCACTAACATCTTCGATTAACTTCGGGTCACCGTGTAAGAAATGGGGGTAGGATAAATATGTTGGACCTAAAACACAAATCAAATTAACATCATATTAAAGTCAATGATGTTGGGTTACATGAAAATTTTACGGTTCAATAAGTTTCAGAAAATCGCTATTGATACTGTTGCTAGATAAACAGTTCTTTAACTAAACAGCGTTTTATTTTTTCTTGCAATTTAGTATATTGGATGGTTAAGATGTATTTTTTTTTTATTATTTTACTTACCATAAGAACATGGGGTGGCATTGAATATTCCATTAGGAGGACAGACACCAGTTTCTAAATGACAGAAACATTGATTCGAGGGTTCGATGTCCGGATGGGCAAAAGCATATTTGTCTGGACTATATCTGTAACAAAATATGAATAGATCATTCATAGCACAGTACAATTTATATTTCAAATGTTGGTAACTCTGTTAAAATATCATAAAAAATAAAATAAATCAATACATCGTCACGCCATTACTGGGTGTGGTACTCTGCCGAAGCAGATCTCAGTAAGTGCGCGTGAAGTGCGGTTACCAGTCGTCAAATCACGGCCCCCAAAGATGTTAATGGTGCAGGAGCTACAGGGGTAGCTTTTGAAATTATGAAAATTGTTTGTGCCTATGGGAATCGAACCAGGGATCCACAGGCCGACTTCATACCACTGAGCTAGCCATCCCATAATTTTTTAAGGCAGATAACATACCTATAAGCAGCGTATTTCTCATCTACAAGTTTGACTTCTTTCTTGAAAAAGAGATTTAATTTTCGACAAAGGTCTTTCTGGTAGATACCAACTGGCTCTTTGTTCTTTATGGTATTTGGGGAAAAGAATGATCCTAATGTACCGTCAATTCTGAAATTACAAAAATATATTAATGACAATGCCTTCTTACCTCCATTTTGAGGGAAATACAAAGACAAAAGTTTTCTTCTATTCCCATGTGTAAAGTACGAGGGTCGTTCAATAAGTCCTTAGAAAATCCAAGAGATGGTGCTCTTAGTATCGAAAATGAATTTTTTCCAGTAATCAGTACTCCTAACTAGTCAACTGTTAGAGTTTTAGCTTTAGCCGTCACGTAGTTTCATTGTTGTTGTTATCAATTGTAGTGAAAAACTTTTGATAGTTTATAATAATGGATAAAAGTGAGTTTCGAGCGGTGATTAAACATTTGTATTTAAAAGGCTTAACGCCGAAAGAAATTAAAGCTGAGTTGGATGAAGTTCATGGCACATCTGCTCCTGTGTTTGCAACTGTTTACAATTGGGTGAATGAGTTTAAACGTGGCCGTACATCCACAAAAGATGAACATCGTTCCGGATGCCCTGTAGAAGTGTCTACCTCCGAAATGATTGACCAAATCCACGATATGGTTTTAAGTGACCGACGAATCAAAGTGCGCGAAATAGTTGAGGCTACAGGCATATCACAAGGCACACAAGATGGGTGTCGCGTTTGCTCACAGTGGAGAATAAACGCAATCGTGTGGTGGACTCTGAGGCTGTTTTGGCGCTTTTCCGTCGTAATCCTGAAGATTTTCTGCGTCGATACATAACTGTGGATGAGACTTGGATACATTACTACACTCCAGAGACAAAAGAACCGTCAAAACAGTGGATTTTTTAAGGCGAACTGGCTCCGAAGAAGGCGAAGACGGCGAAATCGGCTGGCAAGGTTATGGCAACGGTCTTTTGGGATGCACGCGGAATCATCTTCATCGACTATTTGGAAAAGGGAAAAACGATAACAGGCGCGTATTATGCGTCGTTATTGGACCGGCTGAGCGAAGAAATAAAAGAAAAACGTCCTCATTTGAAACGCAAAAAGGTCCTTTTTCATCAAGACAATGCACGTGTGCACACCTGCGCAGTTGCGATGGCCAAAATGACGGAATTAAAGTTCCAATTATTACAACATCCACCGTATTCACCAGATTTGGCCCCCAGTGACTTTTTCTTATTTCCAAACTTAAAGAAATGGCTTGGCGGACGAAGGTTTACGACCAATGAGGAGGTCATCGCCCAAACGGAGGCATATTTTGAGGAGCATCCGAAATCCTACTTTTTGGACGGCTTAAAAAATTTGGGAAAACGATTAGAGAAGTGTATAGAGCTAAAAGGAGATTATGTAGAAAAATAAAAAAAAATCTACCCAAAAAAAGTGTTTTTTCTACTTTTTTCTAAGGACTTATTGAACTTTAATTTTCGCTACAAATTTCAGATTCGGCCAAAAAAGAACACTTTTACAACCTTGATACATGAATAAAGTATATTGTTACCTATTGCATTCGTCCTTTGACCAATGTCCCATTTTGTCAATGCCATTGAATCGCATAATTTTCCCCAATTCATTTAAATCGAATACTCCAGTGTTCACAGAAATCTTATCTTTTGATGTGCCATTTTTCTGAAAATAAACAAAATTCTTTTATTTTCTGGTATCTCTTGGAAACTACACTTCGAGTGATGAACAATGGAAATAAATTTTCCTATATCGCGTTTACAAAGTGAATTTTGTACAACTGTTTTTGTCAAAAACAGTGTTGTAAAATTAAATTTTGTACAACTGTTTTTGGGGATATTTTGTTGTGAAGTTGTTTAGTTGTAAAAATGTCAAACATAAATCTATCACTTTAGCTGTCATTAGCTGCATTTCATTTGTCACTTGGTTCACTTAAATCAGTACAAATAAATTAAACAACATGAATAAATGAACTGATCTAAACAAACTGATGCACTTATTAGGATGAATTCGTATATTTCTGGCACGAGTCAGCGAAGTGGTTATGCAGCTTTACAAGCAGAGGAAAGAAAGATCAGAAAATACTCTGCGCTTCAAGATTTGTACCACTTCATCCCTTTTGGTGTTAAAACCTTTGGTTCGCTTGGACCAGCTGCAGAATGGGCCTTTCAAGACTTTTTTGAATTTTTTATATATTAATCTACGTAATAAAATAATTATACCCAATTTTTTTATTTTTCTTAAAAACTTGTATTAAGCATGATAAAAATATTTAAACTTTCGAAACAAATGAATATGACGTAGTTGCATCTTAGCTTAAAGAGAGACAGATAAGACAGAGATAAATAACACGTAACTTGTCGTTGTCAGTAGAATCCTCAGACAAAACATAACTAGACGGATAACATCGGCGTTTGTTGTGAGTCAGAAAGGGATAGAATAACTGGTTAGTGAGGCGGGTGCGTAACATCAAAGCATAGAGTTAGAGAAGTAAGTAGAGGGAGTGTTAGTCTGTAACCTTGATGTCACGCGGGGATTTGGTCGCCATATTGGATTGAACCTAAATAAAGTTATCGTAGTTATATCATAGTGTCTTTAATAAAGTTTCTATCTGTGTTTGTTGTTATCAAATATGCCGGCATGTTGTGCGTTTGGTTGTAGTAATAGATCGTCGAGAAAAACTATTAAAGAAATGAAAGAGAAGCTGTAATTACATATCACAAGTAAGTTATTTTTATAAACACATATAGTATTATTAGCAAAATGTGTTCATTTCTTTTAGATTTCCAAAACACCCGGAGAGATGAGCAAGTTGGGTACAAGCAATAAGAAGAATTGGCTGGGAGCCGACAAATACCAGTATTTTGTGTTCTGAACACTTTACGGAAGATTGTTTTGACAGAACTTCGTTGTCATGTCTCAAACTAAGGGATTTCGCTGTGCCTTCAATATTTCCATCATATCCATCATATTTGCAAAAGGTGAGCATTTATAATGTAATGACTCGTTGCTGTAAATTTAAATAAAGTTATTAAACAAACCTAAATTACGATTGCAGAAACTTAAAACCCCACGCCGTAAACTAGAAAGACGAGAACTTAGTAATAACGCCCTTATTAACAAACACTGATCTCAATTCCAGCACAGAGACTACCTCAGCAGATGATGTTTCTGTTAATGAAATTCCAAGTACAAGTAGCACATTATTACCTATTCCACGACAAAAGTCATCTGTGCTTAGAATAATGTCACGAACTACATCTTTTTCGCCAACTCGCAGAATGCATCGTAATATATCACCTGCCAAGGCTTCGTTACTTACATTTAAAAAATCATTACAGAAATAAAGTTAACCTGTTACAGCAAACAAAGCGAAGAAATTTAAAAAGAATAGCGACATTATCAAACGTTTTAAAAAGTTTAAAAAACCAAAATTTGTTGCAGGAAGAACAATTACAAGTTTTAAAGAATATTGGCAGCCCGAATGCAGACATTTTGAAGTGACAACTTGTCAGTATAGTGCAGAGTTGCGCAAATTTGCAGTAACACTGCACTATTATTCACCAGCTGCTTACAAATAAGTGCGTACTGCATTTAATTCTTGTCTTCCTCACCCCAAGACCATTTCTAAGTGGTATAATTCAATTGATGGATTCACGGTAGAAGCATTTCGAGCTATTAATATTATAATATAGTAATATTATAATATAGTAATAGTTATGTACATATGTTTTTTTTTAATATATTATTGTTACTTTTATAACATGTGTAATAAAAACAATAACAAAATTAACGTTTACCAGCATAACATATTTTAACTGGTTCATTTCAAGATGGCCGACAGCTACATCCCCCTTCCGTTCCATGCCATCAATTCGTTTGCCTACATTCGTACTTCAGACTCCCTCTATTTTATTCTATAACTCTATGCATCAAAGTGTACTCGCTCCTTGCCGCGCATTCGGCGGACCCTCAAGTTATTCCATTCCTCTCTGCTTCACAACACTGCATTGACTTGAATACGACATAATTCGTCTAGTATTATACGTCATTGGTAGAATCGTAGAATGCTGAATGCTTATTTCTTCTTCGTCTTCTTGAGCACCGACAAACGTTTCAGACAAAGCTCTGTGATTGGCTTAATGCAACTACGTCATTGCAATATGGCAGTGCGAACGTTTTAAATTATTCAACTTTAACATTCATATTTCAGCAATAAAGATATCATTTATGATATGATTTTATATTGTATTAAATATGATGTACGGTCAAGAATTTATTTTAATAAATATATATTAAATAGCTCTACCACTTGAATCCCCCATTGTTTTTGGCCAAGTTGGGAAAATTAATTCTTTCTCAAACTTTAGAAAAACGTTCGTCAGAGTACCTGAGACAACGAATAAGTATTGATTTGCAACGCGGAAATGCTGCATCAGTAATGGGTACTCTGTCAAATCAGACGGGTTTGGATGAAATTTTTTATATTTTGGGAAGAGATTATTTATCCAACCTTTCTTAATTTATTTGCTCTTCTATTTTATTATTATTATTATTGTTTAGTTTAGTTTGTTATTTATACTCATATTTTATGTAAATAAATCTATTCATAATTACTTTAAAGTAAATTAGAATCAGTAATTCTAGTACTGGAGACAAAATAAGCGTAGTAATCCAGCGAAATAAATAAGTGATCTGGTTCAGTAAATGTAAATGATCAGATCTAGATCAAAGTGGCAAATGAAACACGCATATTGTTCAGCTCATGTCTTGTTATTTTTTTCTATAGCAACACTTTTACAACATAGGCTGTAAAAGTACACTTTTAAGCCAAGGCCTGTCAATTATTAGTAAAAGCTCACTTTTAATGTCAGTCAACAACAAAAAAAAACAAACTACGAAAATATAAAAACTCACAGGAGCTAAAAGTCCGAATTTTTCAAACGGCATTTTCTTCTGGAAAGCCAGGAAACTCTTCACCAGGTTGAACAAACTATCATCATAGCCCCAGACAAATCTATGAGCGGGTAGTTTCAGAAATGGTTTCGCGTTGAATTCTCTTAAAATTGAAGCTAAGCTAAGTCGAGTCAAGAAGTAGGTATCGGCAACCATAGCAACGCTTACCTGAAAACAAAAATAATAATAAAAATACAGGATGATGAAAAGTAAGTGTTTCAGTTGGCAATACTATTCTGGGAATCATTTTATTGCATAGTTGGTACAACGCTAGGTAAAGACGGCAATACTATTTGACAGGTCATTTTTATAATAAATACAAATAGGTTGAAGTGATAGAAATACTTTAGGTGATTGCTCTGTGAGTCATGTTAACAAATAAAAGGATGTGTGTGAGGGAAACCACGATTTTTATTCATTTAAATTTTTAAATCTCACTGTCAACAACAGCATTTACGAGAGCAGGGTGAAAAGTACCTGAAAAATAAAACAGATGGCGCCACAATCGCAAATCTCATGTTCCATCTTTAACTAGAACGCATTAAAATGTTCAGACCACGAACTATTATATTGAAGGACAGGCGAGTCTTGCGGGTAAAGCATCCGCAGAAATGTTGTAGAAAGAGAGCGACAAAAAAGTGAGTGCGACAGGAAAAAGAGTCTGGCGATTGCATGGGTGCTTACGAGTCTATTCATGTTTTCTTTACTTTTAGAACTAATTACTTTAAAAAATGTTATTTGCAATTATTTAAAATTAAAGACACACTTTTCTTTAATTATATCAGGTTTAGCTTAACAAATATAAATACGTAAAACCATATATAAACACATTTTTCTAGTAGTACATTTTTGCTATTTAACTACACCAAGACAAGTTACACAAGTGTAAAATTGGCATAAATATTTTAATTTTAAAATACAAAATGGTAAAATTTATATAATGTAAATAGGACATTTTATTTAAAAAATAATAAAGAAAATAGATAGAACCGAATATTTCAATTTTTTCTTAATTAATATTTTTGTACTTATACAATATATTTTATAATTTTATGATAATAAAAACAGATCGACCTGAATATTTCAATTCTTTCTTAATTTAGATTTTTCGATCTTCCTTACACTGAGATTTGACATTATTTTGATTCTGTTTAAAATATTGCTTCAAGCGCATTAAAATAAATTCATGGACAAAAACAGATATTATTTCTTTCTTGTGATCGCTACAAGAGAAAGAGAATGCATAATTTTCAATTACAGAATACACTGTTTCTTCATATACACGAGGGTTATCTATATATAATATTAATTTATCTTGAATATATTTGGATAATCTAAATATGTTTATATTTGGGTGGGTTAAAAAACCACGACTTTTAACATTTGTTAATTCCGCTTCTTTTATGTGACATACATTTTCTTTGTTTACAAGCAATATAATATATATATATATATATATATATATATATATATATATATATATATATATATGCTCATATTACTACTTTTTTCCAAATTTCCAACTGCTCTTTTGAAGCACGAAACAAAGATATTTTGTCATGATTTGAGTCATACCCGCTGGTACAATTGGGCGCAAAACACTTACGACCCATTGCAAACTAATTGTTTATAACTATTTATCACCAAACAACACTAATGATTGAAAAAAGTAACCAGCGTTCATATGGCGTTGAGTAAATGCCAGCCTCTTTAAGCTATCTCTCTCTTTCAAAGTCATGCGCGCGAATGACATAAAGCTGGACGTCTACTAACTGCGCTTATATACGAAGTTGCATAGGGTTGGTTCAGACTGATATGTCATTCAGTTCTGTTTTGACACCCATCGAAAGCAAGCAACCTTGAAGATTTTTGAAAACATGGAAAAAAGTGAATTTCGCGTCTTGATTAAACATTATTACATTATGCAAACCAAAGCATCGCTTGTTAAACATTATGGGGACTCCTCACCATCGATTGGAACGATTCACAAGTGGTTTACTGATTTTCCACAAAGGACGCCGAACGTTCTGGTCGTCCAATTGAGTTACAATGCCAGAAATCGTCGATCGGCGAGTTAAAGTGCACGAGCTGGCTGAGGCTGAGCATCTCAACCGAACGGATACGGAACATTTTGCATAAATGCCAGATGGGTGCCGCATTTGCTCTCTGTTGACAACAAGCGCGACCGTGTGGCAAGTTCAAAGGAGTGTTTGGCAGAGGCGGACTTTGGCCTAGGCTAAAGAGGCAATAGCCTAGGGCCCAAAAATTTTAGGGCCCGGATTCAAACTTTTAGTTAAATAATAGAAATATATATACAAGGTGGTGACAGCGACTCACGAACATGGGTATTAAACATGTAAAATCATAATTTTATAATTTCCTGCTTCCCTAATTATATTCAGCAAGACAGCTTCAAATAAATGTTTTAGGACATAAAATTCTGCATCTAATCCAATAAACAAAATTAATTTTGCATACTTCGTAACGGCATGCCTCAAAACTGTCGATAGCCATGGAATTGAAACAAAATTAAACAAATGTTTGACGTTTAATCTGTCAAAATAATTTCTTTATTTATTATGTCATTTATTTTGACACATAAAACGTCAAAAAATGGTTAATTTTGTTTCAATTTCATAACACACCGATAATTTCGTTATTTTTAAATCTAATTTGTGCCGTAATATAAAATTATTTTTGTTTATGTCCTAAAACTTCTATTTGAAGCTTTTTTGCAAATAATGAGGGAAGCAGGAAATTACAAAATTATGATTTTACATGTTAAATCCCTATATTCGAGAGTCGCGGTCATACCAATTTCAAATAGTTTTGTCTGTTGCAAATTGAAACACTTACATCTAATCAGTCTGTATTTTCATACGATAAAAAATTGTTCGATGAAATATCGCTCAAGTCATACATTCAGTCATCGACAAGTAAGTTTGCCGGCCTGTGGAATACGAAATGTTTGCAGGATGTGTATAAAGCGGCACTGCGATTATACATGAATCGCTCTACCAACCAATACTAACTGCAATAGACCAGTCAAAAGCGGATTTAAAATATTTCGGGCCCTTTAAATATATACATAAAGGGCCCGAAATAAATATTTTGCCTAGGGCCTGAAATATTTTAAATCCGCCTCTGGTGTTTGGCGATGTTCAAGCCCAATAAGAAGGACTTTTTGGCCCCCTGCAATTTTTATCTATTTCCAAACTTGAAGAAATGGTTCGGCGGAAAGAGATTTGGCTCCAACGATGAGGTCATCGCTGAGACAAACGCCTATTTTGAAGGATTGCCAAAATCGTATTATTTGGAAGGGATCGAAAAATTTGAAAAACGTTGGACGAAGTGTATCGAGCTACAAGGAGATTATGTTGAGAAATCAAATATGTTTTGACCAAATAAATCATTTCTTGTTTCATTTTTCAGGGACTTTTCACCCTGCCGTCGTATAATAGGTAAAACGTGTAATGATATATTTATTTTATATGTACAATACTCAGAATTATTTTAAAACATTTAAGGCAGTTTTAAAAAGTATTTGATAGGTGGGATCCTCTACCCATCGTCTTAGAGCACTGAGCTAGCTTTTGGGACAACTTAAAATATATTAAAATGATTCTAAAGAGTTTAAAAAATGTTTACGAAGTATTTGACAGCTGCAATCCTCAGCCATCGTCTTAGACTTCTCAACTAGATAAGTTTTGGACGGATTTATGATTTATACGGAGCGGTTTATTATTGAAATACTTACTAATAATGGTAGATTAGGTACAACTAGTTGATCACTTTGTCTTAAGCCGTTTGACATATGAGGCATAAATTTATAAGATCGTTTTTCCTGGAACGTTAGACTTCCATCGTCTCCAAAAACTGGATTCACTCGTTCAATTGTCTCCCTAAAAATAATTATTTTAAAATTGAAAAATGACAAAAACATACAGTTCTTATTATTTACAAAATTTTATAAGTAAAGTTATTTTATTTTTAAAATAGATTAAAAGGATTACAGGCTTAATTTGTTGAAAAGATGTACAAAAAATTGTACACTGTTGACCATTGAGATGTTCATCTCAATGAATTTTGCTTTACTAAGTGTTTTAATTTTAATAATTGTACAATGTAACTTCAGTTTTATACTCTTGTTTTGCTTGATAATGGCCAGAATTTTGGCCGAAACGTCGCTTCTGAATAAAAGAATGTTTTAAAAATTGTGTTTCAATTTTTTGTACATCTTTTCAACAAATTAAGCCTGTAATTCTTTTAATCTATTTTAAAAATTATCTTTTCGGCTTATTTAAAATAATTTTAAAAGATATAAAGTTATTTTAAGTAGAACAAAACATATTTTATAATCTGTTATAGAAAAAAGCGCAATGTGCTTACTCTACTTTTAATGGATGAAATACTTACTGGAAGACGTAAGGTCCAACATCTTTCACGTGTAACTTCTTCGCAATGCCTTTTTCAAAATCATCGACATTTGTATAGTTGAAAATATGAACTCCGACGTAGGGCTGCGCCGCCGGC
This sequence comes from Pterostichus madidus, assembly GCA_911728475.2. Lineage (NCBI taxonomy): Eukaryota > Metazoa > Arthropoda > Insecta > Coleoptera > Carabidae > Pterostichus > Pterostichus madidus. Next base: position 12,422,845 of record OU452316.1, on the reverse strand, counting down.
TTCATAAAACTTGAATACGCATCGGTTCCATTTTGAAGGACAAGATTCTACAAAATACAAACAATTATTTATTCATTATCCATCATTTATTACTCTTAACATAGTAATTGTGTTTTCGTTTATCATAATCTTGAAATGTTTGTTTTACATAATAATTAGGTCAATGATACACTGATAATGGCTAAGATCGTGGCATTTTATTTTCTAAAAAACTTGTAAATTTGATTAAATTGTCAATAATTAGGGCAATGATACGCTGATAATGGCTAAGATCGTGGTAACTTATTTTCTAAAACTAGTAAAAAATGGATTAAATTGTGAATAATTAGGCCAAGGACAAGTAAATGATGAAAATGTCTAAAATCTTTCTAATGTATTTGTTCGCAAGTTTGTAGAAAACTGTACGACCATTTTTGTAAGTTGTTTAGGAAAACGGTACGACCATATTTTTAAAAATAGTTGATATTGATTAATTTGTCAATATTTAGAAGTATATGATGCTAAAATCGTTCTAATTTATTGTTTAAAATTAGTCAAATTTATTAAATTGTTAATTATTAGCACAATGTTAAGGATATATATTAAAAATGGCTAAATCCGTTGCAGTTTAGTGGCATAAGCTTGTTAAAATTGATTCAATTCTCAATATTATGTCATATGATGTCATGTCATATCATATAATGTCATGTCATATCATATATTGTCATGTAATGTCATATTAATGTCATGTAATGTCATATTAATGTCATGTAATGTCATATTAATGTCATGTAATGTCATAGAGAGTAAATAAATAGTGAAGTAAGTTAACTGTGTAGTCTATTTAATTAGATAATAAATGAAGTAAGTCATTATTGTATGAGTGTTTGGAAAAAAGTCAAAGGCATGTGAGAAAATAAATTCAGTGAATTAAGTGAATTAAGTAGGTCAAAGTCATTGTTGTAAGTGACTGTTATAAGTCATTATTATATTAGTTTGTGAAGAAAGTCAAGTAAATCATGTAATTGTAGTAAATCTAAAAAAAAAACAATTAATTTCTATAGTCTGGGATCGAACCCACAACCTACCGTGAGGATGACGTAATCACTCTATACCAAAATAAGCGACAGATTTATTCAGATTAAGGTAGTACTAGCGTGAAAACTATTTTTGCAGATCTGAATGAAATTTGGCGCACGTAAACATGGGATAGTCATTCACATCCTGTTGAAATATTAAACACATTCACCGTCTGTGAACAAATATATTCGCTTGTAAAGTTGAGTTCTTATACACGGGGCTTATGGCGATCATCACTCAGAATCGCACATATTTGGTTTGTGTACCTCTAAAAATTTGCAGTTTCATTTGAAAAACTAGTATGATGTTCTAGAACTATCCATGTATATTGTATCAGAAGGAGAAAGTTTTTTACCGTTTAGTAATGGATATATAGCCATGCAAAGCCTTGTTTTTAACGAAAAATTAAGAATCCCAATTTATAATGGCAGCACCACACGGTGGTATGGTATTTGAAAAGTCACTAGACCAACCACATGTTAACAATTTATGATATTCAAATCATAATAGGTATAAAACACTTATTTTATTAAATTTTTATATTTTTTTTAGCGTCAGTTTCGCCACTGGACAACCGATGGCGCCACCGTCACACTAGTACTACCTTTAAAAAAACAATCAGTCGTTGTCATTTACTTGTAGATGTCTCCACTGTAGCTAGTGGTCTATTAATTATAACTACAATTTATGATTCATAATGAAAAATACGTTACAAAAATGAAATTAAGGTTCGTAAATGTATTAAAATTTATATAAGTATTCATCTATCTATATATGTAAAAATAAAGGTTTGTTTGTTTGTTTGTTTGTCCCGCATGCGTTCCTATATCATTCATGCCATTGCGATGCAACTTTGGTAAGTTGTTGTGCGCACGCCCGCGAAGGTTTCTGACTTAGCACAAGTCCAGTCCGCCATCTTGAAACAAAATGGCCGATTGAAATTTGGTATAGGCATAGACGAGAACAAATCTTAACATATAGGTATAATAAAGCTTCAGTTCTATGGCATTCGAATTGAAACGTTTGCAGTTTCCGGTACGACTCGCATTTGCAATGACCATTAACAAAGCACAGGGACAATCGCTACAAGTGTGTGGAGTAAATTTGGAAAATCCATGCTTCTCACATGGACAGCTGTATGTGGCATGCTCACGCGTCGGAAAACCTTCTGATTTATTCGTGTACGTCCCAAAGAAACAACAAAAAAGATTGTGTATCCAATCTTTTGAACATATAATTAAATGTTATTTTGTTGTGCATAAAATATTGTATGTACCACGGGTGATATTAGCGTTTCTGACCCTGAGCATATTATTAGCCCTCGGCGCATTGCGCCTCGTGCTAATAATCATGCCGCGGGTCAGAAACGCCTGTTTTCACCCTTGATACATAAATAACTATATTGGCCCTCAAAACCGGGCGTAATTTGGCTTTTATAGCATAGAAAGTTACCAAGCAACAGCTGTTCAAACAAGGCAAAATCGTGATTAAAGGATAAACAATAAATCCGTATTGGTTTTCGTAAATCTCTTTTGACTTCTGTGGTATTAAGTTTCAAATTCATCAAATATTTCTTTGGAATAGTTATTGATGTCTTCAATTTGTAATTAACAAACAATTAAAATATGTTTGTTCGTAAACAAACCAGTATTTAATGCCGGGCATCATAGGAATCAAACAAACCTGTGCAGTAAATCATCCATTATACAATTCTTAACTACAATATTAGCTATTAGCGTAAACTTACTTGTAATGTTGTCCTTTCGAAGTAACTTGTAAACCATAGTAAATTTGTTGTAAATAGACTGGTTACAAAAAGGATAAACAATCCTGGAAGAACTGAAACAAAAATAAATAAAATTAAAATTCAGATATATTTATAATTCATATAAATTAAAAATTTAATTAATATATTTCATAATTAATTGATTAAATTATAATATAAATAAGTGTTAAAATTATTTTATTGTACAATTAAAATAATTATCATTTTTTGATAACCTTAGCAATGAATGAAAGATATTAAATTAATAGAAGTTACTATGCAAAATGTTATCAAATTTGCAGTGATTTGTATGGAGCGGTTTACATGCGTGCCGCACTGTTGAAACAACATTTATTAAAATCAAACTAAAGTCAAACACCTGACGATATATCCATTCACCCATTCATAATTTCATCACTAATACATCAACTTGCACCTCAATCCTAAAATGTTATTTCAATAGTGCGGCATGCATGTAAACCGCTCCATACAAATCACAAACATTCCACCTCTTATTAAAACCAAACTAGAGTCTTAGCCCTGACGATATATCCATTCACCCATCCATAATTTCATCCCTAATACATCAACTTGCACCTCAATCCTAAAATGTTATTTCAACAGTGCGGCATGCATGTAAACCGCTCCATACAAATCACAAACATTCCACCTCTTATTAAAACCAAACTAGAGTCTTAGCCCTGACGATATATCCATTCACCCATCCATAATTTCATCCCTAATACATCAACTTGCACCTCATTCCTAAAATGTTATTTCAACAGTGCGGCATGCATGTAAACCGCTCCATACAAATCACAAACATTCCAGCTCTTATTAAAACCAAACTAGAGTCTTAGCCCTGACGATATATCCATTCACCCATCCATAATTTCATCCCTAATACATCAACTTGCACCTCAATCCTAAAATGTTATTTCAACAGTGTGGCATGCATGTATACCGCTCCATACAAATCACAAACATTCCACCTCTTATTAAAACCAAACTAGAGTCTTAGCCCTGACGATATATCCATTCACCCATCCATAATTTCATCCCTAATACATCAACTTGCACCTCAATCCTAAAATGTTATTTCAACAGTGTGGCATGCATGTAAACCGCTCCATACAAATCACAAACATTCCACCTCTTATTAAAACCAAACTAGAGTCTTAGCCCTGACGATATATCCATTCACCCATCCATAATTTCATCCCTAATACATCAACTTGCACCTCAATCCTAAAATGTTATTTCAACAGTGCGGCATGCATGTAAACCGCTCCGTACAAATCACAAACATTCCACCTCTTATTAAAACCAAACTAGAGTCTTAGCCCTGACGATATATCCATTCACCCATCCATAATTTCATCCCTAATACATCAACTTGCACCTCAATCCTAAAATGTTATTTCAACAGTGCGGCATGCATGTAAACCGCTCCATACAAATCACAAACATTCCACCTCTTATTAAAACCAAACTAGAGTCTTAGCCCTGACGATATATCCATTCACCCATCCATAATTTCATCCCTAATACATCAACTTGCACCTCAATCCTAAAATGTTATTTCAACAGTGCGGCATGTATGTAAACCGCTCCATACAAATCACAAACATTCCACCTCTTATTAAAACCAAACTAGAGTCTTAGCCCTGACGATATATCCATTCACCCATCCATAATTTCATCCCTAATACATCAACTTGTACCTCAATCCTAAAATGTTATTTCAACAGTGCGGCATGCATGTAAACCGCTCCATACAAATCACAAACATTCCACCTCTTATTAAAACCAAACTAGAGTCTTAGCCCTGACGATATATCCATTCACCCATCCATAATTTCATCCCTAATACATCAACTTGCACCTCAATCCTAAAATGTTATTTCAACAGTGCGGCATGCATGTAAACCGCTCCATACAAATCACAAACATTCCACCTCTTATTAAAACCAAACTAGAGTCTTAGCTCTGACGATATATCCATTCACCCATCCATAATTTCATCCCTAATACATCAACTTGCACCTCAATCCTAAAATGTTATTTCAACAGTGCGGCATGCATGTAAACCGCTCCATACAAATCACAAACATTCCACCTCTTATTAAAACCAAACTAGAGTCTTAGCCCTGACGATATATCCGTTCACCCATCCATAATTTCATCCCTAATAAATCAACTTGCACCTCAATCCTAAAATGTTATTTCAACAGTGCGGCATGTATGTAAACCGCTCCATACAAATCACAAACATTCCACCTCTTATTAAAACCAAACTAGAGTCTTATCCCTGACGATATATCCATTCACCCATCCATAATTTCATCCCTAATACATCAACTTGTACCTCAATCCTAAAATGTTATTTCAACAGTGCGGCATGCATGTAAACCGCTCCATACAAATCACAAACATTCCACCTCTTATTAAAACCAAACTCATATCCCATGTTTGTGATTTTTATGGAGCGGTTTACATGCATACCGCACTGTTGCAATACATCTTCCTCATTTACAAAAAGACTATATCATTTTTCTTAGTATTCTCTTATCAGCAAATATGATTTGCAATAATTAATCAATTTTATAACAAGTTTTCTTTACCATCAATGAAATTCAGTTTAATACGGAGGATACCAAAAATTTGATAACCCTTCTAGTCTAGACTGTCACGCCATATTATACTATCGTTACACTAATTTTTGATAAAAATATGATTGTTATAAGACATTAACTTTAGTTATTACAGAGCCGTAATAAATAATTTTCTACTACGAGTATAGAAATCAAATGACACATTTTTCTTTTAGTCTGTGGCTCCCTCACCACTAACATCTTTGGGGGCCGTGATTTGATGGCTGGTAACCGGACTTCACGCGCATAAATATATCACTTACCGAGATCTGCTTCGGCAGAATGCTACACCCAGTAATGAGTAAAAGGCGTGATGATATATTTTTTTATATTTATATTATATTACATATTATTTTGGTTGAACCAGTTCAAAAAATTGAAAATTGTAAAAATATGTTTGTATATAATTGAGAGCACGATAAATCGAATGCTGTTGAGCGCATCTTCATATCTATTTTAGTTGCCGAGTTACAGCGATTTTTCACTTTTTTTAAAGCTCAACTTTGAAGGCCCATATCTCGAAAACTAAAAGAGATATTGAAATGCGGTTTGAACCACTGGATTTCTCGTGCTCCAATTAACTATATTGGAATCTAAGAAATTTAATAAACTGTACTTTTTTTTTCAGCATTTTCCCGAGTTAATATTCAATAAATTGATGTGATAATGAAAATCTGTATACACCAGTGAATTCCTTGCATAAAAATATGTAGGTATGTACATTTTAATTAAAAAATTTGCACGGATAAATTTTTTATTACAAAAAATGGAACGACGTTTTTCTAAATTTGCTCTAAAAAAATTATCGGCTGAGCAAAATAGTATATTACATACCAACCATCGAAAGTGTAAGATAACGTGCAAATGTACAAATTGAAAAACGAGGCGCGCAGCGCCGAGTGATTTAAGTACACGAGCACAGTTATAACACTTTCGAGCGAGTTTTCAGACGACCACAAAATATTTCTAAAAACAGTTTACAAGAGCAATGTTGTTACACTTTGACAGCTGATTCGTTTTTGTAGGTAAGCGTTGACGTTTGTCGTTTGAGGTTAGGTATGGTGATACCAACTGTACTAACCGTAATGTCAAAATATTAAGTAATGCTAAAATATTAGTAAATAAGTAATTATTAATTTAAAAAATAAGATTTATCTCTGCAAATGTGTTGAAAAATCTGACAAAATTATGACTTAAATAATAATACAAATTCTTTTCATTTTATTATTTTCTTTCATCGTATCGCCATCTGTTGTCAATCAGTGGAACTTCACCTGGTATGTTAGAAGTGTGCGTTATACAGAGTGATCAAAAGGAATTGTTACAGTTGGCAATAAAAAAAACTACTTGAAATTGGTAAGCCTGATACATAAATTCATTTCATGTTGTTGACAGTGACATTTGAAAATTTAAATTTAAATTTGAGTACATTTATTATTACATTTATTTCTAAAATATTTCTATTACTTAAAAAGTCAAAATTCTATTAACTGTCAGACTCCTGACATAACCTATTTGTATTTATTAGAAATGTCAAATAGCATTTCCGCCTTTATCTGGCGTTGTGCCAACTGTGGAATAAAAGATCTCCGGAATTGTATTGCCAACGGGCCTTTCAAGACTTTTTTGAATTTTTTATATATTAATCTACGTAATAAAATAATTATACCCAAATTTTTTATTTTAAAAAAAAACTTGTATTAAGCATGATAAAAATATTGAAACTTTCGAAACAAATGAATATGACGTAGTTGCATCTTAGCTTAAAGAGAGACAGATAAGACAGAGATAAATAACACGTAACTTCGTTGTCAGTAGAATCCTCAGACAAAACATAACTAGACGGATAACATCGCCGTTTTGTTGTGAGTTAGAAAGGGATAGAATAACTGGTTGGTGAGGCGGGTGCTTGGCAAGGAGCAACTTGCATAACATCAAAGTGTACTCGCTCCTTGCCGCGCACCCGGCGGACCCACCAGTTATTCCATTCCTCTCTGCTTCACACCACTGCATTGACTTGAATACGGCATAATTCGTCTAGTATTATACGTCATTGGTAGAATCGTAGAATGCTGAATGCTTATTTCTTCTTCGTCTTCTTGAGCACCGACAAACGTTTCAGACAAAGCTCTGTGATTGGCTTAATGCAACTACGTCATTGCAATATGGCAGTGCGAACGTTTTAAATTATTCAACTTTAACTTTCATATTTCAGCAATAAAGATATAATTTATGGTATGATTTTATATTGTATTAAATATGATGTACGGTCAAGAATTTATTTTAATAAATATATATTAAAAAGCTCTACCACTTGAATCCCCCACTGTAACAATTCTTTTTTATCATTCTGTAAGAACATATCAGTATGTTATGTTCAAATTTCCGTATCAATTTATGATGATGTTATGGTTTCTTACATAAGTGGACGTCTGAAAATTCTATATATTTATATACCTTCATTTGCGTACCTAAGAGGGGGACGGTGGGTGCGGTCCGCTCCGGGCGGCACATATTTTAGGGCGGTATTTTTATAGTTTTAGTTGTAAAAAACAACTTGTTCACTTCATAAGTTTACTATTCGATTTCTACGAAGTATGAATGACTACAGGGTGGTCCATTTAAAGTGTTATCAGGAAATATCTCGGAAACTATAAATTTTACGCAAAAATGACCTAGACGAAAAACAATCGTACAAAAGGGGGCCATAATAACGAAATATTGGTTTTGTCCTAGATGGCGCTGTTGTCGCTAAATCATGGTCAACTCAATTTTTTTAAATGAAAACTCCTATTTTTTATTAAAGAATCAGATTCCTCGTTAAAAAAAGAGAAGAATTTATTTAGTTCACTTTTTCGTCAGCATGATAGATGACGCTGTAATCGCGAAAAATGATGTTGCTTTCGGACGTTCCTGTATTAGAGCTTATGCGCGCGGCTGTGTGTGTGTGCGTGTATTATTTGAGTTTGTGTGCGTGTGAGTTTGTGAGTTTTTGTTTGTGTGCGTGCAAGCGCATCCACTAACACGCACATCTAAAATCACAAATAGTCTCATTACATTCAATTGCCATTTTTATAAAATATGGTTCATCTGATTGTTTACATTCTGTCTAAAATCATATGGTGTAAATTTAAATTGCATTTTATTTTAGATTTTAATTAAATTAAGCATAAGCTCTAATACAGGAACGTCCGAAAGCAACATCATTTTTCGCGATTACAGCGTCATCTATCATGCTGACGAAAAAGTGAACTAAATAAATTCTTCTCTTTTTTTAACGAGGAATCTGATTCTTTAATAAAAAATAGGGGTTTTCATTTAAAAAAATTGAGTTGACCATGATTTAGCGACAACAGCGCCATCTAGGACAAAACCAATATTTCGTTATTATGGCCCCCTTTTGTACGATTGTTTTTCGTCTAGGTCATTTTTGCGTAAAATTTATAGTTTCCGAGATATTTCCTGACAACACTTTAAATGGACCACCCTGTATATGATTTCGAATATTTTTCTTCATCGTCAAGTCAATGTAGGGTTGAAAATATGATCTCGAAAAATTCCTTTATTACTGCCTAATTTAAATATGCCATCCAATGGTAAAAAAGTTCCCCACCTATAGTTTGTCTCAATTACAATTATTTATTTATGTTTATTAATTTAATGGGGTAATGGCTCAGTGGTTTCGAGTTGGCCTGTGCAGCCTGAGGACCCCGGTTCGATTTCCACAGCCGACAAACAACTTTCACCAAATTAAAATTACCCCTGTGGCTCCCCCACCACTAATATCTTTGGGATCCGTGATTTGACGACTGGTAACCGCACTTTACGCGCATTAATATATCACTTACCGAGATCTGCTTCGGCAGAGTGCCACACCCAGTAATGGGTAAAAGTCATGATGATATATTTATTTTTTTAATTTATAAGAACCACCATTGGTTTGACTTAGAAAGGGCGGCAAATTGGAGACCGCCCTGGGCGGCAAAAGTTCTAGGTACGCCACTGCATATCTTTGTATTTCAATGCCAGTAATTCACTTTCAAAAACAAATGCAGGGCGACTCACCTTTCCTTCTCATCTTTTTCATTCCTTTCTGATATAATATACAGTGTTTAACTACATATATATAAGGTGGCTTAACACCCCCTGTGGGGTTGCGCCGCTTCTTGGAAGCTCTCTAGATCTTTTCGTTTTGGAGTAGATCAGTCTCCTCTTCTCTTTCATTGTATCATATTGATTCAATTACCTTTCTCCATCCCTTCCTGTCTCTTGTTTTCTTCTTCCAGTTACTAATACCTGATTTTTTTAAATCTTCTTCTACTTCCCGTAACCATGTCGATTTAGGTCTTCCCCTGCTTCTTCCTCTTCCTGGGTTCCATTCTACTATTGCCCTTATTACATTTGTTTCTTCTGTCCTCCATATATGCCCCAGCCACCTTACTCTCTGTCGTTTTATCCTCTTCACTATGTCTTCTCCACCCATCACCCGTTCTATTTCGTAATTCATTCTTGGTCTGTATTCATTTTCTGCCGTTTTTATTGGTCCTAGTATTGTTCTTATAATCTTTCTTTCCATCACTCTCAAATTTTCCTGCTCCTTCTTCGTCATCGTCATTGTTTCTGCAGCATACAGTGTTATCGGTCTTATAATTGTATTATATATTTTTATTTTTGTCTTATATGAGAGTATCTTACTATTTAGCAATTTTTTGTTGGCATAGAATGCTCTATTTGTAGCCATTATTTTATCTTTAATTTCCATCTCTCCTTCCCCTTTATTTGTTATTGTTATTCCTAGGTATTTAAATTTATCCACCTGTTCGAACTTAAACCTCCCTACCTCTATTTCATTTCTCTCGATTTTTTTTCCTAATATCATTATTTTGGTTTTGGCTTCGTTTAGTTTTAGTCCTATTTTCTCTCCTTCCTCTACTATTTTTCTCAAAGTTTCTTCCATTATTTCCCGACTCTTTGTTATTACTGCAATGTCATCAGCGTAGGCAACTATTTGTCCTCCTCTTGTTCGTAGCGTCCCTTCTTTGTTTATTTCTCTCATTACATATTCTAGAGCCAGGTTGAATAATGTTGCTGATAATGCGTCTCCTTGTCTGATTCCTTTATTTACTTCAAACTCTTCCGTCTCACCTTTTTGTGTTTTTATGGTCATTTTTGTCTTATTCATTGTCATTAATATTAGTTTCCTTAATTTTCCTGTAATTCCCAGTTCTTTCAGCGCTATCATCAGTTTTCCTCTGTTAATGGAGTCAAAGGCTTGCTTGAAGTCTATAAAAAGGATTTCTGTGTTTATGTTGTATTCGATGCTTTTTTCAACTATTTGCTTTACTACGTGTATTGCATCTACCGTCGATCTGCCTCGTGTGAAACCACATTGATATGATCCCACAATACGCCCTGTTTCTTCCGCTATTCTTCTTTGTATTACCGATGATAGGATTTTATACGCTGTGTTCAATAGTGTTATGCCTCTATAATTCTCACATATTTGTTTATTCCCTTTTTTATGTATCACTACTATTTGTCCTACTTCCCATTCTCTTGGCATCTTTTCCTCCCGCCATATTTTCTTAATTAATTCGTGTATATGGTTCTGCAGTTCTTCTCCTCCATATTTTATTAATTCATTATTAATCCCGTCTTTTCCTGATGTCTTCCCATTTCGACTCTTTCCTATTACTTCTTTAATTTCCTCTATCGTTGGTTCTGTTATATTTCCGTCCTCCCTCGCTTCTTGCTCCTCTATCTCATTACTCTGCTGTGCTTCTGTAAGCAGTTCTGTAAAATGTTCTTTCCATGCCTGTTTATATTCTGTATCGTTTTCTGCTAACTTATTATTTTTGTCTCTCACACCGCATGATTTCGCCTTGCGTGTTCTATTTTGTTCATTGACTTTTTGATAAAATTGCTTTGTGTTTTTTTTGTGGCTTTCCTCCTCTATATCTTCTATTTTACTGTCTATCCAGTCTCTCTTGTGTTTTCTTATAATTTTATTGCATTCTCCTCTCCTTTTTTCATACTCCTCTTTATTTGCTTCTATATTTGTTCTCATCCATCTCATTCTTGCTTCATTCTTTCTTTTTACTGCTCCATGACACTCTTCGTCAAACCATTCCTTTTTTATTCTATATTCCTCTCTTCCTACCCATTGTTCTGTCGCCTCTTGTATGCATTTTCTAATATTCTGCCACTTCTCCTCTATTTCTTTCTTCTCGTGCCCATTTTTACTAAGTCTCTTGTCTAATTCTTCTGCGTATCTTTCTCTTGTCTTTTTATCTTTTAGCTTCTCTATATTCCATTTCACTCGTGTGTTTTGACCTTTGTTTTCCTTCTTTATTTTATGTCTTAATGTCGCTGTGACCATATAGTGATCCGACTCCGCACATGCTCCTCTATATGTTCTGACATCTAGTATCGATGATTGTTTCCTTTTTGCTATCAATATGTGGTCTATTTGTGTTTGATGCTTCTGATCTGCTGTTGTCCATGTCACTTTGTGTACTTTTGGATGTTCGTGTTTTGTACTACTTATGATTAAATTCATCCTAGCTGCCATTCTACAAAGCCTCTGCCCATTATCATTAGTTTTTTCGTGTATTGTGTGTTTTCCTGCAACGTGTCGTATATAATTCTCCTTTCCTACCTGCGCATTAAAGTCTCCTAGTATAATTGTTGTGTCTTCCTTTGGTATTCTTTCTATTTCTAATTCTAGTTTCTCATAAAATATGTCTTTCTCTTCCGCAGTTGCTGTTTCTGTTGGAGCATACACATTTAGTATAGATAATTTGAGTGGTTTCGTATTGATCCTGCAGTAGTTCATTCTCTCATTTATTGGTCTAGATTCAATTATTTCGTTCTTTAGCTCTGTCATAATAAATAGTGCTACTCCATATTGTCCTTGCTTCTTGTTTCCCGAATAATGTACATCATATTCTTTTTTATTTATAATTCCTTCTCCTCCCCATCTGGTTTCTTGGATTGCTGCAACATTTATTTTGTATCTCATCATTTCTGATGCGATTTCCTGCATTTTGCCTGGTTGCAACATGGTCCTTACGTTCCATGTGCTTATTCTAATCTTCTTTCCTTTCTTCCTTCTCCTACCGTTTATCTTTTGTTTTGGCTGTACTTCCTTCAGTTTATTTTCGTCATTTTTTTGTCTGCTTTCGCTCTCATTTCTTTTTTCATCAATATTCTCATAACCTGTTTCATGCCGTTCGTCATCATTTTCGTTTTCCCCGTTGTTGGCTTTTAATCGTTTTTTGGCGGTGCGTGTGTTGCGAGCTCTTGCTGATCATTTTTTGCTTCTTGTCGTTTTACTAATTTTCCATTGTTTGTATTCCATTCGATCCATTCACCTCCAATTTTTATTTTTCTATATCCTATTTTAACTTCATTTCTTTTCTCTTTTTCTTCCTTATATATTTTTAATATTTCTTTTTGTATTCTCATGTCTTCCCTTGTAAGATCACTTTCTATATATATTTGCGTTCCGATTAACCTGTTTTTTTCTTCATGATTTCCATTTTATTTTCAAAAGTATCTATTGTTGCCACGGTGTGTTGTTTGTCATCCACTCTTCCTATTTTATATGTGTTTATCACTTTTATTTCAATTCCTAATTTGTTCTTTATGAATTCTTCTATCTCTTTAATGTTGTTTTCTAGTTTTGCTCCTTTAATGATAATATTGTTTCTTTTTGTTATTTTTTCCCTTCTTTCTTCTGCCTTTGTCAACTCACAATTGTATGGAATTCATTTTCAAAAACAAGCACAGGGCGACACTCTCTTCCTTTCTTATCTTTTAATTCGTTTTCAGTTCTTACATAGAGTGTTTAACTGAAATTGTGTGACATTTTCTTTCAATACAAATACTGACTGTTGCTTTATTCTTTTATAATCTTTGTAGTTTTTTTCAAGGAGTGAGTGTGAACAATTTGCGATATTTTAAGCATATGAAACATACGTTGAATAAATAAAAAGTGTATAGGAGTGATTTTATGGATGTGATTGAAGGTTTATTGTTTGACGAATGATCTTATACAGGGTGTTCATTTTAGTTGTGGCACCCATTGCTATCTCGAGAACTATAAGAGATACAAGGTTGGTTATATTACCAAACAAATACCATTTTATAAGTCTAGTACAAAACAACTCACAAATTTTTTTTTTGACCAGCTGTTCTAAAAATACGGTGTCCAACTTTCTTATTTTAAATGGGAACCTATTTTTTTTATTTCCATGTTCGATTCAATATTTTTTTCTGAATTCAAGAACTATAAAGTTCAATAACTTTACATTACAAAATTTTTGACAAAAATGCATAATATATTCACATTAAATTAATTAAAATGGAGTAATGGCTCAGTGGTATCAAGTCGGCCTGTGGATCCTAAGAAGCCTGGTTCGATCCCCACAGCCGACAAGACATTTTCACCAATTTAAAATTACTCCTGTGGCTCCCCCACCACTAACATCTTTGGGGGCCGTGATTTGACGGCTGGTAACCGCACTTCATACGCATAAATATATCACTTATCGAGATCTGCTTCGGCAGAGTGCCACACCTAGTAATGGGTAAAAAGGCGTGATGATATATTTATATATTTATTTATTTTAATTATATTTGTTTGATTTATAATTATATGTAAATATAACAATTTTGTGAAAAAAAAATCTGTTTTATTAGTCACTTGTTTCTTTCATAGCACACTGATTCCTTGTGATTTGAATTAAAATAATGTTATTTTAAAATGCATTTTTGTCCAAAAAATTATACCATGTAAACGTAGCAGCACCCTATGACATTCATCTAGTTATATTTTTTATGACGTCAGACCATTTTTATAACGTTTTCAGTATATTAATCTAAAAACCCATTATATACTCATATTTCATTTTATTCTTCATTTGAGCCCCTAAAATTTGGGGGTTCTAAAACAATCACTTCACGTAGTTGTTGGTAAAATCGACACACCCTCTAAATTAGACTATGACGTCATAGTATTTTTATTACTATTAAATATTTTTTATATCAAATATATTGCTATACAATATTATCTGAAAAAGTTATATTCACAAAATAATAATAATAATAATAATAATAATAATATATCATACGATGTACATACGTCAATATAAGTAGAATTTTTCTTTTTTAAATTTCCTAATCAAATTTCTTAAAACTCATGCGTATAATAGATAAAGATTAGAATTAAAATTATGTTAAAAGATTGACGACAGACGACGAAAGTATCTTACAAAAAATTAGATAAACTTTGAACTAAATACGATGTTAATGCCTTACAACAAAAAAATGTAATAATATTTTGTGATTTGTATGGAGCGGTTTGCGTGTATGCCGCACTGTTGAAATAACATTTTAGGATTGAGGTGCAAGTTGATGTATTAGGGATGAAATTATGGATGGGTGAATGGATATATCGTCAGGGCTAAGACTATAGTTTGGTTTTAATAAGAGGTGGAATGTTTGTGATTTGTATGGAGCGGTTTACATGCATGCCGCACTGTTGAAATAACATTTTAGGATTGAGGTGCAAGTTGATGTATTAGGGATGAAATTATGGATGGGTGAATGGATATATCGTCAGGGCTAAGACTATAGTTTGGTTTTAATAAGAGGATTTTTATGGAGCGGTTTACATGCATGCCGCACTGTTGAAATAACATTTTAGGATTGAGGTGCAAGTTGATGTATTAGGGATGAAATTATGGATGAGTGAATGGATATATCGTCAGCGCTAAGACTCTAGTTTGGTTTTAATAAGAGGTGGAATGTTTGTGATTTGTATGGAGCGGTTTACATGCATGCCGCACTGTTGAAATAACATTTTAGGATTGAGGTGCAAGTTGATGTATTAGGGATGAAATTATGGATGGGTGAATGGATATATCGTCAGGGCTAAGACTCTAGTTTGGTTTTAATAAGAGGTGGAATGTTTGTGATTTGTATGGAGCGGTTTACATGCATGCCGCATTGTAGAAATCACATTTTAGGATTGAGGTGCAAGTTGATGTATTAGGGATGAAATTATGGATGGGTGAATGGATATATCGTCAGGGCTAAGACTCTAGTTTAGTTTTAATAAGAGGTGGAATGTTTGTGATTTGTATGGAGCGGTTTACATGCATGCCGCACTGTTGAAATAACATTTTAGGATTGAGGTGCAAGTTGATGTATTAGGGATGAAATTATGGATGGGTGAATGGATATATCGTCAGGGCTAAGACTCTAGTTTGGTTTTAATAAGAGGTGGAATGTTTGTGATTTGTATGGAGCGGTTTACATGCATGCCGCACTGTTGAAATAACATTTTAGGATTGAGGTGCAAGTTGATGTATTAGGGATGAAATTATGGATGGGTGAATGGATATATCGTCAGGGCTAAGACTCTAGTTTGGTTTTAATAAGAGGTGGAATGTTTGTGATTTGTATGGAGCGGTTTACATGCATGCCGCACTATTGAAATAACATTTTAGGATTGAGGTGCAAGTTGATGTATTAGGGATGAAATTATGGATGGGTGAATGGATATATCGTCAGGGCTAAGACTCTAGTTTGGTTTTAATAAGAGGTGGAATGTTTGTGATTTGTATGGAGCGGTTTACATGCATGCCGCACTGTTGAAATAACATTTTAGGATTGAGGTGCAAGTTGATGTATTAGGGATGAAATTATGGATGGGTGAATGGATATATCGTCAGGGCTAAGACTCTAGTTTGGTTTTAATAAGAGGTGGAATGTTTGTGATTTGTATGGAGCGGTTTACATGCATGCCGCACTGTTGAAATAACATTTTAGGATTGAGGTGCAAGTTGATGTATTAGGGATGAAATTATGGATGGGTGAATGGATATATCGTCAGGGCTAAGACTCTAGTTTGGTTTTAATAAGAGGTGGAATGTTTGTGATTTGTATGGAGCGGTTTACATGCATGCCGCACTGTTGAAATAACATTTTAGGATTGAGGTGCAAGTTGATGTATTAGGGATGAAATTATGGATGGGTGAATGGATATATCGTCAGGGCTAAGACTCTAGTTTGGTTTTAATAAGAGGTGGAATGTTTGTGATTTGTATGGAGCGGTTTACATGCATGCAGCACTGTTGAAATAACATTTTAGGATTGAGGTGCAAGTTGATGTATTAGGGATGAAATTATGGATGGGTGAATGGATATATCATCAGGGCTAAGACTCTAGTTTGGTTTTAATAAGAGGTGGAATGTTTGTGATTTGTATGGAGCGGTTTACATGCATGCCGCATTGTTGAAATCACATTTTAGGATTTAGGTGCAAGTTGATGTATTAGGGATGAAATTATGGATGGGTGAATGGATATATCGTCAGGGCTAAGACTCTAGTTTGGTTTTAATAAGAGCTGGAATGTTTGTGATTTGTATGGAGCGGTTTACATGCATGCCGCACTGTTGAAATAACATTTTAGGATTGAGGTGCAAGTTGATGTATTAGGGATGAAATTATGGATGGGTGAATGGATATATCGTCAGGGCTAAGACTCTAGTTTGGTTTTAATAAGAGGTGGAATGTTTGTGATTTGTATGGAGCGGTTTACATGCATGCCGCACTGTTGAAATAACATTTTAGGATTGAGGTGCAAGTTGATGTATTAGGGATGAAATTATGGATGGGTGAATGGATATATCGTCAGGGCTAAGACTCTAGTTTGGTTTTAATAAGAGGTGGAATGTTTGTGATTTGTATGGAGCGGTTTACATGCATGCCGGACTGTTGAAATAACATTTATTATTAATTAATTTGTAGTACTATTAATTTATTGATTATTTATTATTTTCAGTTTAATCTAGTTTTATTTATATCTATATTTATGTTTTACTAATCTTTATTTCATAATTTTAATGTGCATTGATATCTACTTATTTTTTAAATTTTAAAATCATTTTTTAAAGTTCACTCTTTTCTTAAAAAGGACATCGGTATCGCTGTATTAATTGTATCAATGACAAATGAGTAAAAAAATATCTACGGAGTGTTCCAAAAAAACCATGCCATAAGTAATTAATATGGAAAATAAGTTTTCCACTAACATTGTTTTCCTGTTTACTAAAGGTAGTACTAGCGTGAACATTTTTTTTACAGATCTGAATGAAATTTGGCCCACGTAAACATTGAATAGTCCTACGCATCCTGTTAAAATATGAAACACATTCACCGTCTGTGAACAAATATATTCGCTTGTAAAGTTGAGTTCTTATACACGGGGCTTATGGCGATCATCACTCAGAATCGCACATATTTGGTTTGTGTACCTCTAAAAATTTGCAGTTTCATTTGAAAAACTAGTATGATGTTCTAGAACTATCCATGTATATTGTGTCAGAAGGAGAAAGTTTTTTACCGTTTAGTAATGGATATATAGCCATGCAAAGCCTTGTTTTTAACGAAAAATTAAGAATCCCAATTTATAATGGCAACACCACACGGTGGTATGGTATTTGAAAATTCACTAGACCAACAACCTGTTAACAATTCATGATATCCAAATCATAATAGGTATAAAACATTTATTTTATTTTATTTTCATATTTTTTTGAGCGTCAGTTTCGCCACTCGACAACCGATGGCGCCACCGTCACACTAGTACTACCTTAATAGAATTTTTTTTATAAAAATAGTAGAAAATTTAATTCGTCTAAATAATGTCATTCATTATTTGTAGTTTTTATTCATATGAACAATTTTTCATTATTAATGGGGTAATGGCTCAGTGATATCAAATCGACCTGTAGATCCTGAGGTCCCTAGTTCGATTCCCACAGGCGACAAATTTTCATAATTTGAAAAAGCTATCCCTGTGGCTCCTCTACCACTAACATGTTTCGGCGCCGTGATTTGACGACTGGTAACCGCACTTCACGCGCAGAATATATCACTTACCGAGATCTGCTTCAGCAGAGTGCCACACCCAGTAATGGGTAGAAGGCGTGATGATATATATATATATATATATATATATATATATATATATATATATATATATATATATATATATATATATATATATATATATATATATATATATATATATATATATATTAAATAAAAATTAAATTATGAGTTTAAAGATAAATTCAAGCTGAAACTGAATTTCCAGCAGTATTCTGATGGCCAGCTAGCAACATGTTTCCTATCGTAACGATTGAGTAATCTATGTTTATTAAGTATATACAGACACAAAATATTAGAAAATGAAAACTGTAAAACTGTTAAATCGAAATTTATTGAAGAAATGGTGTCAATTTATGGAAGAGTTATTAGAAAATCGTCTTTCCTCTTCGATTCAACCCAGACGATGAAGACTAGTAATTTATTTCACAAAT
Organism: Pterostichus madidus; assembly: GCA_911728475.2. Lineage (NCBI taxonomy): Eukaryota > Metazoa > Arthropoda > Insecta > Coleoptera > Carabidae > Pterostichus > Pterostichus madidus. The sequence continues at coordinate 12,403,972 of OU452316.1, read as the reverse complement.
TTAAATATTTTTTATCTATTTGTTATGTGTGTTTGTTGTTTATATTTACGTTATGTAAAAAAAATATATTTTAGAAATATATGTATATCTGAAAGTATTTCGCGACCCCCCCTGGAAAAATGTCTGTAGACACCCATGGCCACCCTATAAATAAACCCTTAAAAAATACTGAAATAATCACTTACCCCATATATGTCTAGATTTGAATTCATAACCACAAATAAAATTACGATTATTCCCAATATCACTTCTTCGCACTTTCGAAACAATCTCTTTCGTTAACTTCGGCCCTTTTGCAAAAATTTGTCCGCAATTGTTTGCTAAGTTACCCCGATCTTCGAATGTTTCTTTGCTAATGTCGTCCATGGTTAAATTAATAATATTTTTGCACGTTTAACCAGAAACGTTTAGGTTTTATTCACACTGATTTCGAAAGCGAATCGCGGAGGTTGAAAAAATATTATTAGGTTATGAATGCACTGAATGGAGCTATCGAACTGAATAAGAAATGAATCTTATTTCTTGAACGTCTTATATATATAAGCTGGTAATGTAGCGAAGCGCTATTGATGATAATATAGTTATTTCTTAATACTTTATCAATGTTTTGACAAGAGATTTTTGTTTCCTCTTTTTAATTTCGTCCAGTTTTGTTTTAAATTTAATGGTGTTGAGCTTATAATATATTTATTCATTTTGTATTGACGCTATGAAATATTATAATTATTTGATTGCTTGCTGTTTATTGCGAAATAAATAAAAATATATCATCACGCCTTTTACTCATTACTGAGCAGGATTGAGAGATTTAAATCATGATTTAAATTTAATAATTTAACCAAAAAATGAATAATTTTTATTATTGTATATGTATTTATTAAACTAAAAATAGACAAAAAAAATCACAGTAAAAAATAAAAACATGTTTTAATAAATCCTAAATATTTTAATATGAAAATAGAACAATTCAAATAACAAAAATAAAGTAGAAACGTTTATTCATTTAGTGGTACATTATTATTAAAATGTTTAAATAAAAAACCTTTTCAGTTCCTAATCGGTTTCTCAATTTTGAATGCACAAGTCCAAATGATGAAAAAACTGGCTCAACACAAGCTGAAGACGAAGTGGCGCATCAAACTGATTTTATAATTTTCAATATTATATCTTTATTTGGTCCTAATTCATCTTTTTGGGACATCCACCATTCAACACTTGAAACGTTGTTCAGAATTTCTTTTGAAAACATTACACAATACATAATATTTAAAAATTTAATTCAAAATACCCGTTTTTACGCGCTTAATTTAAAAAATCTAATTTAAATCAAAAAAATCTTATTTAAATCAAAAAAATCTTATTTAAATCAAAAACTCTGATTTAAATAAAAAAAATCGGTTTTTGATTTTTTTTTTAAAATCACGATTTTTATCCACCTTGTTACTCAGTGAGGCACTCTGCCGAAGCAGATCTCGGTAAGTGATATATTTATGTACGTGAAGTACGGTTACCTGCCAACAAATCACAGCCCCCAAAAATGTTAGTGAAGGGAGAGCCACAGGGGTAGTTTTAAATAAAAAAATAAATATATCATCACGCCTTTTACTCATTACTGGGTGTGGCACTCTGGCGAAGCAGATCTCGGTAAGTGATATATTTATGCGCATGAAGTGCGGTTACCAGCCGTCAAACCACGGCCCCCAAAGATGTTAGTGGAGGGAGAATCATAAGAGTAGAATTAAATAAAAAAAATAAATATATCGTCTGTTTTCTATCCATTACTGGGTGTGGCGGCACTCTGTCCAAGCAGATCTCGGTAAGTGATATATTTATGCGCGTGAAGTGCAGTTACCAGCCGTCAAATCACGGCCCCCAAAGATGTTAGTGGAGGGAGAATCATAAGAGTAGAATTAAATAAAAAAATAGATATATCGTCATGTCTTCTATCCATTACTGGGTGTGGCACTCTGCCGAAGCAGATCTCGGTAAGTGATATATTTATGCGCGTGAAATGCAGTTACCAGAAGACAAATCACAGCCTCCAAAGATGGAGGAGAACCATAAGAGTAGAATTAAATCAAAAAAATCAATATATCGTTATGTCTTCTACCCATTACTGGGTGTGGCACTCTGCCGTAGCAGATCTCGGTAAGTGATATATGTATGCACGTGAAGTGAGGTTACCAGTCGTCAAATCACGGCCCTTAAAGATGTTAGTGGTGGGGGAGCCACAAGGGTAATTTTAATGTGGTGAAAATTATTTATCGGTTGTGGGAATCGAACCAGGCTTCTCAAATCCACAGTCCGACACGATACTACATAGCTACCTACCTCATAATATGTTTATTCGAAATAGTGGATACAAATTCTGAGACAACCTCTATATAATCACACATGAATTGCGTGTTATTTCTTATAAGGATCAAATTTTGTTGTTTTAGTATTCGGATCCTGTCTTAAGTTGAGATTTTTTACTGGTGTTTTAAGTAGAAGAGAAATGAGTAATCGTCAATAATAACAGATAGGTTAAGATACATACATAACATTGCGCTGTATATCCCATAAAATGAGGTAGCACGAAGCCTTGAAACAATAATTGAACATTTATTTATCAGATTCAACATGCAATCAATCTTTGACCAACATTCATAATCTGACATACAATTTTTGAAATAAAATACATATAAATATATTACCACGTCCCCTACCCTACTGAGCCCCACGCCGAGTATTTTAACCCGCTGAATCAAGTAAAAACACTTTTCCTACAACTGTGCGATTTCTTTGTTATTACGTAACTATAATTGCCTTGGTTTCGTATGGAAAGTAGATGAATGCAGACCAAGTGCGTTTCCGAAAGCAAAGAAACACTAGTGCGGAAGGTGCTTCATTACGTAACTGTCAAAAGAATATTGTTTTGACAGCGATTTAAATTTCGCGCCGAGCGCGGAATTCATATTTTGACCACAGACGCTTATGGAAGAAGAAGATACGGTGAACCAGCGCTAGTAAATATGCAGTAGTATATTTTGACGTTTATAAACGTAACCTTAATTTACAGTATATCTAATCTGTAGACAATTAATAAAAAGAACCGAACAAAGTAAAATATATCGATAAATGGTTTTATTTAAAGAGTAAGTGAAATACTTCATATTTATTGTTTGTGTATATTATTAATACAGTTGTTACAGTTGCTTATATTGACATAATGTAAAGTGGAAACTTTTGTGTCTAAAGAAACATTTATTTCTTCCGTACCTGTTCATATTATTACCAGTAATATTATTGGTAACAATTTCGGAAGCTTCAGAAGTACCAGCAGCAGGTTTATTGTCATTGTCGAAAATAGATCCAACATAGTATGATCCGGAGCTTCAATTATCTTTGGAGGTGTTAATGATAAAGAAGAATCACTCACTGTACTATTCCAATCAAGATGATTTTGAAGAAATTATTTTGACGTTAGTGAAATATTTTTAAATAACGTAGAACAATGTGCAAGCAATCAACAAACAAACCATAGCAACGCCGTAAAACATCGTTCTCATGTAATATGATTAAAATTTTATAAATTTTATAAATTTTAATAATATTTTAGTGATTTACTAAATCGCACAGTTGTAGGAAAAATGTTGTTTATAACTTCAGCACTTGCACGTAACGAGCCTTTTTCGGCACTTGTTATAAAAATAACTATTCCTTACGTATTATGTTTACAATTTTTTCTAAATAAATAAATAAATATATCATCACGCCTTCTACTCATTACTGGGTGTGGCACTCTGCCGAAGCAGATCTCGGTAAGTGATATATTTATGCGCGTGAAGTACAGGTACCGCCGATGTGAATGCGCCGATTTTAAGGGTGGTTGTTGATCCCTACACCAGTCCACTTTCAGAGCTTCTGTCACCAACGAGCAACCAGCAGTAATTTCTCTCAATAATCTTGTTGTCATGTATTCGTCGTGAACAAGTAGTAATATGTCACACGACACCATAAACATTGCTTACTTTGACTGGTTTTGTCGCGCATGCGTCACCGGCCAAAACTTCTGTCTACCATTTTTATTATTTAATTATACCAAAGTCTATAATTTAAACTGAAAGTTAGCCTGTAAAAAATATGTCAACAACCACCATTAAAAACGGTGCATTCACATCGGCGCCATTTATAGTTTCCACCCGTTCCCAAATCTAATTTTCTTTTTTTCATGTTTATCATGACATAACCTATTAAAAAATCAATTTCTGTCACTGGAATAAATGAGACATCATTTTGCACCCTAGCTCTCTAACTATGTGAGAATTGAACCAGGGTTCTTAGGATCCACAGGCCGACTCAATACCACTATGCCACCTAGCCCATAAATAAATAAATATATCATCACGCCTTCTATCCATTACTGGGTGTGGCACTCTGCCGTAACAGATTTCGGTATGTGATATATTTATGCGCGTCAATTGTGGTTACCAGCCGTTAAATTACTGTCATTAAAGATGTTAGTAGAGGGTAATTTTAATGTGGTGAAAATGTTTGTCGGCTGTGAGAATCGAACCAGGGTTCTCAGGATTCACAAGCCACCTAGTCCATAAATAAATAAATAAATATATCATCACGCCTTTTATCAATTACTGGGTGTGGCACTCTGCCGAAGCAGATCTCGGTAAGTGTTATATTTATGCGCGTGAAGTGTGGTTACCAGCCATCAAATCACGGCCCCCAAAGATGATAGTGATTGAGGAGCCACAGGGGTAGCTTTTGAAATTATCAAAATTGTTTGTCGCCTGTGGGAATCAAACCAGGGTTCTCAGGATCCACAGGCCGACTTCATATCACTGAGCTAGCCACCCCATACAACTATTTTTTCTGAAACCGTTGTTTTAACCAATAATTAATCATAAATAATTCAAAATGTAAAAATTTTTTTTATGAATTGTACTGACAGCAGACTACGTATCCAAGGTTACAAAAATAACAGTCAGGTAACATCTTTACCTGACTGTTTTGTACTTTAGCATTACAATTCAAAACAATAAGTGGAACTTTTATTGCACAATGGTTTTCATGGTTATATCAGAACTTTACTTACTGTCCACCGTGAACAGTAAGTAAATATTACATACCAAGGTCCTGTTTACTTTTTATGTTGACAACAATTTGACAGTTGTCAATTTTGAAACCTATTTTTCTTTTCCTTCTATTTGTACAAGTATTGTAAAAAATAGCTTACTAACATTGAAATGTAAGTGATTTTTTTTAGGTCTTCCTTTTACAGAACAAGGCTAAAATATCACCAAAAATTGGGTAAATTATTAGTATTCTTATCGCAAATACGTGCGTGCATTTATGCAGACATAATAATTACAAAAAATAAATTAATAAAAGTATGTAATTAAAAGATTATCACTAAAATAAAAGAACAGTTATATAAGTGTCTTTGATGTCACTTTATTTGTTAATATAAATAAAAATTGTTCTTGAATTGACACCAAGGCCTTCTTGATAACCCGTAGCTTAATCCCAAAAAAATAGGTAACACATTTTATGAAGTATATATGAAAATAAATAAATATATCATCACGCCTTTTACCCATTACTAGGTGTGGCACTCTGCCGAAGCAGATCTCCGTAAGTGATATATTTATCCGCTTGAAGTGCTGTTACCAGCCGTCAAATCAGGGCTCCTAAAAATGTTAGTGGTGGGGGAGCCACAGGGGTAACTTTAATGTGGTGAAAATCTTTGTCGGCTGTGGGAATCGAACCAAGGTTCTCAGGATCCACAGATCGACTTCATACCACTGAGCTAGCTACATCACCATAATATCAAGTGTTTAAAAAAATATCAGCCGATTTCAAAAGCGTTGAGATAAACAGATAAAAATTGTTCGTATTAAAAATTAATAAAACAATAGTTATATATGTACCAAGGAGGAAAACAGGAGTTTCTGGCCCGAGGTATGATTATTAGCACGAGGCACAAAGCGCTGAAGGGTAATAACATGCTCAGGATCAGAAACGCTAATTTCACCCGTGGTACAAACAATATTATGTTAAAAAGATTAAAATATGTACATAGGTTATATGTCAAAATGATATTTTGTAAAATCATTCACAATAAACAAAAATTGTCATTTTATTTATGTATCCATAGGAATGATTTTTTTATGGCCCTAGGGCCAAAAACAAGTTTTTACGCCCGCTTTTAGGGCTAAAATATATTAATTTCTGTCCGGTTATATTGACTAAAAGTCATTTGCAATATAAATTTTCTTAAAAAGTGTTTAAAAAATGAATTAAACATTTTTCAAATTATATTTTATCAGTAATAATATAACAAGAGAGTGAGAATAAATTGAAAATAATTTGACAGATCTTTCGAAAACTTGTTGGCAGGCAATAGTCACGAAAGCCAGTAGGGCTTGAGTGGCTATTGCCAAATGCCAACAAGTTTGAGAAAAATACTGGAGAATTATTTTCTAATTTATTCAACCCTCCAGTTATTTTTAATTAGATTATTTATTGACTTAGCTGTTGAGGTCGATTCATCCAACTTAAAAGATTTTGAACTGGGTTCATATCGATTGATTACTTATTCATGTATTCTTGGAAGTTGTTTCCAAAATTTGTTGGTGTATTTCTGTATCTGAAATGGAACTAAATCGATGTTTTTCGCACATTTTACTTGACGCGTTGACAGTTTTAAATAATTGACAACTACCTATCATTTGTCACAAACAAAAAAGCACCTACAGAGATTATTCCCGGGAATAATCACAAGAGCTTTATTCTCAGTGTAATAATGACAGGATTGGTTAAAACGCAGACACGTCACATACAAAGAAGCATTTCATTGGTTTTCAGAAACGACAAAAAATAATCAGTGCAGTTATGTTTGTACTTTTTTAAATACAAGATGTTATAATCAAAATATAAACATTAAAATTATCTACATTATAAATGACCTTATGGTACAATATTACTATGTCAACAAACTTATAATATTATAAACAAATATAAACTTCTATTATTTTAAATTAATTAATAGTTTAATATTTCGTTATTTATTAATTATTATAATTATATAAGAATCATTAAATACTACCAAGAAATTATAAGAATAATTTCTTAATATATTTTCTTCCAGAATTGATCTGAACTTTGTATTATTATTGTGTTATTGGAGTAAATTGCATCGTGTTGATGTATGGATTTGAGAGGCCGGGTTCAATTCCTGCATCCGGCAACTTTTACTCTGTAGTACCTCCTCTACTAACATCTTTGGGGACCATGTTTTCACGACTGGTTAACGCGTAAATATATCATTTATCAAAATCTACTACATCAGACTGCCACAGCCAGTAATGGGTAAAAGGCGTGATGATATATTTATTTATCATATCTAATATTGATTTATCAAAAAAAAATAAAAAATTGTGGAAAAAAACATGGTTCAATAATTTGTAAACAAGTCCAAAAAAAATTATCATTTCCAATAAAATTTCTTAAACGTAATCCAGACGGAAATTTGATCATCTTTACAATAATTAATAAAATATCGTTAATTAGTTAATTTGGTTATTAACTGTAATTAATTGAGAAGTAATAAAAGATAGTGGAGTCTAGACAAGATTGATTAGACATTGCAAAACTTATATCCGGTATTACAGTGATTTGTTTGACAATAAAATGGCGCCAGTAACAACAAAACTACTGTTATAAACAGTAAAAATAATGTTTAATTTTGTAATTTGTATGGAGCGGTTTGCAAGTATGCCGCACTGTTGAAATAACATTTTAGGATTGAGGTGCAAGTTGATGTATTAGGGATGAAATTATGGATGGGTGAATGGATATATCGTCAGGGCTAAGACTCTAGTTTGGTTTTAATAAGAGGTGGAATGTTTGTGATTTGTATGGAGCGGTTTACATGCATGCCGCACTGTTGAAATAACATTTTAGGATTGAGGTGCAAGTTGATGTATTAGGGATGAAATTATGGATGGGTGAATGGATATATCGTCAGGGCTAAGACTCTAGTTTGGTTTTAATAAGAGGTGGAATGTTTGTGATTTGTATGGAGCGGTTTACATGCATGCCGCACTGTTGAAATAACATTTTAGGATTGAGGTGCAAGTTGATGTATTAGTGATGAAATTATGGATGGGTGAATGGATATATCGTCAGGCATGGGCGTCCACAGACATTTTTATAGGGAGGACGGGTCGCAAAAAACTCTCAGATATACATAAATTTTTAAAATATTTTTTTACATAACATAATACAAATATACATAACAAATGGATAAAAAAGTATTTAAATTTGTCAAATAAATTACTAGTCTTTGTCGTCTGGGTTTGAATTGAAGAGGAAGGACAATTTTCTATTAACTCTTCCATAAATTGTCATTGGGACCGGGAGTTGGGGTTTGTGGTTGGTATGCTTAGATAGGTTTTTGCAAAATATGAAACACGTGTTTTTTGGTTTCTTCGATGTATATTTCTCGAGATATTTCACCGTCCTGGAACTTTTTTAACACCCTGTATCCGAAATCGTGAAAAATCCGCAACCGCAAAATACTGATATCGTAACGAAATCGAAATTTTTAATAAAAAAAATTCAAAATTTTTCGGTTCGATTGAGTCAAATTTTTTAATTTAAGAGCGTGACCGTGAGCCTTAGTGAAATATGCGTGAGTACATAGGCATAAAGAAAAGAAACAGTTCGTCGAGCCCAATTTGCAATAAAAAATATAAGGGTTTGCGTGTATGATGCGTGCGTTCTTTGGGCTTGAGGTTTGTTTGTATAAAATATGGGCGAAGCGAGCCTTGCCAAAACACGATATATGTTAAATAAATGTATGCAATTATGAATAATTTAAGGACATGTGAATGCCATGGACATTATATGCGGAACGATTTTATAGTACAAGCAGTGGAATTTCGGTAAGATGGACAACCACTTTTCAAAGTTCAATAACTTCCGGCCTATAGGGGTTGCTGTGTTTTTACATGGATCACACACAGTCACAAACGAATCACAATCGTTTGGTATGCAACAAATCGTTTGTGATTCATAAGTGTTTGCTGGGCGTGAAGTTGGCAGGCACTTTTCAAAGTTCAATAACTTCCGGACCTTAGGGGTTGCTATGTTTTTACATAGATCACAAACAGTCACAAACGAATCACAATCGTTTGGTATGCAACAAATCGTTTGTGATTCATAAGTGTTTGCTGGGCGTGAAGTTGGCAGGCACTTTTCAAAGTTGAATAACTTCCGGACCTTAGGGGTTGCTATGTTTTTACATGGATCACAAACAGTCACAAACGAATCACAATCGTTTGGTATGCAACAAATCGTTTGTGATTCATAAGTGTTTGCTGGGCGTGAAGTTGGCAAGCACTTTTCAAAGTTCAATAACTTCCGGACCTTAGGGGTTGCTATGTTTTTACATGGATCACAAACAGTCACAAACGAATCACAATCGTTTGGTATGCAACAAATCGTTTGTGATTCATAAGTGTTTGCTGGGCGTGAAGTTGGCAGGCACTTTTCAAAGTTCAATAACTTCCGGACCTTAGGGGTTGCTATGTTTTTACATGGATCACAAACAGTCACAAACGAATCACAATCGTTTGGTATGCAACAAATCGTTTGTGATTCATAAGTGTTTGCTGGGCGTGAAGTTGGCAAGCACTTTTCAAAGTTCAATAACTTCCGGACCTTAGGGGTTGCTATGTTTTTACATGGATCACAAACAGTCACAAACGAATCACAAACGATTAATGTATATATAATTATTTGTGATTCGAAGTGCCTGCCAACTTCACGCACCTCTGATATGGTTCTTTATTGCTATCTGCGGCTGTGCTTGCCCTGACGCAATATCTGACTCTTGTTTTCTAACCGTAGCTGTGCTTGACCTGATACGGTTCTTATTTTTCTATCTGCGGCTGTGTTTGCCCTGACGCAGAATCTGATTCTTGTTTCTAACCGTAGCTGCGCTTGACCTGATACGGTTCTTACTTCTTTATCTGCGGCTGTGCTTGCCCTGACGCAGTATCTGACTCTTGTTTTCTAACCGTAGCTGCGCTTGACCTGATACGGTTCTTTAGCTTTATCTATTTCCGACATAACCGTCTTACGGCAACCGTTTTACGTTTTCAGGATTTACCGAACGACCGTTTATAATTATTATATTGTTGTATATATTATTTGTGTGTGTTGTTTTGAATAAATAAATCTCTTAGTTAAACTTCAACAACTTCTATTCTTCATTTGAACCTCTGGAATACACATCTCCACTAAGAGCGAACCGAGCACATCACAGTGAAAAGACCAAAGGAAAATAAATAAAGATAAGCAGACACGCCTCCGAAGAGACAGTCTCAGCGAGCTGCTTTACGCCAAGAGACCTGGCAACCAGTTATGCAAATAGGAAATGCAGAAAGCATAACATACAAAGATAGTGAAGATTATTCAACTGATGAACATAAACGAAGAAGAGAGCTATATAGAAGAAATTACGAGTAAAAAGAGCAAATTAACAAAAAGAACACCAGTTAAGAACAAAAATAGAGAAATGGATAAACTAAAAAATATGATGACTGAAATGATGAGAAAAATAAAGGAAATACGAAGAGAAAACGAGTTCAGAAAAGAATTAGAGCAAGAGAAGAAAACACCGACATAAAAAAGGAAATGAAGAAAGTAGGAGAAAATAGAAAAGCTAGAAGGATTATAGAACAGAATAGAGAAAATGGAAAATATAAAAGAAAAAATAATATTGTCATAAACGGAATGTAAATTCAAGGGAACATGGAAATAACAATGACTGAGAAAATAGAACAGTTCCTTAACCTTCAAGTTAAAACGCAAGTCAAAACTGTTTTGGAAATCAAAAAAATATTATAATTGGTGAAATTGAAAGATTTGAGAAAAAAACTATGTATACTGAAAAGGAAATGCTGCGGAACACCTTATATCAAGAGACACGGTAGTGTCTCTGGCCAAGTACAAACGACAGTGGCCAGACACTACAGTCTCTCTTATCCCGAGTGAACAAATGCCCATTTTCGCACTAAAAAATGAAGCCCAAGCGGATACAAAAGTATGTTTTGACTTAACGGGTAGCCCGCACAAAACTGAGTAGGAATAAAAAGTTTCATGCCATTTCGTCCATCCGTTCCAAAGATATGGATGTTTGAAAAGTGATGTTTTTCAAATTGGGCAAACATCGTCTTCTTGTTCAGCGTTCGCGTGTGACGTCATCACTTTACTACGACTCATTCCGTTTCGGCCCACCCCGTTTCGCCCCATCCTGTACAAATGTTTATTTTCGCACTAAAAAATTAAGCCCAGTCAACCAATATTAATATATAGGTATAATAAAGCTTCAATCCGCCATCTTGAAACAAAATGGCAGCTAGCTATCTTGAAAAGTACTGCACTGATTCGATTCAAATTTGGTAGAAGCATAGGCGGGAACCAATCTTAACATATAGGTATAATAAAGCGTCAGTCCGCCATTTTGGTCTACTCTATTGCCCTAATAAAATTTAAAACGAATTTTTGAACATTGTACGAGGTGTGGCTATTAAATAACGAGACTGATGCTGTTTTAACATTTTATTTTGATTCTATACACTCACTTTCAATATACACCCCTCCTCTATTCCTACAAAGCTCCATGCGAATCTTCCATTGTTCGAAATAGTGCTGGAAGTCTTCTTCTGTCAGCTCCTTCAGAACACGTGCCGATTTCTCTTTCAAAGCTCAAATCTTGTTGCTATTAAGGCAAATTTCACCTTAGGAAACAGACAGAAGTCGCACGGTACAAGATCTGGCGAATAAGGCGGATGGTCCAACACTGGGATGCTGTACTTGGCTAGAAATCTCTTGTCAGACATTGCGGAATGAGCCAGTGCATTGTTTTGATGGAGAAACCATAACTTGTCCTACCACAATTCGGGTACTTTTTTCAATAAATTACAAGTTTCAGTAGCAATTTTGCCAAGTTTCGTGTGAAATTTCACTACAATTCGTTGCTCTAATGTTGCACTTAACATTTTTTCGGCGAAACATAAAAATAACTCTAAAAAAACGAATGGCTACGGCTATACGGATTTGTTTACAGACTCGAGAGGTTCTGCATTCGAAAGAGAAAGTTTCACGCTAAAAAGCTGACGGTCGCTGGTGTTTGACGCATGCGTACTTCGTCTGTAGCAGCGCCAGTCTCGTTATTTAATAGCCACACCTCGTATACCAAAATATCTCCAGTTTTAATTAAAATTGGATTAATCTATCCGATAACCCGTATCCGAAAAACAAATAAAAATTATTGTTATAATTAAATATATAATTCTTGATATTTTCGCGAATCTCTTGAGATTATTTCTCGAAGTCCTGAGATCCGCAGACATCTTTCACTTTTAAGCGAGAATTCGCAAATTTACACCTCGGTACCTTCCATTTATAAAAAAAAATACGACTGTAATCTGCAGACCCTCTGTTCTAAAATTGGGATTAAGTTCATTCATTAATGATAAAAGAAATAAATTTGTACCCTAACTGGTCATTAGTCATTGATCGTTTTACCATTTAACAGTTTCCGACAAAATTAGACGTACCATTTCACTCCAAATGTCGTCCTTTCAACTATTCAACATAAATAACAAATATGTCAATCGATTTCTTGTTTTTGCACAGGAACTTTACAGTTTGTTAAAGAGCTGACAAATATAACTCGGGACAGCGGTCAGACTTTGAAACTACGATGCGATGTCAAAGTTTTAGATGTCAACGTGACTCTAAACAAGCTTAGAATCACATGGTTACATAATGAAGCTCCGTTACAAGAAGACAAGAGGATCCTTGTCAAAACGATACCAGTAAGTTACTTCAAATCACAATATAAAATTAATTATTGCCGACCAGAAAGCTAAGTTTGAGATACATATAAATCATTCATTAGTTCAATACTTTTACTGTTTAACTCATCATTCATTTATTTTCTAAGGAAGTGTACTGAAAACGTTGTAAAGAACGACTGACGTCATCCAAAAATATAACTAGATTAATGATATAGGGTGCTGAGATGTTTACATGGTATATATGTAATCGGCTTTAAATTTTATTACGCGTTGCTTTTTTGGAGATGACAAAATTTTTCTATGACTTCGCAGACATTTTAGAGACCGTGAATCTACTAACTTTTAGTGCGTCCGGTACTTTAATTAATAATGAAAATTAATGACATATATAAATTTAAGGCTCATACAGCACTTTAGGGGTAAGAGCGGTCCATTATTTGAATATTCTTGTTCAAAATAAAAAAACATGTATGCATACAGTGTCGTCTGACGAAATGCTTTGGAGGCAGAAGGGTTGCGTAAGGAAAGGGATGCAAGTAAAAATTGAGATGAAACAATAATTTATATATTTGTGTTAAAAGAATTAAATACGCTTCTGTATTCTGATGTAGCTTAATAATAATTTTACTGTTAAATAAAATAAAAGTCTATTATGCAAATTGTTTCGGAATAGGCGTTTCATTGGTATAAAAGGATAGATAATTATTGGGTCTGCAGCTCAATAACTTTTCTGATTCTCAAAACATTTGTCAGTAAAATCTAACTTGAACTGTAACTGTTGGTATGGAGTTCTAATATGGCATGATTCTAACACTCAGAATTTACGATTGGGACGCGTAAAAACCAATTGTTATGAGACGATGAAATACTTTCGAAATAACGCGATGTAATACAAAATTAAATAAAACGAACTCCTTGTAAAAATATATATTTATTAAAACATAAGAATGAAATGCATCAAAATATAAATGGTAAAATTTCCAGAAGTTATAAATTAATATTGAAATCAAACAAAAGAATGGACAATGGCAAACAACAACAACGTATTAATAAACTATTACTTAAGTTACTAAATTACATGGCGTGACCGACATCTTGCACATGAAGACGAGAGAAAACTTGTCTCGACAAAAGCCAATCTACCACTAATTGTTGTATACCATGGGATGTGTTGACAAGAGGTAAGCGGGTTTACATAAAAACGATTAACGCTTGCAAGGGTTTAGATACAAAGGCTAGTTTATCCCAGACCAATGCATAGATAATAATTTACCCATATATGTCATCACATTCCGTATAACCAGATGCGACCATTCAGAAAATCCATAAACTTGGTAAATAATGATCTACGGAACATTGAAGTTATTATAACATATGCACTTTAAATTTGATAAACAAAATAAACTCTGTCACGTCAGCTTTAGAAAGATATTTAAGATAACAGTTATTAGTCTAGATCTCTCGAAGCTGATTTGATAGTGAAATTCCATAATTTATAAACAAAACCAAATTCTGAATTGTGTCGCTTTGCTACAATATTTTGACGTTTGACGAGAAAATATTTTTCATAGAATCTTAACATAACCTTGATCTGTCAGCAGTGGCGTTGACAGCGTAAGCGAAGTTTTTTTTTTGTCAAAGTTGAATGATAAATACAATTCATTGAACCACAATTCTTTCCAGTACTAGTATAAAATAAAATACATAATTGAAAGTTTGCTATAAACGGCACTGTAACAGAGAATAACATTTGTACCTACTGATTACATACTTTCAAAATTTCTTTGAATATAATGTGAACGATGAAATTTACGCAGGTAATTGTACTTATGTGATGTTGTCCACCTCGGTAGGTTATCAATTTTGTCCTTTTGACTCGCGGTAGCAAACTTACCAGCTCCCGTTTGAATTTTGTTTTAAACATAAACTAAAATTTAAAATGAGATACACTACACAGTTTGGGAAATATAACTGATATATTTAAAATTCATTATCGGAAATTTTGCATGCCAACTATAATATTTAAATATTTTCGGAAATTTAAAATATCCATCACTTTAGTAATTTTGCTAATCACGTCTAAATCTTGTGCCTGATACAGTAGAGAACTCGGTATGCCAGAAATAGTAATAACGATGGTACAATTTTTCATAAATTTAGTTATCAATCCCGGTGTATAATCCACAAAAGTATTATCCATAATAACAAAAAATTTAAAACTGTACTTGACAGGTGCTCTAAATCTTCGTAGTGCGGGTCCAACATACTCTTCTCGCCAATTGTCGATGAATGGGGTTGGCACCCGCACTTCTTCGCGGTACTGCAGAATTTCAATAAACTTTGATGATTTTAAATGTAGCCCGGTAGTTCTAACTTGATTTCGCTGATAATTTTGTGGGCCAAAATTTCCTTGTTGAATAACTAAAATTTATAATAATATATTTATATTAGTATCTATATGATACAAATTATGGTTAGTTTTACCGCGAAAATTTAAATTTTAAAATGAGTTTAAATAAATAAATTCAAAACAAAGTTACACGCAATATACAATAATTGACATTGCTGTTAAATATTCAATTTGCTTTTATTTATTTAAACTAAATCTAAAATTCAACTTTGGGCCATGAAACTAGCCACATGATACTTAGATTACATCTATTTATGTTAGATTTTTAATAATATGTTATAGCTTGTCTTCAAATAAATTTAATAACATCCATTCATATCGCAAAATGGTCCGTACTTCAGGCTATACAGTAAGTATAATTGAAAATAATTTAGGTGGCCTACAAATATAATTTTCACTTATGTCTATTAAAATTCAAGCTCAAAACAGGCTCCATTGATTTTAGGCGGTCTAATTTACGATTTGGTCAAATTCAATTTTGCAGATGGTTGTTCGTTACAATTTCAATAACAGAATTAATATAGTCGACAATATTACAAAGAAAATAAAAACTGTAAAATTCTATCACATTTACCTCGATCGCGGGATACTAATGCGGAGCCAGTATAGAATTTAGATTGTCCAACTATCACTATGTCACTATCCAATTTTGACTTCCGTTTTTTCCCAAATATACAGCAAAACATTCGTAATATGGTAGCCATTTTGTTTGGTTCACTGAATCCAAACTAATAATAACGTTTTCATGGAAACTTTTAGTATTGTTGGTTTTGAATAATAATTACACAAATAACAATTTTAATTGTAGTTTAAAAATATATGTTAAGATAAATGTAAGTCGCCTACAGACAGGTGAGAGAAGAACGGGGAGAAGTAAGAGAATAAATGAGACACAAAACATGGGAAAAGTAATCGCAGAGCAGGAAAGCGAAATGGAAGAAATACTCAAAGAAATAAACACTGTCAAATAACTT
The DNA here is from genome assembly GCA_911728475.2 of Pterostichus madidus. Classification (NCBI taxonomy): domain Eukaryota; kingdom Metazoa; phylum Arthropoda; class Insecta; order Coleoptera; family Carabidae; genus Pterostichus; species Pterostichus madidus. The sequence continues at coordinate 12,387,716 of OU452316.1, read as the reverse complement.
CGAAGATATTTAAAAAAAGAAGTAGAAGAAGGAAAACATAAACAATAATAGGTATAAAACACTTATTTTATTCAATTTTTATATTTTTTTGAGCGTCAGTTTCGCCACTCGATGGCGCCACTGTCACACTAGAACTATCTTAAATGATTTTGTATACTTAAATTTTCCTTTTTTCTTCTCTTCTTTTATAATTTTATCTTCTACACTTGATGATTTTTTTGAAAAACGGTTAAAATATTATAATACTTTTTAATTTTTAGTAATCTATAACTACCATATCATACGGTTCTAAAAAAAAAATTAATTTTTGTAAAGTTATAATTTTGATAAATTGATTCAAATGTATTCCAAATTCACTTTTAAATTTATAATCCGCGATAAGAATTACATGAAATTTAAACCTGCCTGGAAGCCGAAATTTATTGAATAGACTTAAGAAATCGGCCTGTGATATTGGTGTCACAGGTCAGTTAAAAAAGTTTAATAATATTGAGTGTTTTAAATTAAAATACATGTAAAACAACAGTGAATTTTTTTGTTATACATATAAATAGTAAGTTGTGATAATAATTTTGATAAAAATTGGGATTAAAAAATAATTGTGATAGTTTTTAATTTTTTCCGTAGTTTCTCAAAGTGAGTTGTTGCTATCAGCGCACATACTTTGTCACGTACGTACTGACTAAGTTAGTGCGGTGCGCATGTAAGCAATGTTCAACAAAACCAGTGATCACCAAAAGTGTGGTCATGGCAGAAGATACAAATGACAATAGCATAATAATAAAACATTGTAAAAAATGTAAGAATGAGTTTGATGCGTCTGATATTATAGGATGTGACGGAGAATGTCAAAACTGGTTTCACATAGAATGTGTAGGAATTAAAACTAAGCAGTTTAAAATAATTCAAGAGTGTTCGGATCTTGGGCTTGAATGGTTTTGTGGAAGCTGTCGAATAGCGTTAAAAGATGTTCAAAAAACTTATAGATAAGGGATTTAACAAATATGAATAAGATATTCTACTACTAATGTTAAGGTTTCTAAACAAACTTTTTCACAAATTGCTGTAGTTCATGGTCTTGGATCCTGGTGGTTCTTGTTGAATTTGAAAACCTTTTCCTGAGGAAAACTGTGAACATGATGACAGAAATTATTAATAAAATGACATATAAAATTGCTATAAGTAATTTGGAATGTCGGCTGTGACATCGTAGTCTTCAATATCTTCAAACTTGTTTATTGGTAGCTTGAGATCTTGAATGCTGTTAAATTCTACAGCCAATTTCGGTATTTGTGCGTCATCTAACTTGATTTTAAAGTTGTCTAATATTATGGGTTTTCCAAATGTTCCTTCTTGAAAATTTAGATTTTGATTTCTAAATTTAATTTGACAGTTATTTTCTTTAATCAGGAAAAGTCCGTGTATGGTTTTAATTTTGTCGCCTAGTTGACATGAAGTGTGAATAGTTTCTTGTTTTGGGAATAGAACGTGAAATTGGTTGATTTCTTCAATGGTTTCTACGTGGTTTCCTGTTAGACTGATTTGAGTGTATTGACAGTTCTTGTTATCATCGTGAAGGATTATGTTCTTCTCGCAGGATCTGTCATCTGTGTCTTCGATCTTGTTTGGATATTGATAAATATTTCCTTTAGTACATGTGTCCTTTAAAGATTTAATTTGACCATCAAAAGATTTTAGAAAATATTTTTTATTTAGAATAACAGTCACAAATTCAGTTTCATGTTTACTGGGAATGGGTATAAGGTGGAATAGTTCAACATTTGTTTCGTAATTAATTGGAATTTCTAGGAAATAAATAATTTAGTTTGAATCTAATTTACAATTTACTTTAATTAATTTTTCAATTTCGGTATATGTTCAAATGTTGGTTCCAAAGGGAATTCGTTATTAAAATTTTTATAAATTCTATTTAGTTCAGAATAAAGATCATGGACTTTTACGATGCTTAGATGCAACACTTGAACTTTACAAAAGGTTAGAGAATTATCTATATCTTGCATTACGCTTAATATCATGTTAAACAAAGTATTTAATTGACTGTAAATGTCATAAATACTGATTTGATTTAAATTATGAGTTCCACCAACAATAATATGCAACAACTGCTCTATTTTTAATTTTAGTTCTAATTCGATGTGTGTAATGGTCTCAACTGTTTTATTAAATTTTGGTATTTTAATTGTTCCTTTAGCTTATGCTGATTAAGTTCTAAATATTTTAAAATTTTCGTATAACGTTTTTCGTCCTCTGCGTCTAAATTTCCAGTGATAGATTTAATTATCGATCCTACTCGTTTATTAATTCTCTCTTCTTTCTAGATTTTTCATGATTGATAAATAGATTATTAAATTTTGGATATAGATAATAATTCTGTCATTATTCATAAATTCTTTTGCGCTAATTTCATTTGTGTTTATAGTTTGTTTTAGGTTACTGTGTTGTAATTTTAGGTTATTGTATTGTTGGATAATGGGTTGTAAATCGTAAAAATGAAGGAAAGTATGTTGGGATCTTTGTAGTTTAGCTTGTTCTAGATTGAGTGTTAATAGTCCAGGGTTGTAAGTAATATTCTTGATGTCTGGTCCGTCGGTGTACAGGGATCTGAAAGATCGGAGGTTTTGTTAATAATTTTATGAATTTTTCTCGGTCTTTTTATGTTAGATAAATGAATTTTAGTTTGTTTCCTACTATCTTTCATGTCTGTCTTCATTTCTGCAGTGTTTCAGTTTTTGTTAATTGTTTTAATAATTTCTTTTTTGAATTTTGGTTGTTGTATTTTATTGACTTTTTGTTTGTGGTGTTCATAGGCTGTTTCGGGTATATCGGATAAGGTTTCGCGATTTTCATTTAATTTATTAATTAGGATAGATTTTTTTATTTGCATTTGGTTATTAATATTTTAATAAGCTAATTTTATTTTTTTTATGTTTTTGAACATAGTCCTGCGTAATTTTTCTCTCTAAGTGTAATTCAAGGGGTGAATTAGTCTCGAGGTGTCCATTTATTATTTCGGTAGGTTTTAAACCAGTTGAGGTGTGATGTGTGTTATTATAAGCTAGTAAGCCAAAGTTAACTTTATTTTCAATTGTTTCAGTTTTGAAATGATCTTGTAAATTAACATGTTTGGGGGCCGTGATTTGACGACTGGTAACCGCACTTCACGCGCAAAATATATCACTTACCGAGATCTGCTTCAGCAGAGTGCCACACCCAGTAATGGGTAGAAGGCGTGATGATATATTTTTTTTTTATTTTTTTGTAAATTAAATAGTCTGATTTGTTCTATGAGCGTAGAGTGAAATCTTTCTATGAGTCCGTTGGAATCAGGGTGTTGCGAACTGGTGAAATGGATTTATATTTTGTGTAGGCTTAACCTTCACGTAAAACAGTGTTTTTAAATTCTAACCCGTTATCTGATATTATTGTTTTGGGTATTACGTGGTATGAAAAGAGTTTCATTAATTTATTACTTATTTCAATGGTATTAGTTGAATTAACTTCGTAAGCTTGCGCATATCTAGAGATCGCATCAATTATTGTAAGAAATTTGCGGTTTTCTAGACCTAATGAGTCGATGTGTATAATATCAAAAGGTTTATTTGAACTGGGTGTAATATTAAATTTAGGTTTCAAAGGGTTACGTTCATATTTAGATTTTAAGCAAATTTCGCATTGGTTGTTGAAGGCTGCAATAGTTTTATTTTGATTTGGCCAATAATATATTCTTTTTATTTGATTATGCGTTTCATTAATACCGCGATGGTTAGTTTTACCCTCGTGATAGTTTCGGATAGTATCGGTAATCTCGTCTTCTTTTTCTATGTCAATTAATTTATTATTACATTTTATAAATTTTATTTCTGAATTTTTTGTGTTTCTGTAAAATAGTACTAAATTTTTCATATTCGGGTTGTTCAAAATATAAATAATATGTGACTCTTGGAGCTACATAATTTTTAACAAAATTTATTATATCAATTTCGAAATTATCTTGAGATAATTGAACATTTAATCTCATTTTATTTGAGTGTAATTTTGTAAGTTTTTGTTTCGATGGTGACTGTATAACTTTTGTGAATATTAATTGATTTTTTCCTACATTTACTGGTGATTCACTAATAGGTTTTCCAATTATTGGATTTTCGGGATTGGAATGTACGGTATCGTCACTATCATCAGAGTCTTCGTGTGGGATTTGAGTGTTAGCGTCAACTTCTACAATCAGGGGTTCGGTGTCGTTTTCATTATTTTTATTTTTTTCTAATTGTTCATTAAATTTGTCCATATAGTGGAAGAAATCTTCGTACTTGTCATCTGTTTATTTCGCGTTAAGGTGGTTCTATCATGACAGTCTCATACAAAAGTATAGGTAACCTAAAATGTTTATAAAAATAATTATTACATGTTTGTATGGTATAGATTATTAAAAGAATTAACATTTCGCTGCAAATATCGTATAATTAACAATAACATTCAATATATTAAATAAAACTATTTAAATAGTTTATGAAATTCAGTAACATAACTAAATTTTTGGAAGTGAATGTTTCATGCCAACCAATAGCAGTGTAAGATTTTACACAGCAGAAGCAATGACAACAAGGCGAGAACCACAAGCAGCATGATATTACCAGTCGGTACGAAACGTAACTGTATTATCAATACATCCTGTTGACAGTTCATAAGAAAAATGAGGAAAATGCACCAATGCAATTATTATCAACTGTAACAACAAATAAATAAATATAAAATGCTGTAATATTTTTTTTTGTATTAAAATTAATATATTTTACTGACCGAAATAATAACTTTTATATTTCTTGCTTTGTCATTCGTGCGACCGTCTCTGTCTAAGCCTGCGACCATCTCTGTTTACGCGTGCGACCATCTCTGTGTACCCATGCAACGTTGCCAAGCATTTCTGACAGTTTCATTGAAAATCATAGAATATCCAACTTTCATCGCCAATTTCTATGAAACTAATCCGGTAAGGCATGGATTTTTTAATTCTCATACCTTTATCTTTATATGATGTACTGTGTGTTAGTTTTTTGTTAAAAAATAACTACAATATATGTATTTATTACGCAGTAAGCTGCCTCGAGATGTACAGTTCCTATAACGCCAATGCATTTTTTGTCAACTTTAACTTTACATTATTCAGATCAACAGCGGTAAACTTAAAAAAAAAATGCATGCTAGTGTAGAACCACATGAAAAATAACATACTTACATTTCATTAAAATCCGGGTCAAATGCTTCCATGATAGTACCACCTTAAGCTCGAATGGTGGTATATCGTCGTTTGGTTTATTATAAACGGTTACAATGGGGGATTCAAGTGGTAGAGCTTTTTAATATATATTTATTAAAATAAATTCTTGACCGTTCATCATATTTAATACAATATAAAATCATACCATAAATGATATCTTTATTGCTGAAATATGAAAGGTCAAGTTGAATAATTCAAATCGCTCATTTGTATTTCGCACTGCCATATTGCATGTACGTAGTTGCATTAAGCCAATCACAGAACTTTGTCTAAAACGTTTGTCGGTGCTCAATTTTACTGAGAGGAAGACGAAGAAGAAATAAGCATTCAGCATTCTACGATTCTACCAATGACGTATAATACTAGACGAATTATGCCGTATTCATGTCAATGCAGTGTTGTGGAGCAGAAAGGGATGGAATAACTTTTTGGTCCGCCGGGTGCGCGGCAAGGAGCGAGTACACTTTGATGTTATGCAAGTTGCTCCTTGCCGCGCACCCGCCTCACTCACCAGTTATTCTATGCCTTTCTGCTTTACAACAAACGCCGTTGTTATCCGTTTAGTTATGTTTTGTCTGAGGTTTCTAGGACAACGACACGTTACGTGAAGTTACGTGTTTTTATCTCTGTTTTATCTGTCTCTCTTTAAGCTAAGATGCAACTACGTCATATTCGTTTGTTTCGAAAGTTTAAATATTTTTATCATGCTTAATACAAGTTTAAAAAATTAAAAAATTTTGGGTATAATTATTTTATTACGTAGATTAATATATAAAAAATTCAAAAAAGTCTTGAAAGGCCCATTGTATTACTATTTTTGAAAATAAATTCTAACATAGGTTTAACGTTAGTCCAATTTAGTCAGTCAAGACCGCAATCTAGTTTTGGAATATTTAAATATTTTATCTTCTTTTTCAGAGTGATTTTAAATTTAAAAGAGTATAAAATAAGTCCTGATATTTAGGTCTATCATAATAATTGTTTTTCATTATTAAATAAATAATGAATCTATTATTTTGATTCTTAAAGTAAACTAATTTATATAATTTAGGATTCTGATTTCATAATTTATTTTAAAATTTAAAAAAAAATTCTTTTGCTATGCCTTCTGACATCTGTAAGTTGCGACTAACACAATGTGCTAATCTTCCGTTGTAAGGAGAGTCAAAAATGTCTGCTTCTACTTCTAAAATGTTATACTCATTATTTGAGTTTATTAATTTATTATTTAAATAATTTTGATACTGAACCAAAGGTGAGAGATCGTCTTTAGTATTAATTAATTTTTGAACAGAAGTTTCGCTGTTACATGGAATGCGGCTCAAAGCATCAGCATTCGTATTTAATTTAACATTTTTGTAAGTCTTTGAATAGATAGGGGTTTCATCATTTGTCCGCATGTGGTGTTGTATTTCGTTTGTAAAAGATAACGACTTGAATGGGATGGCTAGCACAGTGGTATGAAGTCGGCCTGTGGATCTTGAGGTCCCTGGTTCGATTTCCACAGGTGACAAATTTTCATAATTTGAAAAAGCTATCCCTGTGGCTCCTCTACCACTAACATGTTTGGGGGCCGTGATTTGACGACTGGTAACCGCACTTCACGCGCAAAATATATCACTTACCGAGATCTGCTTTAGCAGAGTGCCACACCCAGTAATGGGTAGAAGGCGTGATGATATATTTTTTTTTTTATTTAAGATAACGACTTATATTCCGTATCGCCATACTGTTTCACTAACTTTATGATTGGTAATTTTTGTTCAAAGTTCATATGTTCGGTACGAATTTTTGAGATATCGAAAGTTTTATTTAGATTTTGAGACTTAGAATTAATATTATTTTATTTAAAATTATCTAACGGTTCAATGCAAATATTATTTGTAGTATCTATAACAAATTCTACATCATTAGGTTTTATTATTGGGTAATATGTGATATAATCAATGCAGTTCCTTCTGGAATGATAATAGGGATTATTAATATGTGTTTTCGGAATAAATACTTCGCCATTTTCAATGTTTTGAACATAGAACTTTGTAATTATCTCAGTCTTAGGTGGAATCGTGACATAGTGTGAAGGCGGTGTTATTGAGTGATAATGAATTTTTATCTCAGCTGCTGGTGTTAAATATTATCTTATCGCGTTTCAAGTCAATGATCGCTTCTAATGTTTTTAAGTTATCCAGTCCGAGTAAAATGTCGAACTGGTTATGAAAGTAAAATAAGTGATATTTAAGGATAGTATAGTGTTTTTTCAGTTGAGGTTTCGTGTGCTGTAGTTATTTTAAAAGGGTAATATCTAATTTCATTATTAAAATATTTATTTGCAAATTCTGGTTTAATGTAAGAGCGTGTGCTACCTGTATCGAGTAAAACATTTAAATTATGTGCTGGAAATATAATAAAAGGTAGTTCGCTTTAATTTTGGAGAAAATTTAGTGATTTAATTACATTTCTGAGGCATCTATTTCTAAAAAATAAATTGGATCAGGATTTTGTTCTGTTTCATAATTTTCACTGTCTACTTCTGGTTGGTAAATAACAGCGTTAGTATCGTCAGTAGCGAATTCGTCATTTATTTCGTTCGTTTCAGTGTTATGCAATTCTTCGGATGTAAAGTTATGTCTCTGTTGCGTTTGGGGGTATTGACGGTACGCGAATTGTTGAGGTCGTGCTTAATTGTAACCTGACGGTTCGGGTCTAGGTACAAATGTCTGTCTTGTGCTTACACTCATGGGTGCAGGTTTTGGGAATTTTTGATTGGGGTTTGATTTGAATACGTTTAGTTTAGTTTGTTGGGAAGTACGATTATTCGTGTTATTTGGGAATGGTCGGTACGTTAATTGAGGATTTTGTCTGAATACGGGTCTGTTCTGTGTATTGTTTATGAATTGTTTTGGTTTAGGTGTCATGTTGAATTTTTGATTTACACGCGAAAAACTTTCTAACTGGAAATCGTTAGTTAGCATATTGAGCGCGGAGTTCATATCTGAGGGATTTTTAGTGCGCATTAAATTGCCTAAGGGAGAGCCCTATTAAAACGATTCTTCCGCATAATTTTGGAAATATCCTATTAAAACTCCCTGTTCTTCCCTATTTATTTGTGTCGATATATACGCGATTTGTAAATTTAATATTTCTTTAACTCGGTTATAAAATTCAAACGCCGATTCGTTATTTTATTTTAATTCTGTCATTTCGATATTAAGTGTATAGCAGTCTCTTTTATCAGAGTATGTGTCTAGTAACGCCTTTTTTTAGATTTGCCCTGTTTGCGACGGTGCAAGTTGCAATATTTGAAGCAGCTTCAACTTTAATTTTTGACAATATACTTGGCATTAAATATTCGTTTTTAAAATCACTAGGGTCTGCTACATTATAAAATTCAACTTCAATAAATCTAGAGAGTAGTTTTGTATCTCCCTGAAATTCAGGGATCATATCTAAATACTCTTTTTTAAGCGTGGGGATTGCCATGTCTGCTATATTTAAGGGCTTTAAAAGAGCTGGCGTGCAGAATATTTAGTTTTTCGATTGGCAATTGTTTTAATTTTATATATCTCAAAACCTATTAGATTTGGTATCAAATGAAAAGTCGTTTGAAGGGCTCGCGTGCAGAATTGCAAAAATTTTTAGTTTTTTTGAAATTTTTAAGAAAAAATCTACTGCAATTTTGACATTTGTCTGTGGGCATGTCGCATTTTTATTTATAAATTATTTAAATGTTAAATTTTTGGAAGTAGTTTTCACATACTATATACATGTTACGAGAATAAAGGGACGTTTTTTATTATAATTACACATTTCAAATATGTATATTTCAAAAGTAAATTTTTGACAGTTCACTATGAAATTGGTTTTAATACAAAACATCAAATTGACAAGTTCTATAAAGTATACAGGTAAACCCAAGCAAATTTGTCCTTGGTAATAGTATATAGTAAAACTGAGCAAATTTGTTTCACGGTAATGTACATTTAAAAAAACATATAATTAGAATTAGAATCAATTTTGGCATTTCTACATTTTTTATTGACAATTGTTTTATTGCTTTAAGTGCTTTAAAACCTATTGTATTTGATATATTATGAAAGTTCTTTTGAAGGCAATTGTTTTTGTGAAAGTACTTCAAAACCTATGGTATCAAATGAAAGATCTTTTGAAGGACTCACAAATAAAATTAAATACTTTTCGATTATAAATCAATTTTGGCACTTCTACATTTTTTATCGACAATTGTTTTATTGAAACTGCTTCAAAACCTATTGTATTTGGTATAATATGAATTTTCTTTTGACAGACATGCGTGTTTTAGTAAAAATTCATCAAAACCCATTGTGTTTGGTATCAAATGAAAGGTCTTTTGAAGGGCTCGCATGCAGAATTCGAATTTGTTCGATCGGCAATTGTTTTTGTGAATGTGATTCAAAACCTATGGTCTTTGGTGTCAAATAAAAGATCTTTTAAAGGACTCGCGCATAAAATTAAATACTTTTCGATTCTGAATTGTTTTAGTAAAAGTGCTTCAAAACGAACTATGCTTGATTTCAAATGAAAGGTTTTTTGAAGACCTCGAGTACAGAATTGTAATTTTTTCGATCGGCAATGTCGTAGATACTGACTTTATTTAAATTACGGGTTCTACCAACAACAATATGCAACAACTGCTCTATTTTTAATTTTCGTTCTAATTCGATATCTGTAATGGTTTCAACTGTTTTATTAAATTTTGGTATACGTATATCTCTCGAAATCATACTACCCAAATATAAAAACTCATTCAGTTGACCCAATCTCACACCATTCACCGAAACATTAGAGTCAGTCACCAAATCGCTCTTTTCAAACACTAACACTTTACATTTATCAACATTTAATAACAAATTTAAATCTTTTCCTACATCATTTATACTTAAAATCATTCGTTTCAATTGCTCTCCAGATTCACCCATAACAACATCATATGCATACGCTAACGCAGGCACAATACTACCACCAATATGTACACCAGCTACCCCATTCAACGCCGTTCGTGACAACACATCCATGTACAAATTAAAGAGCCACGGAGACATCCCGCAATCTTGTTTCACGCCAATATCTATACAAAACCAATCACTCAATCTACCATTAACTCTCACCGCAGCCTCACTGCCTTCATGCAACGCACGTATTGCCCTCAACAAATTACCATTAATACCGTACTGTAGAAGTACATTCTATAATGTCTCACGATGAACACTATCATATGCTTTTTTAAGATTATTATTCTGTATACAATTAAACTGTTCGGTTGAGTCTGTGATCGTTCCGATATTAAGTTAAGTTTAAGTTTAAATTAGTATTTTCCATACTTTATTTTTGTGTGAAGGAAAAAATAAAATATTATTTTGTGATAAAAACATTTCGGTTTGACGTTTAAGTAAATTCAGTGTCTTGTAGTCGTTTCGTTGCATATAAGACCCGTTGGTGCTCGTTTACATTGTTCTCAGCAAATTACTGAATCATTGTAACTGACTTAGTAGCGCCCAAATCGACGCAACCAATTTATCGTATCTATATTTTCAACATCTAAGTTATAGGGGTTATAATGGAAAATAGTGATATAAGCAATAAAGAACTATTACGATTACTAGAAGTGAAAATTGATACAGCAATTAAGAATATCAAGGAGGAATTCAAAGAGAATTATAATAATCTTATGAAGAATACTTTCGACGAACTAGAAAAGGTAAAACTAGATTCTTACAATCTTCAAAATGAAATCATTTTATTGGAATTTGAAAACTAAACCATCTCATATTTTTTCGAATTGCTGAAGAACATAAGGAGAATCTTCTCGTAAAGGTAATCGAACTAATTAATAATACATTAGAAGTCAAGATTTCAGAGCATCAAATTGATCAAATACGTAGACTTGGCTAATTTCAAGAGAATAAAACACGTCCCGTCTTAATTAAATTTCTCAGTAATCATTTAAGAAACCGGGTGAAGTAAAATGCATTAAAATTAAAATGCTAAAACTTGCAGATGATCTAACTGTTGAAGAACGTGCTGTAAGGAATTAGCTTGGCGTGTTCAAAAAGGAGGTTATCGAGAAGAGCCATTCTGTTATATACTTTAAACAAGGTCTAAAAATCGATAATGAAGTTTATTCTTTCCATGATCTCAAGAATAAAAAAACATGAAAACACACAAACGGAAAATGGTGACGAAACTCTCATTGATACAATTAATTTCAACACGATAACTCCCGCAATACTAGACATCACCCAAATGACAGCATATTCAGCTACTACGAACGAAACTACCATCCAATCCTCGTCAATTTATAATAAAAATACGAAATATAATTTTCGGAAACACAGCAAGTAAACATACAATTTCTGATGTTTCAGTACCTACTTCAACCTATTCAAATGACCATAACTATCAATTAAAATTATTATATTTAAACATACACAGATTAAGACATAAATATCTAGATTTTTAAATTGAAATTGGTTCTCTTAATTAACAACCGGAATTTATATGCATCTGCGAACACTGGATGAAGAAAGATGAAATCAATGTAGCAACTATTCCTGGATAGAAGGTTGCTTCTTCAGTCTGCAAAGAAAATTATGAGCGTGGAGGTACATGTGTTTTTATTTATATTTAAAGATATAACTAATTACGTTTTCTTGCTGGAAGTAAAAAATTTCGAATTTTTTTGATAGAAACCATAAGCTTGAACAGGAATATCTGCATTATGGTTGTCTATAGAACACCAGATAGCGACTATACAGCGTTCATAAATAAATTTGAAGCATTATTAAGTAACATTTGTGTAATAAACAAAAACATAAATTTGTTAATAGTCGGAGACTTTAATATAAACATTTTAGAAAATTCGCACTTCTGAATTCGTTCAATTTGAAGTTACATATTAGTGAACCCACTAGAATAAGTTTGAAGTCACGTACATTTATTGACAATATAATCACATTTAACAACTTCTACTTAGAATATCAAATCCTAAGTTCAAGTTTACGATATCTGATCAGGAAGCTATATTTTATAAATTTTCTCAAAATAAGTCAATTCATCGAAAAAAGATATTTTTCTGCAAAAAATATTAAAAATTCAACAATATGTTGCAACCAGAATCTTGGTTCAGTCTCCTCCCCGAGCTGTCAGTAGGAAATTTATTTTTAGAATTCAAAAGAATCCTAAACGGGTATTTTGAGAAATGTTTTCTGATAAAGTGCATTAAATTGAAGAAGGCAACAAACACTCGTACTTGGATTTCACAAGGTATTCGAATCTCATGTGAAAACAAAAAGAAATTTAAAAAATCAATTAAATGCAATCAATGCCAGGAACTTAAACTATATTATAAATCATACTGCAAAATTCCTAATAGAGTTATATCCACAGCAAAGAAAAACAATATAAATAAACGCATAATAGAATCTGACAAGAAACCTAAAACTGCTTGGCAAAGTATAAAGCAAGAAACAGAGAAATACCACAAGAATGACGTATTAAGTATCCCTGGTAGTGCACCAGATGTGGCTAATAAATTAAATCTACATTTCCTTAGTACCGGCCAAACATCTCATTCTGATATTCATAGCACAAGTCTCAAGAAAACGTGTTCACTATCTTTTTTGTCCATCCTACTGATGAAGAAGAAATATTAAATATAATTAGCTTAACAAAGAATAGTTTGTCTTCTGGCATTGATAACTTACCATCAATTGTTATCAAAAAGAGTGCATCGCATATTGCTTCGCATCTAGCAAAAATTTTCAATCAGTCCTTTCAACACGAGATTTTTCCGAACATGTATAAAAAATAAATTGTAACTCCAATTTTCAAGTCAGGAGGCAAAAAACTTGTTGGCAACTATAGACCAGTGTCCCTGCTATCTGATATTTCACAAATTCTAGAAAGATTGATGTACAACTGGCTTCTTATATTTTTGCAAAAAGAAAACTTGATATCAGTTAGTCAGCATGGCTTCTTGAAATCTAAGTCAACCACTACCGCCATCAATACATATGTTCAAAATATTCTTGACTATTTTGACTCAAATCATTGCGTGTTCGGTATATCAAGAGATGTGTAAAAAGCATTTGACACGGTTAGTCATTCTATTTTATTAAATAAACTCGAAAATTATGGTGTACGCGGAGTGGCTCTATCGTGGTTCACAACCTATTTGGCGAATAGAGAACTGGCAGTGAAAGTAATGTCAGTGACAAACAATACGATATTACCGTATATCTCCGATTGGGGTGACGTCATATCTGGAGTCCCGCAAGGCTCTGTCTTGGGCCCTCTGTTGTTCTTAGTATACATTAATGATCTACCAGACTTTGTTAGTAATACTGAGTGCGTTTTGTATGCAGACGATGCTTATTTTCTTGTGTGTAGGGAAAATACCACTACAGCCGAAACAGAAGTGTCTACAGTCCTCAATAAATTAAATCAATGGTGTTCTTTGAATAAACTAAATTTAAATCTCATCAAAACCAATTTTATACAATTTTCGCTCGCTTCCGCTAATCGCGTTAATATTACAACTGACCATGATCGTGTTATTCAAGTAGACACTATTAAGTGCCCGGGTTTGCAAATTGATAGTGATTTAAAGTGGTACAACACAAAATTATTGATTCAAAAATTAAAGAAAGTATGTTACTGTCTACGAATATTAAAACCAAGAATAGACACTAAAACTATAAAAATGGTGTATTATGGTAATTTTTTTCAGTATTAACCTATGTTATGATTATATGGGGTTCACATTCAGTTCTACAGGATGTATTTGTAACACAGAAGCGAGCCATTCGAATAATACTTGACGTTAGTCCTAGAACCACTTGCAGGGGAAGGTTTAGAAGTTTAAACATTTTAACAGTACTATGTATTTACCTACTGGAATTAGTTAAATATGTTATTAGTAACCGGAATAGATTTGATATGGTCTCGAATGACTACTGTACTCGACAAACAAATATTATAATTAACACTCCACGTCAAAAATCATCCGCCTATGAAAAAAGTACCAAATACATGGCTATCAAAGTTTTCAATAGATTGCCGTCAACTTTAAAACGTATGAGTAATACTAAATGTACAAATTTACTCAAAATTACATTAATTCAAAAAGAATATTACAATCTCGATGATTTTTTTACCGATTGTAACTCTGGTACATTCTTATAAATTGTGATAATAAATTCGGAGATTATTTAACAAATAATGTTTATGCAACTACATTTTAAACAATAATTATTATTAATATTGTTATCATTGTGTTGTTATTATTGTATTTATTTCAAATAATTATTTCGGCTCGTCAATTGTGTATGACTTAATAACTTTAAATGAATGATTTATATTTTGTTTAATTTTTCATATTTGTTTTAGTTTAATTAAGTGCAATTTTTTTATGTCTAAGGTGGATTTGAAAACCAGCCTGTGCTGAAATCCAACCTATTAAGCTTGTATACCATGTATACATATCTTGTTTTTGATAAATAAATATTATTATTATTATTATTATTAAAAAAACATTGCAGCTTAAAAAGTTTAAGACGAACCTGCGTTGTTGTGTGGGCCGCTAAGCGCATGTTTACATTTTCTATATATTTTTTTTAATTACAAAAATTAGAGTTTGTTTTGGTTAGTGTATTGTTGTTGGTACATAATTACTGTTTCAAAAATATAATAAAATCCTACTTGATATATTGTTAACAAAAAATGTATGAACTAGGTGATGCTGAGGTGTGGGTACGTTTTAATTTGAATGAATATACGAATTTTTTAATATATAAATTCATGACAAAAACATTGAAGCTTAAAAGGTTTTTAGACGAACCTAATTTAATGGTTCAGTACACACAGCGCAGTGCATTTCCCTTATATTATGATAGTTAATTACTAGCTCATGATGCTTATACGATGTTCGCTGACTAAAACTAATAATGCATTTCGTTTAAGCTATAAAATTTTTTATTACAACTTGCATAATTATGTTGATAACATCCGCTAACAGCTCTGCACACTCGTCACACAAATTACCTATATCTATCGAATTCGCACCATTGTGTAATAATAAAGTTACTTTACACCCTCAACAAAAAATGCAAAAATTTTCCATAATTTGTTCAATTTACAAATGTGTCAAACAACTTTTGAGATGTTTAGCTCAAAAATAAATACTTGTATAAAATAAGTGAATATGTGGTACAATTTGTTTAATTAAAAAACTTACTAAGGGATACATACGAGCGCATTATTACTTCTACCTATGCAAACGCGAATAAACTGTCCTTTTTTGCGCCCAGCAAACAAAATATATATATATATATATATATATATATATATATATATATATATATATATATATATATATATATATATTGGATTTATTTATATTTTTCATGAGTAAAAATCAGTTGTTTTCAAACTTTTCAAAGCTTGGGTAGCAAAAAGAAATCTTTCTCGACCCCTTTTCTTTTTATGTGATCAAAATTGCAGTTTGTAAAAGGCTAATTTAATAATGTGCATTACAAAAATAAACCCACAAATTTAGAAATTAGTAAAGGAAAAACTTCTCATTACGAGCTTTAATATGGTTTCTTGGAAAACTTAAAAAAAAAATTAATGGCCAGTTGCATCGTTGTTGCTTAAATTTTAATTCTTCTTTAAATGAACAAGATCTTATCGACTTGAACTATTAAATGAGTAATTTCACATTGCTGTCATACATTTGACTAGAAATTTTTCATGTAAATAATTTCAGTGAACGCAGTGCAACACTGGATGAATATTTAAATACATGTTTTCAAAATTTCTAAATAGCATCCGGCGACTTACTGTTTGAAAACGATTGGTGTAAACCAACTGATATTTTTTCATCTCTAAAATCAATTTGATCTAAAAATTTTATAGATAAGTTGTATATTATTTGAACAATAAAAATTTTAACGCACTATTGTTCGTATAAAGTAGAGGTGTGTAGTTCGTGAACGAACTAGTTCATATGAACTATTCCTTATAGTGAACGACACGAACTAGTTTATTAAAGACTAGTGCGAACTATTCAGATATGATTCACCACCACGGCGGCACGGCCGTTGCGGTCGAATCGAAAGCGGTGAGTGGAACAAGTGAACGAGTGAACGAGACTAATTATTAGAGGAGCTTTCTACCTGTAGGCTTACTTCATACTTCGTTCGTTCGTGATATTTGCTTTAATTTTTTATTTATTTAAAAATACAACTTTAAAAAACCAATTTTGTCTTTTATTTTTTTCTTCTTTCATACTTGCAGTCAAATTATACTAGAACCAGATCCTAAAAGTTCACTTGTTCTCGCTCGCGAATCACAATACAATACGATTTCCGTTCATCATAGTCTTAAAAATTTCGTGAACGAAAGTAAACTAATGAACTAGTTCAGTGAACTAATGTTTTTGGTGAACGATAACGAATGAACTAGTTCACTCAAATGAACTATAATTCCCATCTCTAGTATAAAGTACTATTTTTTTGACAACGTCTTCATAATTCTCATCAATAATTCGATGTAATATATTTTGATATATGTATGATTAACTTCGTATGATCTTTAATGTAATATATTTACCATTATTATTGTAATATTTATTATTCGTAACATGCGGCAATATTATACTGTATTAAATTACTTGAATTCAAAGAGGATGAAAGAACAATATTGTATCGTCCGCTAACAAATACATTACGTTAATATTAGGATAAGTTAGTATATAAGTAAATAGGGTTGCGGACAAGCGCGCAAGTGCTTTTGCAATTCTTTTCGGTCTGTATGGAAATATCGGCTTTCGAAAAATCCACATGTAAATTATTTGGATTTTAAATACTACTATGTATATTTTTTTATGAAACGAAATATTATGTATTTCTATAACTGATCTCAATAAATATCAATATCAATTAATATTTAACAATTTTATAGAAATTTTTATTTTGTTTTGTTTTTATTTTTAATGTACCTATATTTTCTTATTCGTTATGATTTTAATAAAATTTTATTAGTAGACTTTATACGATATACCCTTTATAATTTAAAATAGTTTGTTGTTGGAAAACCAAATTTTTCTTTGTCTTTGTCCCGGGCGGCAAAATGTGTTAGGCGGAACTGATAAGTAATAATATTAAATAATTGCTATATAACTTCAGCTTTTATTTATCACAAAACAATTTTATATATATATATATATATATATATATATATATATATATATATATATATATATATATATATATATATATATATATATATATATATATATATATATATATGAGGGTCGTTCAATAAGTCCTTAGAAAATCCAAGAAATGGTGCTCTTAGTATCGAAAATGAATTTTTTCCAGTAAGCAGCACTCCTAACTAGTCAACTGTTAGAGTTTTAGCTTTAGCCGTCACGTAGTTTCATTGTTGTTGTCAATTGTAGTGAATTGTATTTAAAAGGCTTAACGCCGAAAGAAATTAAAACTGAGTTGGATGAAGTTCATGGCACATCTGCTCCTGTGTTTGCAACTGTTTACAATTGGGGGAATGAGTTTAAACGTGGCCGTACATCCACAAAAGATGAACATCGTTCCGGACGCCCTGTAGAAGTGTCTACCCCCGAAATGATTGACCAAATCCACGATATGGTTTTAAGTGACCGACGAATCAAAGTAATTTTGCACGAAAAATTAGGTGTGAAAAAAATCTCGGCAAGATGGGTGCCGCGTTTGCTCACAGTGGAGAATAAACGCAATCGTGTGGTGGACTCTGAGGCTGTTTTGGCGCTTTTCCGTCGTAATCCTGAAGATTTTCTGCGTCGATACATAACTGTGGATGAGACTTGGATACATTACTACACTCCAGAGACAAAAGAACAGTCAAAACAGTGAATTTTTGAAGGCGAACGGGCTCCGAAGAAGGCGAAGACGGCGAAATCGGCTGCCATAGTTATGGCAACGGTCTTTTGGGATGCACACGGAATCATCTTCACCGACTATTTGGAAAAGGGAAAAACGATAACAGGAGCGTATTATGCGTCGTTATTGGACCGGCTGAGCGAAGAAATAAAAGAAAAACGTCCTCTTGTTCTCTTAAAGTCAGCGAAAGCATTATTTCTGAACTTACTTATTATTTTAGTTACATCAGTAATCCAAGGCATAGAAGTTGTCCGTACTACAATGTGCTTAATTGGCATATATAAGTCAAATATGCTGAGTAAATTTGTATTAAATATTGACAATTTATCATTGACATTCAAGCAGGTGTAAAAATAATGCCAGTCAACGGAGTTTAAACTATTGAAAAACGCTTCATAATTTGCATTTTTGAAATCACGAATGAAAATAGTATCAATGAGCAAAATTTTTAGACTGGTCCGAAAGGAACACAATTTTTATTGGAATACCTAATACACAAAAAAAAACCATTTTAAAAGTAGGGTAATGGCTCAGTGGTATCGAGTCAGCTTGTGGATCCGGACAACCCTGGTTCAATTCCCACAGCCGACAAACAATTTTCACCAAATTAAAATTACCCCTGTGGCTCCTCTACTGCTAACATCTTTTGAGGCCGTGATTTGACGGCTGGTAACCGCACTTCACGTACATCTTACCGAGATCTGATTCGGTAGAATGTCATACCCAGTAATGAGTAAAAGGCGTGATGATATATTTATTTTATTTACTTATTTAAAAAAATAATTGTTATTACCTTCTTAATACATTAACACATCGATAATTACAATTAACGGAAGGCTCCTTTTTGTGGAATAAGTCACCGCCCAGTAAAAGTTAAATCAACTTCGTTACTGACAGCATTTTGCAAAATTTCTTCGAAGGTATTAAAAGTATCATCCTCTGAAAAACAATTATAAATTACCAGCCAAAACCTTCATCAATATATATATATATATATATATATATATATATATATATATATATATATATATATATATATACGAGCCCAACTCCATAATAGTTCGGCCGGTATAAATTTCAAACTTTATGCTTTACAAAAATGTAAAAATATACTAAAAAATGTTTTATTCTTACAACAAAACTATATCTACGTTATTATATGAATCTTTAGTTGTCTATTACTGAAAAGATATTTTAAATAATACAAACTTTTACAAAACTATCATCAAATAAGTATTACGACAACAGATTCATAAAAGTTCGGCCAACAAAATTGTATGTCTTAGAAGGGATTTATTTGCGTGTTTTAAATTAAATAGTTGTTAAAATAAAACACAAATGGAAAACAAAACACAAATGAAACAAATCAATACAAAACTGTCATTGCCGTTTGCCGATATTATTATTTTTTCAAATAAAATGGCTCGTTGTAAAGCTTTGAGCAGAGATTTACGGTGGTCTATAATAAATGCTCATAAAAATGGTATTTCTGCAAGAAAAATATCTATATCTCATTCTATTGCGAGACCTATGGTACAAAATATTAAAAACTTATACACAAAAATTGGTGGAATATCCGTAAGTTTAAAAAATGGTCGTTCTTCAGCCATTTACCGTGCTGATCTACGAGGTTTAACATGAATTTTGAAAATAAATCGTCCAGCGAAAGCTCGAGATATTAAAAATTTGTGACGGGAAATTATAGGTAAACAACAACATGTCTCGACAACAAGAAGAGAAGTGAAAAAACTAGGTTATGAGTTTTATAATGTATTTTTTTAAATGCTATTTCATTTAACGACTAATGTTACTCTGCCCTATTTGTCATTAGGCGAAAGAAAAGCTTTTACTAACAAATTTACAAAAGCGTAACCTGTTAAAATGGGTAAAAGAACATAAGAACTGTGCTAATAGACAATGGCATACTATATTTGGAGTGATAAGTCCAAGTTAGATGCTTGCGTTGGCAAATACAGCATAGTAACATTAGTTGTTAAATGAAATAACATTTTAAAAATACCTTATAAAACTTGACATCCTGTTCTTTTGATTTCTCTTCATTAATTAACAATTAATCGTATTGATTTTTATTTTTATTCTACTGACCTATATCCAGAACTTAACCTATTTATTTCAGTAATAATTATTTAAAGCTAAACTAAAATATTAATCGTTAAAAATAAGTTTTAAGTTATAATATCACTAAATAATCATGATGTCATAATACTGAATTCCTTTTTTAGTTTTTAACTGCTCAATTTGCTTTAAATAATTTAATTCTTTTAAAAATTTCCAAATATATTTAAAATATTAGCAGAATATATTTTGACCGCACATAACGAAATACTTGATGCCCGACTAGAGACGCATCGGTGGCCGTGATGTAGGATTAGAATTAAAATTACAGCGTGCTCAGAAACAGGGCCGGGCTACAACCATTATTCCACAGAAAACAAACAATATATATGTTAAAATCTGTTAAATTCTCGTATTTACATTCATGAAATCTGTATAAATTTATATTAATGGTGTTAAATAAGAGGTGTGGTTGGATGAGAATATTTGATGAGGACTGATTAATGGTGAATTTAATGAGTGAATGTTTATGAATGATTTTAGGGTACGTGCTACCTCATTTAATGGAATACAGCGTGATGATATGTCTGTAGGCAGGGCAGGTGAAAATCTTGAAAATACGCCGCGAAGCCCGTGCTTCGGCGGTGTGTGGGATTTATACCCACTAAAAGCACCTGCTTTGACGTCCCACCACCTCGAGGAACTGCAGTTAAGTATTACTTTACGGGGGGAAAACTGGCTGTTACGAGCCCTCCAGGCAGGCTACTCGCCCTCCTTCTCTAGGCCACGGGCTGTTCTCTCCTCAGTCGCTCTGCCTTCCGAAGCTTCTAGATGACCACGGCCGCGAGGTTGGACATCGCGATCTAGGTTGTCTCGTTGACCATCATCTGTCGCAGATGCTGCTGCAGGGTTTCTCGATCCTACTCGAAGCGCGGACAGTGAAAAAACACGTGCTCAACATCTTCCTGGGTTAGCTGGCAGGTGGGGCACGAAGCGTCGTCGTCCAGCCTGAAATGATACTGGTAGGCTCGGAAGCAGCCATGTCCCGTTAGGAACTGGATAAGGTAGTGGTCTACCTCTCCATTTTGCCAGCGTCCCTTAGTGGAAACATTTCAGAGCTGCTGCCACTGCGCTGTCAACTCCGTCCGGGTCTGCTTGGCAATGGTGCGTCGATCGGTCGCCCGGTCTTCCACTATTTCTAGTATTTCGCACTGCTAAAAAGTTGCACACATTTCGGAGCATGTAATTTCACGTGTAACTAGTACCTAACCGCTTATGTGTAGCTCGACATTGTTTGTAAATGGAATTGTGCGAAAATCTGCACTAAAAATGTGGCTAGTCGATCGGAATGAAACTCTTTGAACTTGCACTGTAAGTAAGAAATATATTAATAAGTAAACATATTACGAATTTTAAAAATAATAAATCTCTACAAAGACGAGTATATTATTATTAAAGATAAATGTAGCGAGTATAATAAAACAAATATTTACTAAACTAAACATTTATAATTTATTTAAATTTTTGAAATTACAAAAAATTTTCAACCGGCTACAGAAGTTGTTGAATGATTTAACAAATTTAAAATTTTGCCCGACAATTTTGCGCTTCTTTTTCTTGATAATTTTGTCGTCTTCACTTGATGATTTGGATAGACTGGTCAAAATATTATGATACTTTCTAATTTTTAATATTCCATTCGTAACTTTAAAAATTTGACTCGCGATCACCATATCATTTGGTTCCAAAATATTTTTCGAAAATGGTAAGGTTAAAATTTTTATGTATTTGTCCAAATAGATTCCAGAATCATTTTTAAATTTATTATCCGCTATCAGAATCACACGAAATTTATATCGGTTTGGAACCCAAAATCGATTGAAAAATGACGAAACTTCTTCATGTACCCAATTTTGATAAAATGGTTTTCCTATCCAAAATACACGATTGATGTCGAAAATATTTAGAAATTTTGTATCTTGAATATATGTAAACTGTTTCGCGGCTTCAGAAAAGGTAATACACTTGTAAATTTTCCCAAAGGACCCATCTTCCAAAATATCGTAACCTTGGTTGATATCTAGAAAATTAATAACAATAAATTGTACTTCTGATGTATCATTTGTAGTTATTCATATATCAGAAGTACAATTTACTTTTGCAAATAAGTGAAAAATTATATGTCTTACCTTCGCCTGTAGCCGGTATGCCATGACTGTCCCATGTGTACAACTGTGAATTTTGTAACATGACGACTGGTTCATTAAAATTATACTTGAATTTAGGCTTTGTTTCTTTTTTCCCGAAACAAGAGCCCAAAAGCTTTATAAACTTATTCATTTTTCTTGTCAAGTGTAATATATTTTAAATAGTTTCCACGGAAACTACTACTAATATTACTCGTAGTTTGTTACACAATTCAATTGTCATTATGCTTTATCTATGGTTACAGAATCGTGATCAAGAAAGATACTGCTGTTCGTGTATGCCTTAGTTATCACTCACCTAAAATGATTACTTTACAATTCTTTCTCTTGGTTCAAAATTTTGTTTTAAAACTAATGATATAAAACAGTTGAAAAAGACAATATTTGATACTTTTGCTAATCTTTCTACTTCTGTATACTGAAGGAACATTGTTGATAAAGAAGATATGAAGCTTAAAATTTCTAAATTTCTTGACTCCCATGCAAGACAATGAAAGAAAAATAAGTTATCTTTTGACGATCAAGAACTTCTTTCATGGATTATTAAGACAAAAAAGTTTGTTAAACAATATGAAGATCATATTGTCATTACAAGAGCTGACAAAGGATCCAAAACTGTCATAATGCAGAAGACTGACTATATTTCCAAAGCTTTGAATGTACTTGATGATATTTCCACCTATCACAAACTACATAATAATCCGATTAATAGTATTGATACTAAATGCAGGTTTTTTTTTTAAATATTGACATGCAACAACTGGTTGTACAAATTTATATTGTCAATAATATTACTGTTAATAATATGAACAATTACTTTAGACAGTACAAAAGTTTCTCCTTCACATAAGCAACTGTAACAACGTGTTATTAATATACACAAACAATTAACATTATGTATTTCACATACTTTTTAAATAAAGCCATATCGATATATTTTACTTTGTTAGGTTCTTTTCATTAATTGTATACAAATTAGATATACTGCAATTTAAGGTTATGTTTATAAACGTCAAAATATACTACTGCATATTTAAATCGCTCTCAATTAAACTTATTAATATTGGTAGTGTTTGTTAAATAATTTCAATTGTAATTGTGCGTTTTCATTGTTGCGGAATGGTGTTTCATTTACGTCCTATTTATCACTCGACTATTAATGTAAAAATTATATATAAATATATATATATATATATATATATATATATATATATATATATATATATTATTCAATTTGAACATATATTTTAAAAGAGATATATAAGAATAATATTTTTGTTAAACATGGGATTCCAAATTTGTGTTGCGTATTCCACAATAACAAAACTAACGTTTCCTTTTTGTCAAATGATTTAGACATCCTGTATACAAAGCCCAGAGTTTTATATGCTTTTTTCGGTATGAAATCAACATGCTGATTTAAAAGTAGTTTAGAGTCAAATGTGAGTCCAAGATCACGAATAGATGTTTTACGTGCAATGTTGATTCCATTTAGGTTATAAGGATATGTTATTTTATTTTTATTTCTAGAATAACTTACTATGTAACATATATTTAGATTTAATTTAAAGTCATTTGCAGAACAATAATTTCGTAATCTTAATAAATTTTCTTGAATACAGTTACAATCCTCAAACGAATTTATTGCTTTGAAAAATTTAAGATCGTCTGCGAATAGTAAGAAGATATTGAATTTATATATATATATATATATATATATATATATATATATATATATATATATATATATATATATATATATATATATATATATATATATATATATATAATTTGTTTCTGAGAATCGCTTCGCGTCCAATGCAGAAGTTGAGAGGGCCGTAGATGAATATTTTCACAGTCTTCCAGACTCTCACTTCCGGAAAGGAATATTGATGTGGGAGAAACGCTGAAAAATCGCAGTCTTTCATTGTCAGACCGTGAACTTTTCAACTCACCCTGCTGCTATTAGCTAATTTTCGCATTACGATTCAGTAACGATAGAAATGGCATAATTACAATTGAATAGTTCAATAAACACAACCAATATTAATAGTAGTTTCCCAGGAAACTACGTAAAGTGTATTGCACTTCAAAATAAATATGAATAATTTTATCAAATTTGTAGGCTCTTGCTTCGGCATAAAAGGAACGAAATCAAAATTTAAGGGTAATAATAAAGAACCAGTAGTTATGCAACAAAATTCCAAATTTTCTACAAATTCATGGGAAAGTTATGGTGTACCGGCTGCAGGAGAAGGTAAGTCATATAATTTTATTTATTTGAACATGTAAGTTATAAAATTTGTTATTATTTTTCTGGAAACTATAGAAAATCAAGTTTTTTTGGAAGAAGGAACATTTGGTAAAATTTGCGAGTGTCTCTCAATTTCTAGTGCCGCGAATGATTTTGGTAATATACGAAATACAAAATTACTTGATACTGACGTCATCAATAGGACAATTTCGATAGAAAAACCATTTTATCAAAATTGGATTCAAGAAGAAGTTGTTACATTTTTCAATAGATTTTGGGTCCCAAATAGATACAAATTTCAAGTGATTCTCATCGGCGACAATAAATTTAAAAGTGAGTCTACAATCCATTTGGAGAAATATATAAAAATTTTAACATTATCATCACCGAAAAACGTTTTGGAACCAAATGATATGGGGATCGTGTGTGAAATTGTTAAAGTTGTAACAGGATTAATGAAAATTAGAAAATTTCATAACGTTTTGACCACTTTGTCCAAATCAACAAGTGAACAAGACGAGTTCATCAAGATAAGGAAACGCAAAATTTTTGGGAGAAATTTCAAATTTGCTAAATCATTCAATGACTTCTGTAGCCGGTTAAAATTTTGTTGTTGTTTCAAGAAATGCAATAAATTATAAATATCAACTTTAGTAAATACTTGTTTTATTACAGACGCCATATTTAGTTTAATAACAATATATTTATACAGATTTATTAAATTTAAAGTTTGTCTAGTATTTATTCATTAATACTTAGGCGATTATTAGCTGTTGATGATGATGTCTAGTTTTTTACGAGGCGACTTTATTTCTTAATTTTTATTTTTAATGTGTATATGATACACAGATAACAATGTATATAACGCACAACTCGTCTAGTATAAAAAAAAAATGGTTTAATTTAGGACCTACGTTGTGTTTTAATATCGAAGAATGTGACCCTCAAAATGTTCGTAATACCCCTGATTATGAAACATACAGATTCGCCAAAAGCATGTAGCTAGTGGCTGCAGGCCGGGCGACTTCAAATAACCACTGTCACGACGTAGTTTGCCTTCAATCGTTGGTAGGCAGCACTATAAACCGATACTTTCAATTTCTACTTTATCAGTGTGCGCACGAAATTTAAACCTTTACATTAAGATTGGATATTTAAAAAATCAACAAAAAAAACACAGAATTTATAAGAATAAAATAAAATAAATTGATTTCGTAAAATTACATATATTGTGCAGAATAGCAATAATACCTTTGGAAAGGTTTTTTTTTCACGCGCAAACATATACAGAGTGTTTGGCAAGTCTAGACACCCGCATTTTTTTTAATTTCTGAAACGATTTTCATAAAATCTTTTTTGTTAGATGGTTCTAAAATAATACGTTTCAATGCGTGTTTAAGTTATTTTCTAGATGAATGTTTCGATCAACTACGATAGCTTCTTAAAAGAAATAATATAACCGGATCCTTATTCAGGGTCATCTGAAACTCAGATAAACTTATTTTCATGTTGCTAGGATACAGCATGATCTAGAAAATAAACAATATATTTTTTATTATTAATAAATAATTTCAATGAAATTACAAAATTTATACAACGAAAATAAATTATAAAAACAGAAATTACAACTGAAAAAATAATGTATTAGGTATTTCAATTGCTTGCAAGTATCCCAGGGCACTCCTGAGAAAAGCAAGCAGTAAATAAATATTTTTTTTATTTTACAATTTTTTTTCTATTTGGAATAATTTATTTCAATTGTTAAAATATTTTTTCTCCGTTAAACAAATTTAAATAGATACAAATTTTGTAATTTCAATCAAATTGTTAATAATAAAAAATATAAGTAAATAAATAAATATATCATCACGCCTTTTACACATTACTGGGTGTGGCATTCTGCCGAAGCAGATTTTGGTAAATGATATATTTATGCGCGTGAAGTGCGGTTACTAGTTGTCAAATCCTTTTAGATATGTCGGCGATACATCCTGTATATGTAACCTGCCACAATAATTAGGCACGTAAATGCACATACGGCAAGAAGTATATGTGTTAGCAGAATCAAGGCCAATCGATCGAAGATGAATAGAAGCATTTATTTAAAAAAAAGATACCAGCATGTGAAAGACAATTGATAAAAGAATGCGTGCGGTTGAGAAGGGAACATTACACTGCCACCGCACGATTAAGTTAAGTCTATGGAATTGTTACATGTCTATTGGTAACCTTTCGTCTGTCGGGTGTGGCCTGTGAGTCCACGGCAAATTGAAATTTTTAATAATTTGTTTATTATTTTTTGTAAA
Source organism: Pterostichus madidus (assembly GCA_911728475.2). NCBI lineage: Eukaryota > Metazoa > Arthropoda > Insecta > Coleoptera > Carabidae > Pterostichus > Pterostichus madidus. The sequence continues at coordinate 12,360,606 of OU452316.1, read as the reverse complement.
ATTTCTATTGTTCCAATACCTTTTAAGTATCTGAATAGCAACTATTTTCCCTATACAAAACTGTTTTTCAAAATTTCAAATAGTTGCCGTAGTGCATTTTGTCCTGACAGACCCCACCCGATTAAATTTATACCAATATACAGGGGATTTACTACGAAGGAAACGAAACAAACAAAGAATTATTAAGAGAAGATTCAAAAAGAAACACAAAGAAATATCCTTTAAGAAACTGCAAAGTTTTAAAAGAAATTGACAGCGTGGAGGTCAAATCAGGCAAACCAAGAGAACCTACGTCAACGCCGGAAGAACAGGCAACCAAACACACTTGGAAGGAAAGAGGGTGGAAGTGAGAGTAGGCGAATAAACAGACTAAGAATAACCAAAGTGAAAAACGATAACCGTGAACAAAGTACAATAGAACAGTAATATCAGTCTAGTTATAGTATAATAAAGTTATAAGCACACAAGCAACAATTAAAAAGAAAATAGATGATCTGTTAAAAATACATAAATAAGGTTAGTAAATGAAGTAAAGCAAAGGCAAACAGAAACAAGAGAAAGTAAGAAAACAAAGCAAATCAAAGACGACGAATGAACCGAGAAAACAACAGAAGCAATAGCAAAATCAGAAAACGAGAAGAGGGAGAAGCTGAAGAAGAAGAACTCAGAGGGGCTTTTAAAAAAAGCACATTAATAGGAAGATCACCCAAAAAAGAACCAAACGAAGAAAACGAACTTGAAAGGAGCGAAATGGAAGAAATCCTGAAAGGAATGCAAGCAGCCCTGGTGAAACTAACAGAAAATGTAGAAGATATAAAATGAGACATGGGGACAGTAAGAGGAGAAATGAAACAAGGAAATTTGGAAGTAAAGAAGGAAGTAAGTGATGGGCTCAAAGAGATAAAAGAGAACATAGAAAAAATAAACGAAGATATTGCATTGCTGAAACAGGACGGTAAAGAACAGAGATCAGATATAAAAAATATAGAAAAGAGACTCGAAGTACTAGAAAGCAAGACAACAGCGAATGGAAAAGAAATTGGAGGTGAACCAAAAATGGAAGAAACACTAAAAGAAATGGAGAATAAAATTGAACAATTGGAAAAAGAGAAACGCAAAAACGATAAAGCTATAACCGAACTGGAAAAAACAGAAGAAAGAAGAGAAAGAAACATGAAAAAACGGAATGTGGTTATCAAAGGGTTAAAATTAGAAAACAATACAGAAGCAATAGAAGAATACATAAAAAAAAAACAGGAGTAAAATGTAAGGTGCAGGACACATACAAAATAGGAAGAAGAGTGGAATGGCAACATACAGTGGCGACAATAGACACTTGGGAAAACAAAATGAAAATAATGAAAAACAAGAATAAATTAACTGGAACAAAAGTGTACATTGAGAACGACCTCACAAAAGAAGATAAGAAAATACAAAAAGAAATATTACAAATCTATAAACAAGAAAAAGAAAAGAAAAGCTCAGTAAAAATGGGATACAGGAAAATTAAAATAGGTGAAATCTGGTACGAATGGAACACAGTTGATAACAAACTTATAGAGAAAAATGATACAAAAAACGAGAAACTCCCCTCGGTTTTGGCCGAGGGGGCAAGGAAGTAGGTAATCAAGGCAAAATAAAGAAAAAGAAAAACAGAAAGAAACAAATATACAAAGATTTGCACCTGGAACATAAGAACAATGTTGGAAGAGGGGAAAATACTAGAAATATGTAGTGAACTGGGAAAATATGATATAACAATAGCAGCAATTCAAGAGACAAGGTGGAAAGGAAGCGGACAAATAAACTACAAGAACCACACACTACTATTCTCAGGAAACGACAGACAAGGGCAATTTGGGGTGGCATTTATAATTGCAAACAAGATAAAAGATCATATGCTACAATTCACCCCCATAAATGAAAGGCTAGCATATATAAGAGTTAAAGCGAGGCCACGCAACTTGTCAATATTAAATGTTTATGCACCAACAGAGAACGCGAAGAATGATGAAAAGGAAAGGTTTTATGAAGAAATGGAAGGAGAACTAGACAAGATAGCAAAAGAAGATATAGTAATTGTACTTGGAGATCTAAACGCACAGATCGGAAAGGAGGAATACATAGCAGAAGTTGCAGGAAGGTACACAATACACAACAAAACTAACAACAATGGGCCAAGAATATGTAATCTAGCAGCGGCAAACAACATGATAATTAGTAGCACAAAGTTTGAGCACCCGAGACAACACAAAATCACATGGACATCTGGAGACAACAGTAAATGCTCACAAATAGATCATGTACTCATCACTAAAAGATGGAAAACAACCATCAGAGACGTAAGAACATACAGAGGAGCATGTGCCGACTCGGATCACTACATGGTCACCGCGACAACAAAGCAGAAAATCAAAAGGAAGAAAATGCAAAAAAATAAACCAGACAATTGGGATATAAAGAAACTAAACAGAGAACAAGAAAGGGAAGAATATATGGAAGAGATAGAAATAAACATAAGAAAGAACAGAACTTCAAACAGACAAAGTGTAGATGAGATGTGGGACGGACTAAAAAATAATATAATAATGACAGCGGATAAAAAGCTAGGAAAACAAAAAGCTGAAAAGAAGAAAGAGTGGTATAATGAAGAATGTAAAAAGTTAACGGAAAGAAAAGTTAAGGCACGACTAAAATGGATGCAAATGGAACTAAAAGAGGACAAAGAGGAATATGAAAAAATTAAGAAAGAATGCAAGAAAGTAAGAAGAAAATGCAAAAGGGAATGGGTAGGAGAAATGATCAATGACATAGAAAAAGACAACACTAATAAGAACACGAAGAGTTTTTATCAAAAAATAAAAAACCAGAGGAAAACCAATAAAATAAATATAGGCAGCAGCATAAAAGACAAAAATGGAAAAATAATAGAATCAGAAGAACAATGCAAGAAGGTATGGGAAGAATACTTCAGAGAACTGTTAAATGAGGCAGGAGAAAACACGCAAGAGGAAAACCAAGAAGACAATAACGACAGCGAAGAAGAAAATGAAGATATAATAGGAGAGCCAACAATACAAGAAGTGAAAGATGTGATTAATGCTTGTAAGAATGGAAAACAACCGGGTAAAGATGGTATCAATGGCGAACTATGAAAATACGGAGGAGATATACTAATCAAGCAGACACATAAATTAATAGCAAGAATTTGGAGAGAAGAAATAATGCCCAAAGACTGGGAATTGGGACAGATAGTAACAATATATAAGAAAGGTGACCCCAAAGAGTGCAAAAACCACAGAGGAATAACACTTCTTAACACGACATACAAAATACTTTCAACAATCATCCAGAAAAGATTAGCAAAAACAACAAAAAATAAAATAGGGCATTACCAATGTGGTTTTGTGCAGGGAAAATCTACGACGGACGCAATTCACACTCTAAAACAAATAATAGAAAAAACCCACAATGCTAAAATAAATATTGAAATGCTGTTCATAGACTTCAAGCAAGCGTTTGACAGTATACGAAGAGAAAAACTGATGAAGGCACTAGAAGAATTGGGAATAGAAGCAAAATTGCGCAGGCTTACTACCAAAATGACCATGAACAATGCTAGGGTAAGCATAAAGTCCAGAATAGGAGAGACAAAAGAGATTAAAACAACTAAAGGAGTAAGACAAGGTGATGCGCTATCAGCCACTCTCTTCAATATAGCGCTGGAAAAGGTGACGAAGTCGATAAACAAAAACTCAATCAGGAATAAAGGAACGCAACTAATAGCATACGCGGACGACATCGTCATTATAGCAAAAAATAGAGAACTATTAAAAAAGTCGCTGGAATAAATAGTGAGAGAATGAAGAGATATGGGGCTAGAAATAAATAAGGAAAAACAAAATACATGAGATTCGGCAAACATAATCAATGCAAGCAAGTAAAAATAGGAGATTACGAATTTGAAGAAGTTAAAAAATTTAAGTACCTAGGTATAATAATAACAAACACAGGAGAGAGAGAAGCAGAAATTGCAGAAAAAAAATTTGCAGCAAATAGAGCCCTACATTTAAACAAATATTTACTAAAAAATAAGGAACTGTCAAAAGTAACAAAAATTAAAATATATAAGACATTGATAAGACCAATAATGCTATATGGCGCTGAGACACTAACAATGACACAAAGAGAGGAAGAACAGCTCAGAATAGCAGAAAGGAAAATTTTAAGATCAATCCTAGGAGGAATTAAAATAGGAGATGATGAGTACAGAATAAGAATGCATACAGAAATACTACAGGAACTAGAAGGTGAAGATATCACCAAGAAAATAAAACAACAAAGAGCGAAATGGCTAGGGCATGTAATGAGAGCTGATACAGAAACACCAATATCTATAACGCTAAAATGGGACCCAGGATACAGAAGAAGAGGAAGGCCACGGTCAACCTGGATTAAGGAAGTTAAAGAAGATTTGCACAAAGTAGGAATTGATAAATGGAAGGGAGAAACGAAGAATAGGAAAAAATGGAGCGAAATTTGCAAGAAAATATAAAAATTAAAGGGAAAGGGCTGATCCCCCTATAAATAGGATCTAGAGAGCTTCCAAGAAGCGGCGCAACCCCTGCAAGGGGTGTCAAGCCACCATATATATATATATATATATATATATATATATATATATATATATATATATATATATATATATATACAGGTGTTATATTTTAATGGAATCAGCAAATATCTATCTTATTTATCAACTTAGCAATTTATTTCACATAACAAAATTTATAAAGCAACATTATAGCTAAAAGTACGTTTAAAGAGCGCAGATTGATACTTTGGGATGTGAAATCTAAGATTGTTTCTTAGATTATGGCCATGATGGTCAATGCGAACAGATAATTTATCGTAAAGATAAGGAGGAGATTTGTTTCGCAGAATACGATGAGCTGAACACGCATAATGAAGCATTCTTGTCTGATCCATGTTTAACCATCCCAATTTATGCATATAAAGACTTACATGTTCTTTTCTACCCAAACCAAAGACAAATCTTATACAGCAGTTCTGTACCTTCTGAATCCTTTTAGCATCATAACTTGTAATGTGAGGACCATAAATAGTGTCACAATAGTTAAAAATATAAAGTACCAAACTGCTAGATAAGACTATCTTATTCTTATTAGATAGAACAAATCTATTCATTTATAAATTTTTCAAAGCAAGGTAAGCTTTTCGTATTAGTAGTGAAACATGTTCTGAAAATCTGAGTCTGTGATCTAGCTCTAACCCCAAGTTCTTACATTTATTGGAAATCTTGATATTAACATTGCTAATTCTAACAGTATTAGCATTTTTTGCAATCAGATATTTTCTGGTGTAATCATTTCCAAGCAACATCACCACCGATTTAGACAGTAAACAGTGATCTAAACTATATTTCGACAATGCTTCTAAATCTTTATTCATATAATCTGTAGCAGTGAGAGCCTCTAGAGGGTCGAAAGAAAGATAGATTTGCGTATCATCAGCGTACATGTGAAATTTTCAAAATTTAAAACATTTAACCAGATCAAATATGTACACTGAAAATAGAAGCGGGCTCAAAATAGACCCTTGAGGCACACCCGTAGAAACAAAAGCTTGATTGGATGAAGCATTATCTATCATAACCACCTGATGACGATTAGAGAGGTAATTACGCCTGAATTGTATGCTATCAGAATTAAAACCAATATAGTGCAACTTAGCGAGAAGAAGTTCATGATTGAGAGTGTCAAACTTTTTACTAAAGTCTAAAAGAGCTAGTAGTATACCATACGTTTGTTATCGATGTCACCAACAATATTATCAATAATATGTTGCAAAGCTGTAGTCGTACTAAAGCCTCGTCTAAAACCTGATTGAGTGTTCGGTAAAATATTATTAGGAGTAAGATAAGAAACGATTTGTTAAAGAACGACTTTTTCAAGTATTTTGGATGCAGTAGGCAGTATGCTAATTGGTCTTATGTCGTTAACAGTAAAAGGATTTTTACATTTCGCAATCGGTTTAACTACTGCGCGCTGCCAACAATCCGCGAAATTATTTTGAAGAAGACATTCATTAACAATATGCGTTAATTGCAAAGTAATGGTAGGAAAAATTATTTTTAGCGTATGAAGATTAATTTTATCTTCCCCAGTAGAATTAGATTTTAAGGAATTAAATATCTTTATTACTTCATCTTCAAAGATAAGGGAAAAGGAAAAATGAGGAGTATTTTGAAGAAGTTTATGGGAATTATAGAAGTGTAAAAGGACAGTATCAGGTTCAGACGATGGAATAGAATTGATTAAATACGAATTAAGTATAATGACATGACGTAAGTTAGCAGGTATATTATTTAGAGGGACAGTATTGACCCTAAATTCTTTCATGATCTTCCAGATGTTGTTGCGATTGCTATTATTGATTTTGTACTCTATATAAGCTTTTTTCTCGTCTGATTGCTTCAGTGGTTAATTTTCTTAGTGACCTATAGTACTCCCAGTGCGAAACAGATCTAGTTTGTTTAAATTTAGAATAAGCATTATTCCTGAATTTTATCATTAATCTAATGACATCAGTAACCCACGGAGATGGTGCATGACGCACTTTAAGCGTCTTTAATGGTGCAAATTCGTCGAATAATGCCAGAATTACACTATTAAAAAAATACAATTTTTCATTGATATCAGCACAAGTGAAAAAGTAAAACCAATCTAAGTTATTCAGATTATCTGTTAGACTGTTAATATTAATGTTTCTAAGATCTCTGTAGAGTTTCATGTCAGATCTAGAGACTGTAAGTAGATCAATGTAAATTTTACAAGAAATTGACATATGAACAGATATTTGGTGCATGTCAGTTACTCGTACCTCGGAACAAATCTCACTACATGACGTAATTAGAACATCAATCAATGTTTCTGAATGTGGGGTTATACATATTGTAACGCGGCAGTTATTTAATTATTTAATAATCTAATTGAAATTAATAAATTAATAATATAATAAGCTTTGTGATCGTCAATTACATTCCTACGTTGTGTTTTATTGAATTAAACGAACTACCTTTTCTCAGGATTCGTAATTTGAAGTCGTCATTTAGGATGTGTTAAGGTTGTCATGAAATAAAATCACCAAACGAGTGTTAATTATTTATTAAACAGTCAAAAATATTCGACTCAGACGAACAGTCGGTCGCTGAAACACAGTGCGCATCCACCATTTGCTCGCGGTACGCATCAATGCAATACAAGTGCCGTCACTGCTATTTGGTTAATGACAGGTATGCTAGATCAGTGGTTGGTGAAGCTATTAGATAGCCGTAACTCGCCCTCACGTCGATCGGCTCTGAGCGGGACTATTTAACTACACCGGATCCTCAGCCGAGCGGGACTATTGAACTACTCCGGACCTCCGTGCCGAACGAGTTAAAATTAATAATGTTAGGTTTGGGCTATGGCGCTACGTTCACTTCCCCACATGATCAGCTAGTGTGTAGGAACTGTAGAAGTTTAGCAAACGTAATACACTGACACGGTCCTCAATCAAACCGCGGACACAACACTCGCGCTCCAACAACCAACCCGACGTAAGAATTAAACCAGTATTAAACAAAAAGTAAACAAATAATAATGAAATTAAAAGACATTACAATATTATGGGGCCTCGGTACAAAGCATGAAGGAATAATTTAACTGCTCCACGGGGGTCCTCGGGCGCCCGACGGTCAGAGGCAGCTGGTCCAGGTAGTGGACCCAAGCTCGGTGCGGTCGGTCACAGCTATCTGAAATCACAAGTTCCGGCCACTAGCGGCCGTCTTAGAATAATGTTTGATATAAATAAATTAAGAACGATACAATACCACAGATTTCGATGTCTTCTTGTGCGCGACCCGATGACGATTTTCACAGTCGAGAATTCTCGGGGGGAATCATCCGTCACGCACACACATTAACTATTATAATACAGTTTCCCGCGTAAGCCAGAAATAGTTTATGTGTACTACCAACAAATTCGTAATAATGAATTAGTTGGATTTAATAATACTGAAAACCGAAGTTCTCTATTACAACACTTGGGCTAGATAATACAATTCCGACGTTAGTCAGAAATAGCTTCTTTGTTACCAATGAAATCGAAATAATGAATTCGTTGGATTTTATATTGCGGAGAACCGAAGTTCTCAATTACAACACTTTAGCTGGATAATACAAACCCGACGTTCGTCAGAAATAGCTTCTGTGTTACCAATGAAATCGAAATAATGAATTCGTTGGATTTTATATTGCGGAGAACCGAAGTTCTCAATTACAACACTTTAGCTAGATAATACAATTCCGACGTTCGTCAGAAATAGCTTCTGTGTTACCAATGAAATCGAAATAATGAATTCGTTGGATTTTATATTGCGGAGAACCGAAGTTCTCAATTACAACACTTTAGCTAGATAATACAATTCCGACGTTCGTCAGAAATAGCTTCTGTGTTACCAATGAAATCGAAATAATGAATTCGTTGGATTTTATATTGCGGAGAACCGAAGTTCTCAATTACAACACTTTAGCTAGATAATACAATTGCGACGTTAGTCTGAAATAGCTTCTGTGTTACCAATGAAATTGAAATAATGAATTCGTTGGATTTTAATATAACAGTAATTGTCAATTGGCTCTAACGGAGTCGGCGGGCGCCTCGCCGGTCGCGATCAGACGATACAACAAATTTATGTAAACAATTACCATCCCACAACAGCTCATATAACCAACTTCAGTACAAGGCAGAAGACAGCTGATGTGTTTAATAATACAGAGCGAATGCGAGTTAATCTGATTTCTTTCTACTGTAGGCTACAACGGTGTCGGCGTAGCCGATCGCGATCACATACAATAAAAATAGTCAGAGACCAACACTCGGCAGGCGTTCAGACTCAAAGTCAGAACGTAATACAAAATATCTGAGTAGGCTCAACGGTGCCAGAATAAACTGGTCGCGAACACATACCCCAGGGCGAAATGTTTGGAATCAAAGTTCTGCTAATAATACTAAAAGTAGGCATCAACGCTGTCGGCGTAGCCGATCGCGATCACACACTTTTCGACAGAGCAAAGATAGCCAAATGGAACGAGATCGGAATCAAGTTCCTCGATTTGCTCTCAAGCATGCATATTTAACCTAATTACCCCACCGATGTTCCTACCCTCTCCAAATTAAAACTACCACCTCTACTAAAACCAACACCCCTAACGAATTCAACAAATCGCGTATCTGTAACTAAACCAAAAGTGTGACGCTGTGACGTCATAGCCACCCACATCGTTCTTTCCTGAATATGCTTAGCGAAGATTTGTCCGTTTACTTAAGCCGGACCCCGAGTGTCCCAATCCCAGGTCAGTCTCAGTTAGAGTGAGAGCGCGCGAGCCTTCCTACCCTTAGCTAGACGTAGATAGCCAACCAACCCTCAATACTTTGCTACCTTTTTGAATTCGATTCTTTCTTGTATTAATTATGTATTTACTCTAACTTGAATTTATTATCACTTTATAAACGTATGCGTATTTGAGGAATTTCACTCAGTAGACTTTTGTGAAACATCGTTCGTTCATTTGTGGTCTTTTCATCACCGCGCAATTATTTTTATTACAGGAATCAATTTTCAATGATTTTACTTTAATCATACTACAATTAAGGTGAACCATACGGGCTGAAGATAACAACAGAACAGTGGTGAAATGACGATCTGCCTCGATCTATTTGAAATAAAATATCTTTTTTATTATATATGAAACATATTATTTATTGTACATATTCTTGTAGTCTAAGGTTCAAAGTTTTATAATAATATTACTAATTTGACATATCTTTCATATAATAAAAGAAAATAAATTATATATCACACCAAATTTAATTTGAATTTATTCAAAAATGGGCCCTACGATATCAATATAAAAAAACAGTAAATTATAAATACGACAGACTAAGCCTGATGAAATTTTCAGCCAAATTAAACACGACAATTTTTAGCAAAAAAATAAAATAGGCAAAAATACCATGAAAAACAGAGTTTTTCTTTTTTTTTCCAAAAGTGTTGTGTTTAATTTGGCTGATTTTTTTTTGTGTTATAGACTATCTTAATTTTAAATATACATATTTTTTTTATTGAAAACGTACGGCCCAATTTTGAGAAAATCTGACTCAAAATTGTGAATTTGGCTGCTTCATTTATATAATTTTTTTCGTATATTTTCATGATTTATTTGCTCTTAAATAGTATTTATTCATGAACTACAATGTTATAAGAAAGTAATACACTGCTTTATATTTATCTATATAATGACATTCGTAAGAAATTAATTGTTGAAATTCAAATTTGCATAGATTTATTGTTGGTGTTCTTGAATCATGAGTTTTCGTTGTGTGATTCGGATTTTTGATGACGTATGATGTACACTCAAGTATCGAACTTTCAGTCTAAATTAAATTTGGCTACCAGATATGTAAAAATGTTTTAAGATTGAGTATTAATGATAATAATAATGAATATATTATATGTTGTTTGCAAAATAATCAAGTTTTACAAAATAATAAAGAATAATGAAGTTTTTGGATATAGTTTTAACCTCAAACGTCAAATGTATGTAAGGTAAGTAGAATTGTATTTGTAAGTGTTTATTTATTAATATTAAAGTTTTATTTAACAGTTTTGAAGCGGACACTGCCTTAATAAGATTAGGCTGACAAAGTAAATACATCAGAACTATCGAAATGTTGCCCAGGAATAAACTATACATTCCATAAATGGAATCTACTTTCGCTTTATTTATATTTTTATATTGCAAGTATTTTTTACCTAATTTTACTATAAATTAATAGCAATGTTAAGTGTAGATATCAACAAGCGCAATGAGTTGGAAATAAAAATGCGTGGACAATCTGAAAACATGTTATGGATGGAGGAAAGAAAGCATAGATTAATCACTTCAAACTTTGGTGAAGTGTGTAAACTTCCAGCTGGACCACTTGTAGAAAGAATGCTTTACGTTCGAAATATTACAACTGCAGCAACTGATTGGGGTAAAACTAGAGAATCTGTGGTAATACAAGTTTAAGAGCAGGTAACTGGAGTTACAGTAACACCATGTGGTTTATTTGTAAATTTAGAACCTAAAACAGGATATTTAGCTGCTTCGCCAGATGGTTTAGTTGATCAAAATGTTCATACACAGCTCGACATTTGTCACCAAAAGAAGCTGCTGTTAAAATAAAAAACTTCTGTTCTGTTTTAGATAGTGATAAGTTAAAATTAAAGACGAATCACAATTATTATTACCAAATACAAGGCCAGTTGTTCATAACAGGACGAGAGGAATGTGATTTTATTATTTGGACACCTCTGGGTATAGAAATAGAGACAATAAAAATGGATGAAGAGTGTTAAATGGATGCTTCCAATATTAAAGACATTTTATGTAAAGGAACTTGCTCCAGAAATAGTTGATTCACGAAAAGAAAGAAGTATGTCGATCAGGAATATGCCACAGAATCCATAGAAACAGTTACAGTTAGATTTTTCTGTCAAATTCTTTTTCTTACGCTCTTTAAAAGCAAAGAATTTCTTGAGCAGAAAGACATTTTCTGCCGCTCACGTGAGTCAGAGAAATTATATGATAGAATGGGTAAATATTCCGGCATTTGAAGAAAAAATGGTATACTTTATGTGCAGTGAAAGTGACTTTTTGTGCTTCATCTGTAGTTAATGGACGAGTGCACAAAAAGTATCACTTTAGTTTCTTATAAAATAATATACTATTATATATGCTTATGTATAACTGAAATAAAAATGTTTTTATTTTTATATTATAATATCAAATAAAATACTGTATTTTATTAAATTTTAGTTTTTATTGTGTTGACATCATATAGAAACATTTCCTGTGATTTTAAATAATGTTCTTGAAAATCTTCAAGTTTGTATAGTTTTTAAACGCGTTCCAATACTCCTTCCACTATTCTATACAGATTTTTTGTGATTTTCTGTGATTGGTCAAATCTACATTTTTGTCAGGACCGCAAGAAACCTTACATACACGATAACAAATTGTTGGTTGACGAACTTCAGCCCGTATGTTTCACCTTAATCGGGATCTAAGTAATTAGAAGTTGTATCGATCTATTGATCAATTAAACATACAAATTCTTACACTTCTCGGACATGAAGAATTTAGAAGAACAATGCAGCTCATTTCATATTCTTTTCCTAGAAACATGTGTTCGGTTTCTTTGTTTCCCTCATCGCTCTGATCTGTTTGCATTCTCTAGTGACGTTTTATACAAAGATTTCATAATTTACAACCTTCTAGACTGCGAATTTACTTACAACGGTTTCAAATGTCTTCCTACAGATGGTAACGATAAATATCTCACTTGACAATTTTTCCACAATGGGTGCCCGACTCAAGTGTTTCTTCTACAAAAATGACTCTAAAATTTCTAAAGATAGCCGGTGGCTGACGTATTGTCTCCCATCCGAGTACCTGCTCCGCGTAACTTCTGACTCTAGTTTCGGAACGATATTTCCGTGAAATCTCACAATATTCTTGCATTTTCTTATTTACAATTATGTATTTGAAATAGAATAAATTTATTTACAAAAAAAAATTAATATAATTCCGTCCCGTTACAATACTGACATATAAGTGGCATAAACTGGCATTAATGGTGATAGCGAAAAGTTGTATATAAAAAGCTATACCGTATCATAAACAGTTATAGTTTGATTTTTCTGTCAAATACTATTCCTGACGCTCGTTAAAATCAAGGAATTTCTTTAGTTTACCCACGGTAGAAAATGTCTTCCTGCCGCTCACGAGTGTCAGAGAAATTATATGACATAATGAGTAAATATTCCGGCGTTTGAAGAAAAAATAGCATATATAATCTGGAGTGAAAATGACGTTTTGTGCCTCATTTGTAGTTGACAGACAAGCGCACAAAAAGTATAATTTAGGTCCTTATAAAATAATATACTATTATATATGATTATGTATAACTGAAATAAAATTGTAAGTAATTTTTTTAATTTTTATATTATAATATCAAATAAAATATTATATTTTATTAAATTTTAGTTTTTATTATGTTGACATCATATAGAAATGTTTCTTGCGATTTAAAATAATTTTCTTGAAAATCTTCACGTTTATATAGTTTTAAACGCGCGCCAATACCCCTTCTACTATTCTATACAGATCCACATTTTTGTTAGGAAGACAAGAAATCCTACTTACACGATAACAAATTGTTGGTTAACGAACTTCAGTCCTTAACTCCCCTAGATTTCTTTTTCTGGGGTCAGATGAAGACCTCTGTATATGAGACACTAGTTAACACCGAATTAGAACTGGTGGCTAGAATAGTAGCTGCAGCAGAAGATATAAAAGACAAGCAGGCAGCTCATGCAAATGTCTCTTCTAATATTAAAACACGCTGCCCGGCTTGCATTGCTGCGAATGGTGGCCATTTTGAAAATCAAATTTAGTCCCTTCCTTGCTGTTTCATTGCTCATTGTTTTATTTTTCTTGTTTAATTTTCTTGTTTAATGGCACAAGCCTACTTTGTTTTAAATGATTGTTGCAGTTTGTTAAAATTTATCTTGTAATTCAATTTGAATAAAAACTCTTTTTGGATAGATAGAAAAAAAATCAGCCATATGTTATACTAGATGGTTTAAGGATTTTATAAATGTTTTATTTTCAAAAATCGATCGAGTGGTTTTCAAAATATCTTATTTTGAAATTATTTCCTGTTGTACCAGTTGAAAAGTGACATTAGCTAGCCGGCAATGTGACATTAGCAAGCCGGAAAAAAATTTGCCAGCTAGATGGAAAAGTGAAGTAAACAATAACTCACTTCTCAGCTGTTTGGTTGGTTGGAACCGCTCAGTTTACTAACTGATTGTGAATATTTAATTCTTTCTTACCGCCATTTTGATGTTGAATCTATCGACAAGTGAAACATCGTAGAAGTCTTATCCTTGGTGTCTTCTAAGTGTAAATTAAGCGAATGTAACGGGTGATTCTCCTCCAGTTCCATTGTCATGGAGCCGCCCATAACCCTTTTTTATTATACTTATATTTAATCAATTCTATATTATTATTTCTATTTTATTATCATTATTATTATCATTTACTTTGTTAGTTTTAAGTATTGTATATTTATTACTTTTTCTTAATTATGTAACCTAATTCCTAATTCCTATTTTCACACAACTTGTATTCTAATTTATTTATGTCAACCACTTTAAACAGTTTTAGTTCGAAAGTCATCTAGACTAATTTATAGGTTCCTTTAAAACCTACAATCATGTTAGTGTCAACCCAAATCAATTTTTATTACTTACACATTTTTAAAATCACTTTTTCAAATTCTAACTATTGACAGATATTATCCAGACTTAGCCACTTAACTTCAACACTAAATTTTGACGTGTTTAAAGAAACCAGGAACTAAGTTTTATGCGTTTCTAACACATTTGAATACGTGACCAATGAAATCCAAGAACGTCTACTAACGGGGGTAAAAACCCTCTAGTGGGGAGTAACCTCAAAGTTTATATAATTACTAATTTTTAGAAGAGAGAAGGACTTGAACACTTGATCTCGAACTATCGACTTCTAAATTAAACACTTGATCACGAAATCAAAAACAGTTGACTTCTAAACTAAAAACTAAATTTCAAATTCAACTTCACTTTAAAACCAAATCATTAATATTGTAAATAGTATGTTGTAAATTGTAAATATATTTATATACGAAAAACTTTATTTTCCAACATTTTTTTAATTCATTTATGATGCCATAACAAAACTGGTGTCAGAAGTGGGATGACATAACAAAAACTGGTGTACGACAGTCAAAAAAAAAGTATGTACGTGTAGTGGAAACAAACGGGTCGTTTTGCCCATAACATCCATTTCATTTGACGTGGTTACCACAATTTACAGTTTTACAGTGTTCTGTTTTGGAATTCCATCCAGTTTCGTGCCCAGAAACAACTTCTCCAATTGTCTGGTGTATCCACAGCCACCTAAACACAAATGAAAAAGAATAGTTATTTATATATCAAGGCAACAAAGATAATTTTTCACGAGGAATACATACAATGTTATTTCATAACAAATTAAAACAGTTTGGTAAACTAATAAGATGTGAGTTTCCGGTAATTAGTATTAATTTGCATTTAATTTCTTAATGTTCTTTATAATTTATTAATTTATTTTCTAATCAGCAAAGCATGAAATTATTGTATAAAAAAGTGTTATCATTTAATTATAAGTCGTGATTCTTAATTATTATTTTCATGATTACTATCAGTTAATTTATGTCATATACAAGTGCAATGTTTGTTAACAATAAATAAATATCTTACTTGTCAATTTTATCTTGCCTACACTAGTATTCTTATCACAGTAAACAATGAAAAATATTTAAAAATTCTACAATACTTCATATTTATCTAAATTTTTAAATTTAAGTGGATAATTATTGTTCAATAGTTTACATTATTTTATCAATTTAATCACATTTAACTTTGATAAATATATTATCTTTTTCAAACAATTTTTGAAGGCTTCAAATAATCAGAAATAAATTATCAATATTCTTATTTTCTTTCTGGCATCTAGTTTCCATCCTCCGTTGTAAAACCTAGGATGTTTCCAACATCGCCAACAAAATTATCTGCTTAATTGCTGCTCTTCTTTGTTCTTTGTTTTACGGTGATGTAATCTGATGCTGTATTATATGCGAGATTTTATATAGACAGAATGAGCAGTGAAATAAATATTAAGTTCATAATTATATATTGTCATGGAACCGTCCATAACACTTTTTTATTACACATATGTTAAATTAGTTATATATTATATTCAATCATATTATGTTCATTTCAATTATCATTATTACTATTATTTACTTTGTTAGTTTCAAGTCTTTTATATTCATTACTTTTTCTTAATTATTATTATGTAACCTAATTCCTAATTACTATTTTCACATAATTTATATTCAAATTAATCAATGTCATCTACTTCAAACAATTTTAGTTCCAAGGTCATCTAGACTAATCTATAGTTTCCTTTAAAACCTAGAACCACGTCAGTGTCAACCCAAATCATTTTTATAGCTTACAATTTTTAAAATCACTTTTCCAAATTCTAACTATTGGCAGATATTATCCAGACTTTAGCCACTTAACGTTCGACCCTAGCTTTAGACGCGTTTAAATGAAAAAACAAACCAATGAAATTCAAGAACGTCTACTTACGGCGGTAGAAACCCTTTAGTGGGATAACTTCAAAGTTTAGCTTTTTACTAATTTTAGAAGAGAAGAACACTTGATCACAAAATCTCAAAAAGTTGACTTACATTAGTTAAACACTTGATCACAAAATCTGAAACAATCATCTTCCAAATTAAAAAATAATATTAAATCTATCAAATCATTTATAAATAGTATGTCATTGTAATTAGATTTTAAATATATTTATATATATATATATATATATATATATATATATATATATATATATATATATATATATACTATTTGAAGGTTCAATCACGCCTTCTTTCTTCATTTCTTCAATTATCTTTTCGGCTTCTTCACGCTTTGCCAGTGGTAATCGTCTTGCTCCTTGACGGATGGGTCTTGCATCTCCAGTATAGATTTTATGCTGTACAACGTTCGTTCTGCCATATTCAAAGATGTCTTGATACTTGCTAATTAAGCTCGTTATTTAATTTATTGCTGTTATACATATCGCCAATTATTTAACACAGCATTTAATTTTTACCAATAACAATTAATAGGTTCCGATCCATGTTCTCCTTTTCCAAACGTAATCAAATATGCAAGAGCATTACAAGTAAACGTACTCTTATGATCATCATATGCGTAGCTATGCGCATCAGGACATCTGTCTTTGAAGAACTTAGGATAGTTGACGGGCCAATCCGTGGACTTTCAGGACTCTGGACGGTCGTGCGCCCCAGCGCAGCAGTACTCGTCAGTGTGGAATGCATTGCAAGCAGAGTTGCAACCGACGACGACGTCGGCGCCGTTCTTTAACTGAAGTTCAGCAGGACATTCCGGCAGGATGCGGTACGTACAGGCGGAGCGCTTGCTGCTGTACTGGGAACCGTCACCTTGTCCGCCAAGAGGTTCCATCTAGAGACAGAGATTTTAGAACACGCGAACTCTTGCTTAATGTTAAAAAGATTTTAAAATTATTTTTACTGGTTTTAGTCAATTTTAAGATCCTGGGATCAGGAGATGATTAATGCCTGGTTTTTCAGTGACGGTTTAAACTCAAATTTTGGTTTAAGTTCAAGTTCAGAGTTTAAAGGGTTTTTTCAGTGTAGTTTAAACCTTGAACTCAGTTCCAAATTAACCTAAACCGTTACTTGGTTTAAGTCAGGGGTTTTTTGGTTTTTTTTTGTGGTTTATTTGGGCATTATTGGGTTTTTAATAATATTGACAAATACACTTTTTAATTCAAGTTATTTAATTCAAGATTAATTTTGTATATAATGTTTAAAATGTATATTGTATACTGCTAAACATTAAAACAAAATTTATGTACTATTATATAATAATTGCAAAAAAATATATTTATTTTATTGTGAATTAAAAATATAATATGCTCTATCTACTATATTTCAAATTTGCCGGTAAAAAGATTGTGTATCATTCAGTTTTTGTAATATTAATATAATGTGAGACAAATAATATTTGGTCTTAAACTAGTTCGATATTGACATTTGTCAAAGTAATGCAATATGATACTACGATGTGATGTAATAAATGATAATTTAAGTTAAACTGTAAAATATATAAAAGATGTTTATCTTCCGAGATTTTATTATATCTTAAAATTGACCCTGGGTGAATTTTCAACCATTCAACCAAATGGGTTTCTTAGTGGATTTATTTGGGTTTTTAGGTTGGTTTTTATTAAAAAAACACAGGTGAGTTTTTTTGGGTGGGTAAAATATGAACAACTCTGGTTTGTAAAGTTCAACCGTCGCCTACAATGTTATTATAATAAATTAAACGACTGTTTCACTGTGTTTATTGACGTTTACTTGTCACTAATACTTAAAAATGTTATTAAAATGGAATCTTCAGATGAAGAAGAAATTATTAATTTTTATTTAAACATGGCCAAATGGGAGCTAATTTGTTATTGGGCGACAGTGGGTATAAATTTAGAAATTTTCTACTAACTTTGCTATTAAATCGCCAAAGTCCTGCTAAATATTTATACAAGCAGTGACATATTTAGAAATACTGTGGAGAGGCAGAACGGAGTATGGAAACGTAGGTTTTCTATATTTGCAACTGATACTTTGCTAAAATTAAATACTGGAAGATATGTTGTAGCTACAATTGTACTAAACAATATCGTTTGTGGTGAAAAAGAAGCTGTTTTCTCTATTAACAAAGAAGTTGACGCAGCTGTTAATTTCGTAAACGCAGTAAATGACGATAATTACCGATACCAAGTTAGCCCAAATAACAACAAAAAATTATATTCTATATTATTTCTATAGTATGTTAAATTCATATTTTTATATATAATACAATTAGCAGTAATATTATCAAATAAATTAAAATAATAAATTAATTCTTTATTTTCTGCTAGTATGCACCATTTATTATTAGTATCTGCTTCTGTTATTTTTCTCTTTCTACAGTTTAGCGAACTACATTTTTTTAAAGGTTTTGATCTGAAGTTTAGTTGACTGAATTTTAGGTTTCTTGAACAAAAACTCGCTTACATCTTCGCAATTTATTTGTGCAGCAATTACTAAAGAAATAAATCATGACATATTTTTAAATATGATCAGAAAGAATTTACTACCTAAATCGCTAGCATTTGTAGAAGGTAAACTTTTAATTCTACCTCCTAATATTTCACCTATATTATCATCTATTATCGTACTGGTAGGTGCAATACATCCAAAATCTGCAGTCGCACCACTAGTTCGTTTTAAATTAAGTACATTATGCACTTGCGAATTTAACTTTTATTTTTTCTTCATATTTCAGTATTTCTTCATTAAAAGCAATGAATTTATACAAATTTTGCCACTAATATTGTTAAATGACGCCGCAATTTCCTCCCAACACTTTTCCTTTTCTTTCTAAAATATTTTGACTGATTTTTTTTTTACATTGCGTGCAAAAAACGTGTTTAAGGTGTATGTAAGATCAGTATCAAGTATTTTTTTAAAATGTACTGTCTAAAGTTAAATGAAAACAATTTCAGTTATTTAAATAAGTGCATTTAAATGGTTTTAATCTGGCGTGATATCAGGTGCATCAAATCTGTGAGTAAAAAGACCTTTTGAGCATTTTTTACAATCTTTGCATCAAGGCTAACATTGAACGTCTGAGTTCTTCTCTGTGCGCACCTGTCTTGCGCTGTCAGTTCTCAATCACAATAAAACTTCTTCACGCCTATTTTAACGCAACCCCTTCTTCATATTAGCATTAGCAATATAATTTCATCGGTTATTTATCATAATGGAAGAAGACGAAGATAAAATGTGTTCCCTATGTAAAGTGGAGTTCAATAACGACAAAGTTATTGGATGTGATGGAAACTACCAATGCTGGTTTCATCTGAAATGCGTAAAAATAAAACAAAAGGATTCTGCTGTCATCAGGGCATATGGAGGGATAAAATGGTATTCTGATAAATGCAATACAGATCAGGGGAATAAAATTATCAATGAAATTATTACTATGAAAAATGAAATAAATAAATTAAAAGATAAATAAATAAATATATCATCACGCCTTCTACCCATTACTGGGTGTGGCACTCTGCTAAAGCAGATCTCGGTAAGTGATATATTTTGCGCGTGAAGTGCGGTTACCAGTCGTCAAATCACGGCCCCCAAACATGTTAGTGGTGGAGGAGCCACAGGGATAGCTTTTTCAAATTATGAAAATTTGTCGCCTGTGGGAATCGAACCAGGGACCTCAGGATCCACAGGCCGACTTCATACCACTGTGCTAGCCATCCCATAAAATTAAAAGATATTATCTGTAAACTTATATAAACTGATATAGCCAGTAACACAACATAAAATTTCTATGCAAATACTGCCTCTAAACCAGCTATTATCATTAAACCTAAAGTTAATCAAGAGTGTTTGAAGACAAAAGAAGAAATGAAGGAAAAAATAAACCCGTCGACATTGAAAATTGGAGTTTCTTCAGTAAAAAACGGAAGTATTGTTGTTAAATGCAATAAACAACAAGATGCAGATAAATTTAAAGATGTAGCGGTAAAAGAACTGGGAGACAACTATGAAGTCATGAAGACGTTAATGCATAATCCTGAAATAAAAATAACTGGCATACGAGATAACTTAAGTATGAAACAAATAGAACAGAGTATTAAATCGCAAAATGACCTACACAGCAATGAAAAATCTATAATAGAAGTTAAGTTTGTAAAGGAACTAAAAAACTAAACTAAAATGGCAATTGTTACAGTTGACTCGAATAATTTCAACAAAATTATGAGTACAGGAAAAATTAATGTAGGATGGTCGAGGTGCAATGTGGTTGAAAATTTGAAAATTTGGAGATGTTTCATATGTTGCGGTTTTTTCTACAAGTCGGATAAATGCAGAAAATAAATTAGCTTGTGCTAACTGCGGAGAGGAACATTTAATTAAAGAATGCAAGAATACAATTGAAACATGTGTAAACTGTGCAATGGCTAATAAGATACTACGATTAAAACCAGAAACGAATCATAAAGCGACAGATATTAATTGTTCTGTATACTTAAAAAAACTAGAAAATGTTAAAAGCAAAATAACTTATCAGTAGCAATTACAGAAAAATTTAGAAGAAATCAGGGCACCTATCATACACCTCAATACCCAAAGCTTTTTACCACATAAAGAAGACATCCATAGTCTACTTATGAATGCAAATCCGATAATATGCTGTTTGTCTGAAACCCGAGTAACTAGTGAAATAGAGGAAAATGAAACTAATATATTGAATTACAACGTAATTCGATGCGACTCGCACAGTAGACACACTGGAGGATTAATGTACATTATTAATCAAAATTATAAATACACTATTTAAAAAAATTATAATGTTCTCAATGAAATATGGTACCTAGCTACTAGATTAAAAATGCGTGATAAAAAATTCACTATATGTGGAGTATACAGATCACCAAGTTCAAGCAATAAAACTTTTATAGAATGGTTTCAAGGGTGGTGCGATGAAATATCTGTGGTTCGCGATATAGTTATCTTGGTAGGTGATTTCAATATTAATTGGTTCAGGGATGATGTATACACAAAGCAAATGAAAAAGACTGTTTTAGAAGCAGGTATGAAACAATTAGCTAATGAGTACACCAGGAGAACTTCTTCCACGAATACCCTCATAGATTTAATTATCTCAAATGATCCATACCTTAAGATTGAGGTATGGGGTACACCAAAAATTAGTGACCATGACATTTGTTTAGTACATATAAATAATTCAGATATTATATCGGACAGTTCGCGTAAACATGTATTACACCGATTGAACACAGACAAAATGATTGAAACATTGTTTGTTAGTGAGTGGTTATATGAATCTAACAGTATTAACGCGGTGTGTAATAAGTTTATAAATAATATCTTAAGTGCTAGAGAACAGTGTACAGAAACAATTCCTCGAAATAGTCGAACATTTCATTTACCATGGCTAAACGAAAAAGATTTACTAAAAGCTCGTAATAATAGAGATAACAGTTACCGAAGATTTAAATTAACGAACACAGATGAAGACTGGAATGCCTATAAGAAATTCCGAAATCAGTATGTGACTATATTAAGATACACTGAGAAAGCATACTATGAAAAAAAATTAGATACAAGTAAAGCAAATCCAAAGTCACTCTGGAACACATTAAAAACCATATTAGGCAAGAATTATTCTACTATAAATAAAAATATAATATATGAAGATACTGAACTTTCTGAAAACAATGAAATAGCTAATGCTTTTAATGAATATTACATAGATAGTATAAAAATATAATAGAATCTGCTGTTGATGGATCTTCAATAAGTAATATTACATCTACAAAATCTACCATATCTGTGTTTAAAGAAATAACAATTACTGAGCTAAAGAAAATTATATGGGAACAAAATGACAGTAAATGTAGTTGGGACGGAGTTAACTTCAAAACTTTTAAAAACGCTTTCCATGTCTTAGGATACCCAATGTTACATATGATAAATTTGTCTTTATCAACGGGAACTTTTCCAGAAGTACTAAAGGAAACGCTAATTATACCCATACCCAAAGTAACCGGGTCAAATAAAATGGAAGAACATAGACCAATAAATATGTTAGTGGCGACAGAAAAAGTTTTAGAAGTGGTTGTTTATAATCAGATTGTAAACTATATAAATAATAATAAAGTGTTGTGTAAATGGCAATCAGGATTTAGAAAAAAACACTCATGTGAATTCACGATACAATTACTGTTAAAAGACTGGACAACAGCAACCGATAATAATCGTGATATTTGTGCGGTATTTATGGACTTAAAAAGAGCATTTGAAACTATAGATAGGAAAAAACTTATTAATAAATTGCAAAAATTTGGCTTCAGTGGTACAGTGTTACAGTGGTTTTCTTCGTATTTAATAAATAGACAACAAAGAACTAAATATATTGATAGTGTTTCCACCTCTCGTAAATGTGATCAAGGAGTACCGCAAGGTAGTGTCTTAGGACCCCTTCTATTTATATTGTACATTAATGACCTACCAGATTGCCTAAATAAATGTAAGATCCATCTTTTTGCACATGACACATTAATTTATTACGAATGTGATGACTATGTTAACCTAGTAGATACAATGAAAGAGGAATTAAATAAAGTTGATTTATGGCTGAAAACCAATAAACTAAAATTAAATTGTAAGAAAACTAAATGTATGATAATAGGCAGTAAAAGAATTAAAAGTAAAATAAATTAATCAAATTTATCAGTCATGATTGATGGAAATAAAATTGATTATGTTACAGATATTAAATATTTAGGAGTGATCATAGATGATGGATTAAAATTTTCTAAGCATATTGAATTTGTAACAAAGAAATTAGCTAAGAAAATTAATTTTCTATGCAGATTAGGGTACAAACTAACATGTAAAGCTAAATTAGTGATTTATAACAGTATTGTTCTACCACATATCAACTATTGTGGAACTATGTTGATGGCATGTAACAAAGGGCAGCTAGAAGTTTTACAAAAATTACAAAATAAAGCTATGAGGTGTATTTTAAATTATCGAAAGTACAGCAGGATAAAGGATATGCTACAATGTTTAGAGTGGCTAGATATGAAAACATTAATTAACCTTAACGGATTAGTTTTTGTTTATAAAACTGTCAAGAACATAGTCCTAGAATATTTATCTGAAGCAATAGTATATAATAAAGATGTACATAATTATAGCACTAGGCGAATGACTCATATAAATATTAGCAATGTAAAAAGAAATTCAATTTTTTGTAAATGCATTGTTCAATATAATACACTCAGTAATGAGATTAAAAATTGTGTTCATGTAAAAGAATTTAAAAATAAGGCAAAACAATATTTGTTAAATAATGTAAATATTACTATTTAAGAAATAATTTACCTACTTGAATTTGTGCATACGGTTTGTAATACATTATTTTATAACTATCTGGTTTTTTGTATGTTACTAGCTTAAAGCTAAATAAATATATATATTATTATTATTATTATGACTTAACGAATGCTTACAGAATAGACCTGATAGTTTCAGTTCTTAAACACGATTTCGTAACCATGAAAAAACCGCACAATTACAATTGAAATTGTTTAACAAACACTACTAATATTAATGGTAGTTTCCTAGGATACTATAATTTTTTTAATAAAATGTGCAATTTTATTAAGTTTATACGATCTTGTTTCGGACTGAAAAAAGGAAAGAAATCTAAATTCCATTGTAATAATAAAGACATTATATTATCACTGCAAAATTCGAAGTTTTACACGTATTCATGGGAAAGTCGCGGCGTACCGGCTACAGAAGACCGTAAGTCGTATATAATTTCACATATTTGAACAAATAGTCTATATCATTATTAATAATATTGTTATTATCTTCCTAGAAATCAAACAAGAACAAGTTATTTTAGAAGACGGAAGATTTGGCAAAATTTGTGAGTGCTTTGCTTTCAATAATAACGGGAATATATTTGGAACAATTCAAGATACTAAATTAGTTGATATTTTCATCTGCAACATAAAACTTTGGATAGCTAAACCACTATATCAAAATTGGCTGAATGAAGAAGTGGTACAATTTTTCAGTAAATTTCGGCTCCCTGGCAGGTTTAAATTTCATGTAATTCTTATTGGGGATTATAAATTTAAAAATGAATCTGGAATATATTTCAATCAATTTATCAAAATTTTAACCTTGCAAAATTTTAAAAATCTTTTGGAACCTAATGATATGGTGGTGGCGGGAAAAATTGTTAAAGTTACAAATGGATTACTTAAAATTAAAAATTTTCGTTATTTAAATTTTTTTAAATAAAGTGAATTTTGTATTTTGTATTTATTTGTATTATTATAATAATTTTTTTTCAAAAATTCATATTATTTTAGTTACGTATTTCTTATTTACTGTGCAAGTGCAAACACTTTCATTCCAATCACCAAGTCACATTTAGTTCAGTGAGGAGTAGGGGCGATTATTCGGGCAATCCCACTTGCAAACAACTTCTTACTGCGTGCAAACAATTACTAATTAGACGTGAAATTAAGAGTTACGAAATGGACAAGTGCTGCAATTTAGCGGTGGATAATATAACAGTTACTGATGCTACATCCGAGGACATTGTATAAAATTTATTAGTAGTCCATGGTTACAAACATTCAGCGGTTGAGCTGTTCACTTTTGTGGAAGCTACGGGTATATTCATTTAAATTTGTTTCGTTGTAAGAAAACTATTGTGACGCGGCAATCGTCTAGTATTAAAATTTATTATTTCAAATTATTTAGGACCCATTAAGTTACGTTGTGTTTGATTTAC
The DNA here is from genome assembly GCA_911728475.2 of Pterostichus madidus. NCBI lineage: Eukaryota > Metazoa > Arthropoda > Insecta > Coleoptera > Carabidae > Pterostichus > Pterostichus madidus. The sequence goes on along the minus strand of OU452316.1, from coordinate 12,335,390 downwards.
GTTGTGTTTATTTTTTATATTGACCAGAATCTTTAATTTGAAGTCGTGAATGTGATAGGTTATGCGGAAGTAGAGAAATTAAACATTGTAACTGATTAAATATTATTTATTTCGGCTGTGGAGATACATAATCCTCTGGTATTTACCTAACACCTGGGAAAACCACAGAAAACACAGGCAGAGGAATTTTAAAGAAGAAATGATAAATCAGACATAACATGACAATATGACATAACAGAAATATATATATATATATATATATATACCGCTGAATGTTTGTAACCATGGACTACTAATAAATTTTATACAATGTCCTCGGATGTAGCATCAGTAACTGTTATATTATCCACCGCTAAATTGCAGCACTTGTCCATTTCGTAACTCTTAATTTCACGTCTAATTAGTAATTGTTTGCACGCAGTAAGAAGTTGTTTGCAAGTGGGATTGCCCGAATAATCGCCCCTACTCCTCACTGAACTAAATGTGACTTGGTGATTGGAATGAAAGTGTTTGCACTTGCTCAGTAAATAAGAAATACGTAACTAAAATAATATGCATTTTAAAAAAAATTATGATTATAATAATACAAATAATTACAAAATACAAAATTCACTTTATTTAAAAAATTTTAAATAACGAAAAATTTTAAACCGGCTACAAAAGTTACTGAATGATTTAATACACTTAAATTTTCCTTTTTTCTTCTCTTCCTTTATAATTTCATCTTCTTCACTTGATGATTTTGAAAGAACGGTCAAAATGTTATAATACTTTTTAATTTTAAGTAATCCATTTGTAACTTTAACAATTTTTCCCACCACCACCATATCATTAGGTTCCAAAAGATTTTTAACATTTTGCAAGGTTAAAATTTTGATAAATTGATTGAAATATATTCCAGATTCATTTTTAAATTTATAATCCCCAATAAGAATTACATGAAATTTAAACCTGCCAGGGAGCCGAAATTTACTGAAAAATTGTACCACTTCTTCATTCAGCCAATTTTGATATAGTGGTTTAGCTATCCAAAGTTTTATGTTGCAGATGAAAATATCAACTAATTTAGTATCTTGAATTGTTCCAAATATATTCCCGTTATTATTGAAAGCAAAGCACTCACAAATTTTGCCAAATCTTCCGTCTTCTAAAATAACTTGTTCTTGTTTGATTTCTAGGAAGATAATAACGATATTATTAATAATGATATAGATTATTTGTTCAAATATGTGAAATTATATACGACTTACGGTCTTCTGTAGCCGGTACGCCGTGACTTTCCCATGAATACGTGTAAAACTTCGAATTTTGCAGTGATAATATAATGTCTTTATTATTACAATGGAATTTAGATTTCTTTTCTTTTTTCAGTCCGAAACAAGATCGTATAAACTTAATAAAATTGCACATTTTATTAAAAAAATTATAGTATCCTAGGAAACTACCATTAATATTAGTAGTGTTTGTTAAACAATTTCAATTGTAATCGTGCGGTTTTTTCATGGTTACGAAATCGTGTTTAAGAACTGAAACTATCAGGTCTATTCTGTAAGCATTCGTTAAGTCATAGCGTTTCGTTATTTAACGAAAAATCGTTATTATAACGAAGTTTGTTTAAATGGTATTCAGTAACTTAAAATTCGTTATTTTATAACAAAATTTCGTTAAGATCATTAAAAAAATAACGAATGCAAAATAGCATTCGTTATGATATTTTATCACGTGTCAGGTACGTCATTGTGAATTACGAAAATGGATAATCAAAGCGATTTAATTTTATTTCTTTACTATCTTAAAGAAAATAATGATAGGTTAAATTATACTTTAATAAACAGATATTGAACAAGTATAATCTTAAATTATTTGCTTTAAGACGAAATAATTACTATTATTACACATGCCGGTTTTATAAATAAATATGAGCTCCAGTTAAATTTACTTCGATACTGATCAAGCCTAAATGATAATAACATTTTTGGCAGCAATGTTAAATGATGTCATAACATATTTTAACATAACTTACATTTATTAAAAACAAATAAATTTATTGCTGATCTAAAATTGAGTGAAGCTTAAATTTATTTATAAGACCGGGCATAAATGAAATAATTATCTTACGTATAAAGTTTCAGGATATAAATTAATTATAAATTATAATTAATAATATTGTTTTTCTTGTTTATTGTTGTTAAATATATTTAATTGTTCAGGAACATGTAATTTCCTGTCAACAAAGTATAAAATAAAGAAATAATATATTTAACAATCTCATTTCTTTTATAAAGTAACATATTATTTTATTATCATCTCTCGGAACTAGCCAAATAAGCCCAAGACAATATTTAGAAAATGAGATAAATATTTGTAATTCCCTATATAATTATCCAGTGACTGAAGCAGAAATACTTAGTATTATACGCAGTCTATCCAACAGCTACACTACTGACATCTATGAGATAAATCCTTTTATTTTAAAAAGTGTAGCAAATCAGATATCACAAGTGTTAACTCATATTGTCAATATAGTATTTACTACAGGCGAGTATCCAGATGCTCTAAAAATTTCAAAAATTATACCTATTCACAAAAATGGAAACAAAAAGGAATGTTGTAATTACCGTCCAATCTCAATTATACCCAGTTTCAGTAAATTAATAGAAATTGCAATCAACAATAGATTAGTATCTTTTCTGGAGTACAATAAACTTATATCGCCAACTCAATTTGGTTTTAGACAAAACCGATGCACGACAGATGCTGTCCTAGAACTAATTAATTTTATCACAAGAAACTTTGAAAATTCAAATATTACTAGAGCCACTTTGTTAGACCTAAGTAAAGCTTTTGATTGTGTATCTCACGCTATACTCCTTGAAAAACTAGAATACTATGGTATACGGGGAACGGCGCTTAACCTGATAGCTTCATATCTACAAGGGCGGCAACAATTAGTATCATGTAATAAAGAACAATCTCCTCTGCTTCCCGTAGTACATGGCGTGCCACAAGGATCACACTTAGGGCCTATATTATTTATAATTTTCATTAATGATCTAACTTACAATTTAAATTCTCAATGTGTACTTTTTGCCGATGATACTACTATTTTCGACGCCAGTGTAAATCCGCTAGAACTAGATGAAATTCAATCAAATTATTTAAATACTGCTAACGATTGGTTTTGCGCAAACAGACTAACTATTAATGAAACAAAAAATCAAAATATAGATTTCAATCGTACCTCCAACACAATCCAGATAAATACCGCTGTCAAGCTTCTAGGATTTTATTTAGACCCAACTCTGTGCTGGAATTATCACATTGACAATATGTGCTCTAAATTGTCAAGGACACTATATGTCATCAGAAGAATGTCAGTTCTAGTTTCAAGCGAAGTTGCCTTAATGACGTATCATTCCTTATTCCACTCTGTGATGACATATGGGCTTCTAGTATGGGGTCACAAATCCCGACATGTAAACAGGTTGTTCTTACTACAGAAGAAAGCAATTCGTATTATCGCAAAAGTCTGTAGTGTAGAACACTGTAAACTATTATTTAAAAATTATAATGTTCTCACAATTCATTGTCATTATATATATCAGTGTCTCATTCATGTTAAAAAAAATATTTCACAATTTTCAACATTTGAAACATTACACATACATAATACACGAAACGAATCCAATGTAATTGTCAATAAGTATAAATTCACAGCATCCCTGAATGGACCAAACTATTTTTGTATCAAATTTTATAATACACTCAAATTAAAATATAGAGAATTAAGCTTGAATAAATTCAAAATTAAAATTAAAAATAAGTTACTAAACAAAGCTTATTATAGCATTAATGAATTCAAGGATGATGCGGAATTTTGAAAATAAAATAAATATATGTTTTTTATTTCTTTTGCTCGTATTTATATTATTGTAATGACTTGGCATAAACATTTAAAATGTAAAAATGCTAAATAAAATATTATTATTATTATTATTAACAAACTTACATTTATTATGGGAACCAAAAATAACAACTTTTTAGCAAAACTGGTGGCCGTCACTTTTAAAAACCATTGTTTAATTGTTGCCCGATAGGCCAATGGTCTTCTACAAGTTACGGTAAAGCGATTACCGCCAATTAGTTCGCTCGTCTGAAAGCAGATTAACAAAACTAAATACATTAATTTTCCGATGAAGCATCGTCAATTTATATTTTCTCATGTTCTTCATTATCAGTTCCTTGTTGCATAACAGTCATATTTTCTTCGTTTTCTGTGACTTCTTCATTATCGTTGTACGCGCTTCTTACTTCAGTCCTTTCTTGAATTTTGTATGATAAATTTTTAGGTTTTCGCTTAGTTGCAGAACTTCTAACCATACCGCTCTCATTTCGCCTTGTTGAATTACGTATAACGTTTTTAAAAGAGTCTTCGCAGTCTCTTAAAGTAAAATCTGAATCAGATAAACGAACCACTCTAAAAACAAGATTTATAACTTTTTTATAAATTTTTAACGGTTTTTTTTCTTTTTTGTCTCGAGCACCTCCAGCCCAGGAACAAAGTGTCATGAACTTTCGTGAAAATATTCTCTCAACAAGTACATAGCAATTATTTATGCCCTTTCCAGATCCTTTTCTTCCACATATATAACTCATTTTTTGAACCAATTCTTCCAATACTTTTTTATCTGCCTGCTTTCGTTCTAATTCTTCTAAATCATCTGAATTTTCAATCCGTTCCATGACATCAGTGTCCTTTTCTATTCCTTTGGCTAGAGTTGGGCTACTGATCATACTGTGACTTATATTATTGCCAATTAAATCAATCATAGCCTCGAACTTCGCAAACTGCTGTATTATTAATATTTGATTTTCTGTAAGTAGTGTAGAAACTCCGGTTCTGGATCTGAAGTAAATAAGATAAGGACACCATGTCATCATGTTAGTTAAAAACACTGATCGCAGCAACCAACATAGCAGTATTGTAAAGAGGGTGCAAAACTACAAAAAATAGAGATAAATTATTTTCTAAAGTATATAAAATAGGAAAGATAAGTGACGTCACAAAGGTAAGACGTACGCTAGGAGATTAAGATACAAATGGAAGATTAAGATTAAGATTAAGAATAAAAAAGGTTATAGTTAATTTTATTTTAAGACTAAGATTACGATTAAGAATAAGAAAGGTTTTAGTTAATTACAATTCAATTATACAAATTATGCAGTTGTATTATAAATAATAATGATATTAAGTAAACCATATTAATATTGCGAATTATGAAAAATACTGAGATACTTACGGATGTGCATATGATAATTTGTACAGGAAGTTTGATTTGATATTTATGTATCATAAAATATATGGGAATATATGTTTAGTATACAAACTATTTTCGCAGCATTTCGTAAGTGTGAAAAATAAATAATATATGTTTTGAAAATTAAATAATTTTGTTTATTTATAGAATTAGTGCTACAAGTGAGACACTATTTAGGGAGCATGAATGCCAACCTATAGTAAGTATTTTTTTAATTAATTAATTAAGTAATTAAAAGTTGTATTTATTTTTATTTAACTTTTATAATTTTTTCCGTATTTTGACAAAATGCATTTCACTTCCTAAAATATGTCATTTATCGCGATTTGCTACAAAAATTACCAGTCTCGGAAATGGGTAAAATTATATGTTGATTATTATTACTTTTTCTTATAAAAATCAGTATTGAAAATCGAACAGAACTGAAACCAAATCGAACGGGATCATTTTCTCCAACCGTGATCCCGGACCAAACCGTTCCATTTGAATCGGATTATTTAACAAATTTGAACTTGTGAACTAGTTTGAATCAGTTCAAACCGATATTTTACAAAGATTTGCATAGGTATTTATCAGGACTGATTCGGTTTTTGTTGTGATTTAAAGAACTCACATTATGAAACGGTTAGATTCAATTATTTTATTTCAAAAAATTATGCATACCTGCAATGTTTCTGATAGTTTATAGTTTTAATTTTTTAATTTTAAACTTATAGCTCCATACTTAAACGAAGCTACGTACCGTATATACCTAGGTAAATATTTTAAAAATATAACATTCAGTTTTATTTTGTATTAGATAGTAAAAAAAAGAGCAGACAATTCAGTTCGGGTTCGCGGTTCAAGTTCCGGTTAGATTTACAATCATGGTATTTACGGAATATAGATACGTAAATAGGTACCTGCAAATTTAAATTTGAAAAATAAAATTATAATATATCAGCAACATCGTAGGTAAAAAAGCAGATTGTAATTCTGATGAAAATATGTTACGAACATATCTATAATTGTATGAATTCTAAATTCGAGTAGTCAAATTTAATTTCGTGCGATATGTATCTATCTTCACAAAATAATATGAATTACTTGTTTATTTATATTTTAAAATGTTTGTTATTAGTAAAATTATAAAAACAATAAACTTACCATAATAGACAGAAGAAAAGAATTAATGTGAACTATGGGTCTTAATTGCGTCTTTTTAAAACAAGATAAAGAAGAATGAAACATATTATGTATTGTACTTATTATTGAAGTTAAAGGTTGAAAGTTATGTAATAAATTTGAAAACTTAAAATGCGAATAACAGGAATTTATTTATTATTTAATTTAAAATGGGATGGCTAGCTCAGTGGTATGAAGTCGGCCTGTGGATCCTGAGGTCCCTGGTTCGATTCCCACAGGCGACAAATTTTCATAATTTGAAAAAGCTATCCCTGTGGCTCCTCCACCACTAACACGTTTGGGGGCCGTGATTTGACGACTGGTAACCGCACTTCACGCGCAAAATATATCACTTACCGAGATCTGCTTCTGCAGAGTGCCACACCCAGTAAGGGGTAGAAGGCGTGATGATATATTTATTTATTTTATTTATTTATTTAATTTAATTTTTCAAAAATAATTGGGAGAAAAAATTTAGATTATGTATATAGTGATCTCAGTATCAATATTTTTACTTCATGCAAAGTACAAACAGGTACAATATTTTTAAAAAATCACTATTAATGTAATAATTATATACACAATAAGGGGGCGCTGTCTCCTTATTAATACAATTTTATTGAAATAACAAATATATTGACAATAACATCAATTAAAATAAAATCCAATTTTAAGTGATTTATTTTGAAATTTGCAATTTCTATTGTAACGAATTTAAAGCCAAACAGTCGAGAGCATTCCAGAACCTTTTCGAGAACAAGTGCGTAGCAGTGTGACCTCACAAGTGTTTCCGTAGCGCTCGCTCGCATGTCTGAGCGTGTAGTTTGCCGGGATATTCTGGGACGTTCTGGAAGATATATATATATATATATATATATATATATATATATATATATATATATATATATATATATATATATATATATATATATATATATATATATATATATATATATATATAATTATAAGAAATTTGCACTCCGTAATTTGAGAATCACAGGTCGAAAATATTTTTGTTAATAGTTTTGTAATACACTTAGAAAATGGTATATCTTTGCAAATTTAACCAACCTTGTAGCTCAAAATAGCAATGGTGGCACTACTAAATTGAACAGGGTGGTGACCGCGTCTCTCGAACACAGGATATTACCATGTAAAATCATAATTTCGTAATTTCCTGCATCCTCAATTATTTTAAGCAAAAAAGCTCGAAATAAAAGTTTAAGGACGTAAAATTCTGTACCTAAACTAATATATAAAATTAATTTTGCATGCTTTGTAACTATCGATAGCCATGGTATTGAAACAAAATTAAACAAAAGTTTGACGTTTTTCTGTCGAAATAAATTAAAAAATGAGTGAAGAAATTATTTTAACAGTTTTGACATATTGTAGCGTGACAATCATCTAGTATGAATTAAAATGTTTAATTACGGACCTACGTTGTGTTTACCTACATTGTGTTTTAAATATCGAAGAATGTAACCCTCAAAATATTTGTAATACGAAGTAGCAGTGGCGGCGCTAGCAGGGGGTACAGGGGTCGCTTGCCCCCCTAAAATTTTCAGTAGACCCCTGGTTGACCTCCCCGACTTTTAGTGTCAATCTAAAAATTTTTGCTAGTAATATTGCTTTTAACATCTTAACATTTAAAAAACACAGAAACACTCAAAGATGCACAAAATAAACATTGTTATACAGCATATTTTTTTTGCATCAATGCACATGTATTTAAATATGACTATCTGCATTTAACCATGAGTATTATTGGTGTTATAATAAACGCGCTGCCAAACTTGTCAAAACTTGTCAAATTAATTGTGCGAGTCCTCAGACAAAACATTACTAGACAGAGAACAACGGCGTTTGTTGTGAAGTAGAAAAAAAACTGTTAACAATACATGATATTCAAATCATAATAGGTATAAGACACTTATTTTATTCAATTTTTATACATTTTTTGAGCGTCAGTTTCGCCACTCGACAACCGATGGCACCACCGTCACACTAGAACTATATTAAGTTACTGTTGTGCTGTAGAATAAATAAATAAATAAATATATTTGTATTTATTTGGATATAAGATAAAGTTATTGATATCTAAGTCGGCCTGTGGATCCAAAGAACCCTGGTTCGATCCCCACAGCCGACAAAACATTTTCACCAATTTAAAATTAGCCCTGTGGTTTCCCCACCACTAACATCTTTGGGGGCCGTGATTTGACGGCTGGTAACCGCACTTCACGCGCATAAATATATCACTTACCGAGATCTGCTCCGGCAGAGTGCTACACCCAGTAATGGGTAAAAGGCGTGATGATATATTTATTTTATTTATAAGGTGACTCAGTGGTACCGAGTTGGCCTGTGGATTCGATTCCCACAGCCGACAAACAACATTCACTACATTAAAATTACCCTTATGGCTACCCTTCCACAAACATTCTTAGAGACCGTAATTTTATGGTTAGTAACCGCACTTTACTCGCAAAATATATCACTTACCCAGATCTGCTACAGCAGATTGCCACACTCAGTAAAGTGTATAAGCCGTGACGATATATATATATATATATATATATATATATATATATATATATATATATATATATATATATATATATATATAATAACGTAGATATAGTTTTGTTGTAAGAATAAAACATTTTTTAGCATACTTTTACATTTTTTTATTGCCTAAAGTTTGAAATTTATACCGGCCGAACTATTATGCAGTTGGGCTCGTATATATATATATATATATATATATATATATATATATATATATATATATATATATATATATATATATATATCTGTGCCTCCGAAGTAAACTGTCTTAAGTCCTGCATGTAACAATTAGAGAAAAACGCGTTTAAAGTTTTAAGATATCAACTTTCTTATACCATTGTAACAATTTATTACATATAACCATCAAATGGATTTTACAGACTTTATATCATCATTGTATATTAAAAATTATAAATTTTTATGTTTATCACTTTTCGTATTTTTTTTTTGTGGACTTAATATTGTTTGCCTTATAAATAAATCATTTTTATTTGACTTAAAACAGTCAAATATTGAAAAATTCAATTAAATAAAAAATATAATCAGCTAAGTTTTATTAATTTTCGCACGAAGCAAGTTCTGACTTGAAATTACATATTTAATTATGGTTGCTATCTGTTCATTTATGCCTGAAAATTATTTCAAGCTAAATTAAAGTTATTTTTTATCTTCGTAAGAGAAACTAAAAGAATAAGAATATTTTTATTAAATGATCTTACATACTAAAATAATTAAATTTACGAAAATTCAATAAGAACACAACAAGAACAAATTCTGTTTTACGAAACGAAACAATATTTTCAAATTTATTCATCATCAGCATTCTTCGCCTCCTGATGTGGAAGGTTTTTGTAAAATTCATGAAACATCTTAGGGATCCAAGGCAAAAGAGTTTGTAGACTTTTGTATTTTTTTGTGCTAATGGGTTTTGCATTATTTCGAACACACGGAAGATTTTCTGGAAACTGAGCACGTCTGGTATTTCTAGATAAATCTATTTTGTCGAAATCATCTTCAAACGAGTTTTTAAAATATAAAATAGTAGAATGTGAACTATATATGACATAAAACTCTATTCCTTATAATAGAACCAACAATGTTAAGTGCAATTGTACATAAAACTCATTTTTCGCAAAAATGTGACTTAATACAGTTTACCTCTGAGGCACAAATATATATATATTTATATATATATATATATATATATATATATATATATATATATATAAATAAAAAAATGTAAAAGTATGCTAAAAAATGTGTTATTCTTACAACAAAACTATATCTACGTTATTATATGAATCTTTAGCTGTCTATTACTGAAAAGATATTTTAAATAATACAAACATTTACAAAACTATCATTAAATAAGTATTAGGGCAACAGATTCATAAAAGTTCGGCCAACAAAAAATGTATGTCTTAGAAGGGATTTATTTGCGTGTTTTAAATTAAATAGTTGTTAAAACAAAACACAAATGGAAAAACAAAACACAAATGAATAAAATCAATACAAAACTATCATTGCCGTTTCCCGATATTATTTTTTTTTTCAAATAAAATATCTCGTTGTAAAGCGTTGAGCAGAGATTTACCGTGGTCTATAATAAATGCTCATAAAAATGGTATTTCTGCAAGAAAAGTATCTATTTCTCATTCTATTGCGAGATTTTTGGTACAAAATATTAAAAACTTATATAACAAAATTGGTGGAATATCTGAAAGGTAATTTTTGCGTAAAATTTATAGTTTCCGAGATATTTCCTGATAACACTTTAAATGGACCACCCTGTATATATATATATATATATATATATATACATATGGCACAGTGGTAGCAAGTCGGCCTCTGGATCCAAAGAACCCTGGTTCGATCCCCACAGCCGACAAAACATTTTCACCAATTTAAAATTACCCCTGTGGCTCCTCCACCACTAACATCTTTGGGGGCCGTGATTTGACGACTGCTAACCGCATTTCACGCTCATAAATATATCACTTACCGAGATCTGCTTCGGCAGAGTACCACACCCAGTAATGGGTAAAAGGCATGATGATATAATTATTTATATATATATATATATATATATATATATATATATATATATATATATATATATATATATATTTATTAGAGGTCGACAAAAATATCCGAAATCCGAATCCAATCCGATGTCGGATACGGATCGGATCGGAGCTCTCTCAGATCGGATTCGGATCAGACTCGATCCGAAAGTCGGATACAATATCCGATCCGATCCGAAAGTCGGATAAAAGATCCGATCCTAAAGTCGGATAAAAGATCCGACCCGGAAGTCGGATAAAAGATCCGATCCGAAAGTAGGATAAAACATCCGATCCGAAATTTACATACATAACATTTAGGTATCCACTCTTAATAAAAACATAAATTCCAATTCCTCTCTTAAGAAATATAACTCTACATTATATTTATAGTGACCGTGCGCGAGTACAACTAGCGCAGCGCAACGGCAGTTTTGTAAGTTTCGGCGGGAGACTGGGAATCTTCTGTACGATGTTTTCGCGAAAGTAAAGTATTTATTGTGGCAACCAAAGTTAATAGTTAAAGGAAATAGTAATTATTGGGTTGTTGGGTGTAGCAATCAATGGTAATTTAGCAAGCTGTATTAGTTTTCATTAATTTCCACCAAATAATAATGTAGGAAACATTCGACGTCAACAATGGATTGCTGCTGTAAAACGCCAAAAGTAAGTAACTCTGGTTCTATTCCCACAGACGACAAACAATTTTCATAATTTCAAAAAAAAACTATCCCTGTGGCTCCTCCACCACTAACATCTTTAGAGGCCGTGATTTGACGACTGGTAACCGCATTTGGCGTGATGATATATTTATTTATTTATTTATTTAAAATAAAATTGAATATTTTGACAGTTTTATTTCATAATTTAAATCAAAGATGCAATGTTTTCTCAAGTCGGAAAGTAGCTACTTTCCGGTCGGTTGGAAAGTAAAAGTCAACAATACTTAACTTCCCAATTTTTTAAAAATCGAAAAATGACAAATTATTAAACTGGTTGTAAATAAAATAATATATCTACTTCTTCATAATGTATTAATTTACTTTTATTTTATGTTTTTATTTATGCGTTCTTTACTTAGATGGTACAACGTGGATTTCAACAAAACATTCACTAATTTGTAGCAATCATTTTTTAGAGGAAAAAAGCTTAGCACGCAAATTATCCTGCGACAGTCCAAAAATATGAAGGAAATATAGCAAATAATTTACGATTTCAAAAAAATAAGAGAAGGCACGAGTTACAAAATATTCAATGGCAAAGAAGTGCAAATTATTTGTCGGTGAAAATACGAATCTGTACAATGATGATGTGTGCAATAAAAAAGAAATTGTTCGTCAAACCGATGACATAAATGATCAAATATTTTCAAATGAAATTATTGAAAAAAAAAATTATCTGCCCTTATATGAAGGAAAATTAATCTAATATTAAATGTGTATTTCAGATATCAATTATACGAAGAGAACGTACACCATAATAAATGATAAAAAAAATTGGAGCCAATTTGAATTATCATTATTTATGTATATACATAAACAAAGCTGCGATATGTTTGCATACTGCTCCAGCACCTGCCGGGCAATTACACGTGGCATTATTTACTACTCTTTCCTTAAATCAACTAAAAAACGCAATAGAATAATATTTTGCTAAATCAAAATTATTTCATAATTATTCGTTACTATTTGCGACGAGAAAATAATATAATAATAATATTTATTTATGTTTTGTTTGATTATATTTGATGTTATAAATGTTTCATACGGATTAAGATTTTCAATTACGGTCAGAACATGACCGGTTTCAAAAGGGTTTTTGCCTTTTTTAAACTTGATTGCGGTAATTTATCATGAACAAAAATATTTCCAAATTAACATTTCAAGCAACAATTATTTTATAGCCTATTTCTCTTCTCGTTCTCATATAATAATTAGAAATAACTTCTTGAAAACTCTCTTCCGCGCGACAGGTCTCCGGTCGCTTAGTCGTGTTGTCGCCGCTAGAGCCGAATTTGGTGCTGGCGCTCATTTCGCGCACGCTCTCTATAGGAGACTAGGAGAAAACATTAGTACGAGGAGTTGGAAGATAAAAGGTGCAAGAGTTACGTGTAAGGACAAGAGGAGTATGAAAGCAAAGAAGATTCAAGCAGTAGGGATCGTCTATTTCGCCATGAATCAGTTTATAGAGATGATGAGCTAAATTCAGTTCACGACGTTCTAAAAGACTGCGAATGCTGAACATTTCTAATAAGATATTGTAAGAAATGGAATTATCAGGATAAATATGATTAATTTTAAAAAATATAAATTTTAGAAATCTTGTTTGAATATATTCGATGCGATTCTGATAAATTTCATAGAATGGATTCCATACAATGGAACAATATTCTAACTTAGAGCGGATGAATGAATAATACAGAGAAAATAGTGGTGAGATATCATGACATAAACGGGTACCGTAAAGTGGGGCTACTTTGTTTGAATTTCGCAGTTTTTTGACAATAATGTTGCTGTATATTCGTGAATCGCCTTGTATTCAAACTATGTGATATTTTCTTATTTTTTCTAGTAGCTGTTTATTTTTCAACTCGAAAAAAACATTCTGAAGATTTATTTTAAAACTCCAAAAATTTGGGAAAGTTTCCTTCAACTTGGGGTAATTTTTCCAAGCGGCTTTTTATCGTTAAATTTGCTGTTCTGAGCAAATAAATCTTACGCGATGGTAACTTTGCCCTAGAACTAGGTGTTTTAAAAAATATGGGACGAAAATACGAACTTTATTGAGTCAAACCTGGTTGATTTGATAAATATATGTTCTTTATTCTAAATAATAAAATATATCTTTCATGTAACAATTAAAGTGTATAAAAAAATAAGTAAAATAAATATCTATTATGACAGAAAACGAAAATAAGTTGTAGGTATCCTACATCTGTCTTCTTAAAACATTATAGCATCAGTCAATTCCGGGCGTGTTATTTTTGAATCTAGTAACTTGGACTCCTTCTTTGTCTAAGTGCGCCTTCATAACCATTCTCAACTCCATCATGGTTAAAGGACACCCATATTCTGAACTAGCAATAATAACATCCACAACGCTTCTTTAAATTTCGGTAGATATTATCTGAGGTGCATCTACTGGTCCTGTATACTTATTTCTGATCTTGTTTATCAGGGTCCTTCTTGGAATATTATGTGTTTGCTGCCTCCGTGATTGTCATTCGGCGATTTTTTATATTTTTATAGTCCTACGCAATATTGCATCGCTATAATCGCGATACCGCCTACTACCCAGTTTTCTTTTGTACGTACGAATCATTTTTCTGAAATTTGTACTTTTATTTTAAATATTGTAAACTCTGGGGCAAATTTGCAAACTACCAAAACTTGACTTAATTTACGTGTTAGATAAACTAATCTAACATGACTATATTGATATTAGGTTCATACATAAGTAGTATAAACAGCAGTTATCAAATATTAAAGGTTCGGTCTACACAACCCTTAGCATACCAGCAAGTTTTTAATACGTAAAAACTTCGTTTTACTTACTTGCTTGAGTGGTCCTCTAACGCTCAAACATAGACCGCCAATTACTAGTAACAACTTCTTTGATGAGTGGGGAAAGAGATTACGCAGTAGTGGAGACGATAGTGTTACCACGCTTAGAGAAAAAAAAAATGTTGTCATGGAGGACACGGTCTGCTAAAGTTCTCCCCTCTGGCAGACTAACCCCACTTTACGGTATTAGGAATAATAAAACCAAGCAATCGAATGGCTGACTTATAAATACGATTAATATGATTAATAAAGGTTAGTTTGGAATCAAATGTAACACCTAAGTCGTCTATATAGGAGCAGCATGATAAGATTATCTGGTCTAGAAAATAGTTACACGTAATAATTGAATTTTTCCTGGAGAATGACACTACTTTACATTTATTAAGGTTAAGGTCTAGATTGTTAGTAATACACCGAAGAGATAAATTTAGCAAATCATTTTGAAGAAGGTTACCATAATTAATCGAAGAAATAGAACAAAAAATTTTTAGATCTTCAGCAAATAAAAGTTTAATAAATTGCAAAATATCAGTGATATCATTGATAAATAGTAGGAACAGAAGAGGGCCTAGATTCGACCCTTAAGGAACACGAGACGTTGCAATAAACGGGGTCGATTTATGTCCCAAGAATTGTACGAAGAGTTGACGATGAGAAAGATAGGACGAAAGAAGAGCAATTAAAGGAGCAGAGATGGAAAAGGACTGAAGCTTAGAAATCAAGATGTTATGATCAATGCGATGAAACGTTTTAGAGAACTCTGTATAGATACAGTCAACTTGACCTTTTGAATCTAGGACAGATGAAACGATATGGGCAAAATAGGCTAAATTACTGGCAGTAGATATTTTCTGCATGAATCCATGTTGGGAGGGTGATATTAAATTCTTAACTTTAGGATATATAGAAAGGTATATAAGTTTTTCGAAAATTTTACTAAAATTAGGTAACACTGCAATAGGGCGATAGTTCATAATATTAGAGATATCATCAGACTTGTGTATTGGTATTATACGAGTTATTTTCCATCTATCCGGAAAGGTTCTTGTTTCAATAATTAAATTGAAGATATGAAAGAGAGCATTTGACAGAGGATAAGAACAGTCCTTAATAAAAACATTGGGAGTAAGATCAGAACCGCACGAGAAGCTTGATTTCAATAATATCAGTTATTTCATCTCTGGAAACATGATTTAGAGAAATAAGGTTATCAGAGGAAATATTAATACATGGAGGATTGGTATTGGAAGGACAAGAATAAACCGATTTAAAATAAGAGGCAAAACCAATAGCTATTTGATCGGGGTATTTAAATCCGAATTATTAAATGTCATAATATTTGGAAATGCTGATGTTTTTCTTTTGGAATTAATAAATGTCCAAAACTTGTTTGGATCAACATTAATGGAGGATTCACAATCAGAAATGTAATTCCTATAGGCGTTTCTGATATCAGATTTTAATTTTGTACGAAGCTCTTTGTATAGAGTTAAATAATGAGAGTTAATAAAATTATTACTCAGCTTGAGAAAATGTTCTCTACGTTTAATATCCGCTCTAATTTCGGAAGTAAACCAGGGTGGATATCGAATTTTGAAAGATGTTTTTAATGGTACACATTCATCGAAAAAAGAATAAATAGCACTGTATAGAAAGTCACAAGCTGAGTTTACATTGTTGAAATTAACTAACTCATTCCAGTTAAACTCACTAATTAAATTGTAATGTTTTTTAAAATTGGCCTTTTTGAAGTCATAAGTAAAACCATTAACTCTATTCATGTTTTTGGGTTGACTATGAAAATAAAAGTCACATTTAAATTCCAAAGCCGGGCGATGATCATACTCGATATCTAATATTAAATCACTAGACTGGGAAACAGTGCAATCAATATTCGAAATAATTAAATCAAGTATACGGTTAGTTTTGTTCAAGACAGAGTTATGCTGTTTGGCATTAATTAATTCTAATAATGAATTAAACAAATTAACTTTAGGACATGCATGATCCAATATTAGTTCCGGTATGTTGAAGTCTCCAATGATTATAAAATTGTTTTGAACAAGAAACGGTAGACTTCCTATTAATTACGAAACAGAATTCAACTTAATCCATATTTTACCTATCCCCACAAAATATCAATCTGAATTTGTAACTGTAATTCCAAATAAAAACTATTTCTTCAAATCAGAAAACGGTCATATAAAATCTTTGAATGACTTATGTTCAAAAGAGAACAACAATTATCAGTGTCCCAATAAGATCAATGAAGTACCAGATGACTCTTGCGAAAGAAATATTATTTTGAAAAACGACAATAAAAACTGTCTTTATATTAAAATTAACATAAAAAGAAATCATATTGCAGTTTTAGAAGAATTCCCGACATCCGGAACCATCAACGCGTATTGTAAACAAGGCGATGAAGTTAAAAATTTACAAGGAATATTTCTCATTCAAGAAGACGATTGCAAATTAGAATTTCAAAACCAAAATTAACATTCAACAACGAAACTTATGGCAAGCCGATTATCCTCGAAAATTATGATATTCAGCTCAATATGTCACACGTACAAAAAATAACAATCGATTTAAATACAATCCAAGAGTTGAAACTACCAATCAACAAATATGAAGACATCACTCAAGACGAAGTTACCAGCAACATAAACTACCCTATTATTATTTTATATGTTTTGCTAATCATTACTAGTATTAGCCTGTTCGTAGTTTATTTGCAGAAAGTCTAAGTCCAACCAAGGTCCACAACCAAGGTCTTCAATCGAGCAGTCAACCCCGAAACTACCCGATGAAGCCCAAATTTAAGGAGGGAGGAGTTAGAATCCACCATTCCTGCCAAATATACTAAAAGGCCACGCGCTTCTACCCAGACGCTGACGCCGCAGTATCATATTATTATTTAAGTTATATTATTTCATTTCCCACATTGTAACATTAAGCCATCTTAATACTGAACTTGTAAACTTTAACATTGAACATAGTTAGTTAAGAACTGTCTCTTGTACTGGCGGTTGATTCTGTATCTTGCGTGACTACTTGCGGCACTAATTCTAACACGATTTGTCACATGCATACTGTAAACCATCTGACGGATATTTTACGAATTTATTGATATGACGTCACGAGTTGCGAGACACGCAAATATTGTTGCGTGACCAACGTAGGTCCTGTTTCTAATTTGCGACACTATCTGTCTCATTCTAACAGTATATCTTTCATATATATATATATGTATCAGTATTAATGAATAAATACTAGACAAACTTTAAATTTAATAAATCTGTATAAATATATTATTATTAAACTAAATATGGCGTCTGCAATAAAACAAGAATATACTAAAGTTGAAATTTATAATTTATTGGATTTCTTAAAACAACAAAAAATTTTTAACCGGCTACAGAAGTCGTTGAATGATTTAGCAAATTTGAAATTTCTCCCGAAAATTTTGCGTTTCCTTATCTTGATGAACTCGTCTTGTTGACTTGTTGATTTGGACAGAGTGGTCAAAACGTTATGAAATTTTCTAATTTTTATTAATCTTGTTACAACTTTAACAATTTCGCACACGATCACCATATCATTTGGTTCCAAAACGTTTTTCGATGACGATAAGGCTAAAATTTTTATATATTTCTCCAAATGGATTGTAGTCTCATTTTTAAATTTATTGTCGCCGATGAGAATCACTTGAAATTTGTATCTATTTGGGAGCCAAAATCTATTGAAAAATGTTACAACTTCTTCATGAAACCAATTTTGATAATATGGTTTTTCTATCAAAATTGTCCTATTGATGACGTCAATATCAAGTAATTTTGTATATCGAATATTACCAAAACCATTCGCGGTCCTAGAAATGGAGAGACACTCGCAAATTTTACCAAATGTTCCATCTTCCAAAAAAACTTGATTTTCTTTAGTTTCCAGAAAAATAATAACAAATTTTATAATTTACATGTTCAAATAAATACAATTATATGACTTACCTTCTTCTGCAGCCGGTACACCATAACTTTCCAATGAATTTGTAGAAACTACTGATTCTTTATTATTACACTTTAATTTTGATTTCGTTCCCTTTATTCCGAAACAAGAGCTTACAAGTTTGATAAAATTATTCATATTTATTTTAAAAATGCAATGCACTTTATGTAGTTTCCTGGGAAACTACTATTAATATTGGTTGTGTTTATTAAACTATTCAATTGTAATTATGCCATTTCTATGGTTACAGAATCGTAATGCGAAAATTAGCTAATAGCAGCAGGGTGAGGTGAAAAGTTCCCGGCCTGACAATGAAAGACTGCGATTTTTAGTTGAAAAGTGATTTTATTTTTTTAGATACTCTCCCTTAACTTCTACACACTTGGTCCAGCGTTTCTTCAACATCAATATTCCTTTCCGGAAGTGAGAGTCTGGAAGGCTGTGAAAATATTCATCTACGGCCCTCTCAACTTCTTCATTGGACGCAAAGCGATTCTCAGAAACAAATTTTTTCAAGTTTGGGAGCAGATAGAAGTCCAAGGGTGCCAAATCAGAAGAATATGAAGGATGGCCGTGCAAATAGTAGCCCAAATCTTGCAATTTTCCCATCACCAACGCACCCATGTATGCAGGTGCGGTGTCCTGTTGAAAGATAATTTTTTTCTTCTGTAAGCCAGGCCTTTTCCAGCGAATTTTGGCATTCAGCTGATCAAGAAGGTTGAAGTAATATTCGCCTGTAATTGTTCTGCCTTTTTTAAGGTAATCAATTAATAAAATCGCTTTCGAATCCCAAAACACGGTGGCCATGACCATTCCAGCAGATGCGATCCACGATGCTTTCTTTGGCACTCAACTACCGGCTTCCACCTACTGCTTGGACTGCTGTTTCGTTTCTGGCATGTAGTGGTGGACTTATGTCTCATCCATAGTGACAAATCCTACGAAACTAATCAATAAAAGACAAGATATTGTAACGTTTTTCGTCTTTCTGGAAGTGTGTAGGATGTTTAAGGCACAAAAATAACTCACAACTATTTATGTTAAACGAAAATAAAAGTATTTATTTAATAAATGAATATAAAAATAACAGAAACTTATTTAAAACTAATTAACACTACAATAAATCTTAAACACTACTAATAAATATTTAAACACTAATATTATTTATATAACGGTCACTAACACTATTATTTATATTACGTACACTTGAGCTGTTATTTATTTCACCACATTTATATTACGCGTTCGAAGTCTACTGTCAACTGTCCTCAGCCACTCGACCTCGGCTTATATACTCCCGTCCTTAGAACAGTTCTCGAATATTCCAGAACATCCTAGAATATTCCGTCAAACCACACGCTCAGACATGCGAGCGATCTCTATGCACAAGTGAGGTCACGCTGCTACGCACTTTTTTCTTGAGCATGTTTCTGGAATGCTCTCGACTGTCTGGCTTTAAATTCGTTACACTGCCCCCTCCTTAAAGCTGTTTCGTCTCGGAACAGAGGTTGATGGGTTTCGGAGAAATTTGGACGGCTACAAGACCTAGCCAATCAGCGTCCATCTGTTGGAAGAACACTCAAATTGCGCGACAACTCAGAACACAAACGGTACCTTTACTATTTAGTCACCAAGGCACGATCATCTCAGAAGCCCACCTAACGCACCTTATGGGAGGCACTGATTGATTTGAGGGAACATCTTTTAAATAACGATGTTATGAAAATTGGGTTGTGGACTAGATGGGTTGGAGTGGAGAATAATTAGGAATATGTTAGAAGTTCTCTTCCACCACACCGGAATTGAAATTCTTGTTTGCAGCTTTGACCCCAAAGGAAGAGCGAAATTAGATCGCACTGTGGATTGCCACTTCTTTAAGACCTCAGGATGCATTAAGGGTTCGACTTGCAGATTTCGTCATAACTTCTCCGAAACCCATCAACCTCTGTTCCGAGACGAAACAGCTTTAAGGAGGGGGCAGTGTAACGAATTTAAAGCCAGACAGTCGAGAGCATTCCAGAAACCTTCTCGAGAAACAAGTGCGTAGCAGCGTAACATCACTTGTGCATAAAGTTCGCTCGCATGTCTGAGCGTGTGGTTTGACGGGATATTCTAGGACGTTCTGGAATATTCGAGAACTGTTCTACGGACGGGAGTATATAAGCCGAGGTCGAGTGGCTGAGGACAGTTGACAGTAGACTTCGAACGCGTAATATAAATGTGGTGAAATAAATAACAGCTCAAGTGTACGTAATATAAATAATAGTGTTAGTGACGAGAAAAATAATTTGCTGACTGAACAAGTGAATTAAAGAAAAGATATGTTAGCAAACTGGCCTGGCTGGAAATTATGAATGTGCTTGAAATGATTTGGTAGATGCGAGAACTAAGAAGAGTTGTAATTTGTAGCACTTAAGAAATAATTTAAACGAAAATTATGCACAACACAATTTTATATATAAACATGTGATACAATATGTATTTTTATTATTTAACAGGCAACTGTATGTTTTCATTTAAATAAATTTTTGTCTGTGTGTAATTTATGTAGTTACATACTTAAATTAAAGCAAGTGTGATACCATATATATATATATATATATATATATATATATATATATATATATATATATATATAAAATATTATTGTGACGATTTTTGACCTGATCGCCAAAGATGTGACGTTTTCTACTTGTCTCCGCCGCCTCGGTGAGCTTGCCTCGGGCGCTAGTCTTCGTTGTCGGTGCGGTTGCTGGCGGAGGTAATAGTTCCAGGGATTTTCAAATGACACTTCATGCACCAGTTTAAAAGATTTATTTAATAAAGAAAATAAAGACGCATAAATATAAATAAAATAGGAAATGCAAGTATAACTAAATATTAACAAACGGTGTGTATACGGGACTAGGATAGTCAGGGCGGAAGTCTGTACCGTACAGCACAGCGTAACTCTATCTGAAACGTAGTCAACTTGTTGGCTAATGTGGGAAGACGCCATAATATCAACAATAAACTCAATACATATATATTGATTTCTTCTTGCCAGTGGGTCTTGTTTATTTTCGTTCCGCAAATTTATAAGTTCTACTGCAATTCAACTCAAAATTAAAGTCTGTGTTTATAATCAATGTGTGCGTTACCGAGTGCTGAAAAATTTAAACTAAAGTTAACCCAGTTAATCAGTTTTGTTCGCCAGATATTTGATTTAAATAGTCTACTAAGTGTAATTTCTTAATTATCACGTCTTCTCTGATTTGTATATATATATATATATATATATATATATATATATATATATATATATATATATATATATATATATATATATATATATATATATATATATATATATATATATATATATATATATATATATATATATATATATATATATATATATATATGTATATATATATATATATATATATATATATATATATATATATATATATATATATATATATATATATATATATATATATATATATATATATATATATCATCACGCCTTCTACCCATTACTGGGTGTGGCACTCTGCTAAAGCAGATCTCGGTAAGTGATATATTTTGCGCGTGAAGTGCGGTTATCAGTCGTCAAATCACGCCCCCAAACATGTTAGTGGTGGAGGAGCCACATGGATAGCTTTTTCAAATTATGAAAATTTGTCGCCTGTGGGATTCGAACCAGGGACCTCAGGATCCACAGGCCGACTTCATACCACTGTGCTAGCCATCTCTACCACTTCAATAAACTTGCAAACATCATAGCACTTCATTGCAGTGCGTGCAACGCATTCTGCGATGTACTATCCTCTGTTAGCTGTTTCAGATGTAATCTGAATTTTCATTGCAAATGTGTTGATGTTGGGCAATCCCAGTCGCGCACTTTGCGCTCTAAAAGGAATATGAAATGGTTTTGTAACACCTGCAGTTGCAATCTGTCTTCTCTCTCAGTAGCTGATCCTAACAAACCTAGTGAATTCGATGTCCTAAAAAATGTAATCACTGAGTTAAAACATATAATGGTCGCAATGCAGGCAGACATGGCTGGCGCTAAAGCTTCTTTATCTGCTCTAGAATGCAATGAGCAGTCCAAATTAGAACAACATAATGATTTTGAAGAAATCTTGACGGAAATTACTGAGCGTAAGAAACGTGAGAGTAATGTTCTAATTATTGGGCTCGCAGAAAATGAATCATCATCTGATGATTAAGAAGATGTTCAAGAGTTGCTATCTGTAGTCTTACCTGACATTACTAATACAGAGTATAAATTAATGCGACTGGGAAAAGTGTTAGCAAATAAATCCAGACCCATTAAAGTGACATTCAATAATACTGCCAAAGTTTCCACCACCTTTAAAAATATCAAGAAACTTAATAATAATCCGAAATATAAGAAAGTGTTTATTACTAGCGACAAGACACCTCGTCAACGTGGACATTATTCCTTGCTCCGAGAAGAACTTAGTGTGTTAAACTCTGATAATGATAAAAAGTTTGTTATTAAGTATATAAAAAGATGTTCCTCGAATTATCGAATCAAAAAACTAACTGATAATCGATGTGTTAAAACTGCTGTCTCACTTTATTACCTTAATGTTCGCGGGGTAAATACTAAACTCTCGCAACTTTATTTAAATGGTCTAACCACAAACTTTGATGTGTTGGTGATGACAACGTGTTTGACTCTGAAATATTCGATCGGCGATATTCAATCTTTCGAAGTGACCGCGACCAAAATCTTACGGGAGTTATACCACTATAACTGCTTACTTTTAATGTAATATGAACGATAAGATAATGATAAGAAAATGTTATATGTAGATGTAATGTAACCTGTAATCTTTTGTCTGAAGTTTGGCGTCTTGAGAACAAGTCGCAAAAATAAAGAACCTTTGAAATCTTTTTAAAAAGCCTGTTTCGAAAACTGAACCCAAAACTGGCGCAGTGCGGTAGGATTTCCGAGATTGACACAAATCGCATGTGCAATTTTCGTATTGTCGATTAAATCGGAAAATCCGAACAGTTGGTAGTGAACAACCCGCGAAGTGCGAGAGCCCGAGCGAATATCGAGTTGCATCCAGCGCAGCGTTCCACGCCGACACCAACCTCAGTTCCGAGCAGAGAAGAAGATTTCATCGCAGCTAGCATAGGAAGTCCTGGGAGAGGAACCACATCGTCCAAACCTATAGGCACACTAGAATTAAGAAGAAAAAGAAGAATGAAAAACGAAATCTGCATGTAAGTGCTCATTCCTTTAAACAAATCCCAAAATTTCGGTTTCACAATTTAAAAAATAAGTAATAAATAGAATTAGTAAACTAGATTTATAAAGTAGAATAAGTAAAATAGTTTTATGACAGCCGCAGATATTGATAATATTCTAAATTTATTAAATAACATAAATTTAAACAATCCAGAAATGGCTGAACAACAAGTTAATTATCAATTATTAAGATTGTATA
Organism: Pterostichus madidus; assembly: GCA_911728475.2. NCBI lineage: Eukaryota > Metazoa > Arthropoda > Insecta > Coleoptera > Carabidae > Pterostichus > Pterostichus madidus. Next base: position 12,311,235 of record OU452316.1, on the reverse strand, counting down.
TAGATTCAATACCACGATAAGAAGGTAATGCCCACACTCTGAGAATATTTTTAGATAACTGTCAAAATTTAATTCAAACTTTTGCAAACGCTGCTGACCCAGCATTAAACAATTTTCTAATTCGTACAGTCTTAGGCAAACTAACTGGCCGTGCTTTAATTTTAATCGGATCTAGAACAGAATTAACAACTTGGCAAGATATTAAATATGCACTTAATCTCAGTTTCGGCGATCAAAGAAATATAGATTGCTTAGTTCAGGATTTAATTTCATTAAGACCTGTCAAAAACGAATCACCTTATAATTTTGGTATGCGATGCCAAGATGCTAGAAGTTTACTCCTTTCCAAATTAAATACACTAGTTTTAACAGAAGCAGAAAAACTTGTCAGACAATCAAATTATAAAGATCTTGCTCTAAAAAAATACATCCGATGCTTACCAGCCAGTATTCAGACAAATGTAAGATTAAGAGATCCTGACAGTCTTGAAAAAGCCATGAGTCTCGTAGTCGAGGAAGAAAATTTCCTTTACTCGACACAACGACAAAACACACTAAATTTACAAACAGGTTATAGACCACCACAAAGACTTGCACCTACCAGACATAACTCAAACCCACAGACAAATACGAATGTTCCACAATATTCACATTACAATAATAACTCAACCCCACAAATGCCATCTCATTTCCAACAGAGAACACCTCATCCAATGGCACCCAAACCAAATCCTTTTTATAACACAAATAACCAACCAAATTATCGACCGATGCATTTTGCACAACGACCACCCCAATTCCAAATGCGACCCAGCAATTTCACATCTCAACAAAGACCAAATTTTAACAACTTTGTTTCGCAGCAAAGACCAAATTTTAATAACTTTACTCCCCAACAAAGACCAAATTTTTCCCAAAATTATAATCGACCCAATCCAAACCAACAACAACATGAATACAAACCCGAACCAATGGATACCTCATCTGGTCATTCCAGAATAAAATCGCAAAAACCTTTTACCTCAACTGCACTATTTACTCAAAATGTTTACGACGTAGACAAGTGCGAAAACCCAGACGAAACCCCATATCAATATGAGTACCCTGAATATTACTCAAATGAACACCCTGTATATGATAATTACGACACCGGCTATTACAACTCTCACGCCGAGTATGAAACAGTATCGGATTACAGTAACGAATATGATAACACTAACTACAATGAACCAGAATCTCACAATCCTGAGACAAATTTTCCTCAAGTCCCCAATTCCACCAATCAAACGTAATACAAGTAAATGTTTTAAAAGCAAATTTACCATACATTTATATCCCAGAAATTAATGCAAACTTCTTAATTGACACAGGAAGTACAAAAAGTTTAATTAATCCAGAATTAGCTTATAAATTCTATAATAATTTTATTTTTGAAGAAAATTTTAATATTCAAACTGCACATAATATTTCATTCCATAACGAAGTAGCAGAAATTCCAGTCTTTCAAATTTTTAATGTCCCTCAATTTCATAAGTTTTATCTATTTCAATTTAGTAAAAAATATGATGGACTAATAGGCGTTGATTTACTTAAACAATTAAATGCAAATGTTAATGTCAACTTAAAACAATTAACTACACCATATGCAAATATTCCTATAATCTTTGAACCTGATAACAACAAAATAAATTCTGGAACATATATCGCAAACCACTCTATTATCATACCACCCCGTGTAGAACAAGTAATAAAACTACCTGTTAAACTAAATAACGGTATAGGTATTTTAAATCATACAAATTTTGGAAACGGCGTAGAAATGCCAAAAGCACTTGTTAATGTTTCAAATAACTTTGCTATTACAACTCTTACTAATATAACTGAAAATCCAGTTCAAATAAATATTTGTGAACCATTTGATATCGAAACCTTAAATCCAATTAATTTAAATTTTGTTGAAAAAATGGAAATTGACGATGAACTAAATACAGATTTTGAAAATTTACTTAAACAAAATTTGAAAAATATTAGAGTTGATCATTGTAATTATGAAGAGAAAGATGCTATTAGAAAACTTTGTTTTGAATATCGAGATATATTTTATTGCGAAAATATACCCCTAAGTTTCACAAGCGAAATTACTCACAAAATTAAATTAAAAGATGACTCTCCTATTCATGTAAAATCATATCGGTTCCCTGAAGTTCACAGACAGGAAGTTAGAACACAAATATCAAAAATGTTAGATCAAGGTATAATACAACACAGTGTTTCCCCATGGTCTAGTCCCATATGGATTGTCCCTAAAAAGATGGATGCGTCAGGCAAAAAGAAATGGCGTCTCGTTATAGATTATCGCAAATTGAATGAACGCACAATCGATGACAAATACCCCCTTCCTAATATCACGGATATCTTAGATAAACTCGGCAGAGCCAACTATTTTTCAACACTCGATTTAGCTAGTAGCTTCCACCAAATAGAAGTTAACCCTGAAGACGTTTCAAAAACTGCATTCTCTACTGAAGGCGGTCACTATGAATTTAAACGCATGCCGTTTGGACTCAAAAATGCTCCATCAACTTTTCAAAGAGTTATGGACAACGTGTTACGAGGTTTACAACACGAAAGTTGCCTAGTTTACCTAGACGACATTATAATATTCAGTACATCCCTGCAAGAACACGTCGAACGACTTAAATCAGTATTCGAACGATTAAGAAAAAGTAACTTTAAACTTCAACTAGATAAATCAGAATTTCTCCAAAAATCAGTACAATATTTAGGACATGTAATTACCCCCGAAGGTGTAAAACCAAACCCGGATAAAATTTCTGTTATTAAAAACTTTCCAATTCCAAAAACACAAAGAGATATTAAAAGTTTTCTTGGTTTATTAGGTTATTACCGGCGTTTTATTAAAGATTTTGCAAAGATAACAAAACCAATGACAAAATGTTTAAAAAAGGATGTAAAAATAGTTCATAATAAAGAATTCGTAGATTGTTTCAATATATGTAAAGAACTCCTGATTAATGACCCCATATTACAGTACCCCGATTTTGACAAACCGTTTATATTAACCACTTATGCAAGCAACTTTGCATTAGGTGCTGTTCTGTCACAAGGACAAATACCAAACGACCGACCCATAGCATACGCGTCGAGAACTTTAAATGAAACAGAAACCCGATACGCCACTATCGAAAAGGAATTACTAGCGATAGTATGGGCATGTAAACAATTTCGTCCCTATTTATATGGTCGAAAATTCACAATAGTCACAGACCACCGTCCCTTAACTTATATGTTTAAATTTAAAGATCAAAACTCAAAATTACTTAGATGGAAAATAAAGTTAGACGAATACGACTATGATATAATTTATAAAAAAAGGTAAATGTAATACCAATGCTGATTGTCTCTCTCGTATTTCTATAAACGCAATAGAAAACGAATCCACGATAAATAACCCTGGAGAAGTAAATAATGACATTGTAGAATATTTAAGAAATTATGTTGAAAATTTCGATCCTAATGAACAACAACCTTCAACGAGTACAACCCCTGTACCCAAAAAGAAACCTAAATTCAAAATTATATCTAATATACAATTGAAACCTCCAAATGACCCTAACCTTACACAAAGTTTAAATGGTAACGATAATGATAACGTCAGTTCTGAGTCATCAACTCAACTCTCTACGGCGAACGATACAACAAATGACGGAATCAAAATAGCAGATGAAATTATAAATTATAAAATCAATCAAATTCTTGTATTTCCAAATTTATATAAAAAATTACACGTTTCACATGAAAAGTACGAAAATTAAAAAAATCGTAAAAGTTAAAATTCCAGATAATAATAATGATAAATTAATTTTTGAATTTTTAAGAAATTATACCGATTCAAAAAATACGTACCACATGTACTTCCATACCGATCAATTATATCAAGACTTCTGCAAAGTTTACTTAGATAAATTTTCTGAAAGAGGTCCCAAATTAATTAGATGTATTGTAACATTATTGAAAGCTACAATTCAATTAGTTGTCAAAATTAATAGACGATAAAATAAAACGCGAAATAAGACGAGAACTTCTTGTAAAAATATATATTTAAAACATAAAAGAAAATATATAAAAATATAAATGCTTAAAATTTACAGAAGTTATAAACTAATATTGATAATTGAAATTAAACAATAAACCGGCAATGGAAACAACAACAACAACGTATGAATAAACTAATCTTTAAGTTACAAAATACTAAAATATATGGCAATACCTACATCTTGCACAGACGAGACAACTCGTCTCGTTAGAAGCCAAAACACCACTAACTAATCCGTTGTTGTTTCCATTGAATTATTCGTCTTTGTTACACTGCCCCAGGTTCAAATATAATTATATCTTACGAGATAATTATTACTAAAGCATAACCTAAGACAAAAGACAAAAACTTTCAAAAACACATAAAATTCAGAATTAAACTGAATCAACACTGAATCAACTAAAATATCAACTTATGCTACGCATAAGCGGAAAGGCACAAAAATCTTTATTAAAATTGAGTTAAATCGATGCATCAAACATACAACAAAATACACTAACACATATTAATAAATGAACACAAATTGCTAAATTGAACAAACTCAAATACTACTAGGTAGTACAAACTCAAAATTCAAAATCATACAAGTTCAGAAATCAAAGTTGTACAAATTCAGATGCTAAAATACCTAAATGAACATATGTTCGCTAAAATCTGAATTTGTAGCCAAAGTTGTACAAATTTAAGAACTAAAAATGCCTAACTGAACATATGTTCGCTAAAATCTGAATTTGTAGCCAAAGTTGTACAAATTCAAGAACTAAAATTGTACAAATTAAATAAACCAAAATAGTACAAATTCAAAACCAAAAATGCCTAACTGAACATATGTTCGCTAAAATCTGAATTTGTAGCCAAAACTGTACAAATTCAGTAACCAAAGATTCCTAGATGAACATATGCTCGCATATCTGAATTTGTAGCTAAAATAAATCAAAATTACACATTTTTCAAATACGAGACAGACAGCTTAAATATACAATGGTTTATTTTAATAATAATCTTAATTAGCATGCAAACATGCAACACAAATTACTAGATAAAAACTGAGACGGCATCAGGTAGCGGAAAAGGACAGTTCTAGATACCGATTTGGGTTTGTGACCACGGCACGTCGGAACACATAAACACAAACACATGGGGCTGGTCACAATACACAAACACTTGAGAATTGTCACTGCACACCACAGTGACAGGGGCAAGGGAGGTGGCTTCGGTGGCGGGCGATGACCTCGTTCCAAGATCAGCTGTTCGGAATAAGGGCGGTACCAGCTGATTTTCTGTGGTTGATTGAATCTGTCGGCGCGCATCTCTTCACGATGTCTCTCCAGATCGCGCGACCTGGACATCGGCTGCTTCTGCTGCTGCTGGTGGCGGTAAGCAGAAACTGCATTTTCGCAGCTACGAAAGCTACGTACATTTTGTGCATGGTGCACAACTCTTTCAGAACTTTCTTCACAAACACTGACAGGTACGCAGATTGACTCATTTACCTGCACAGTGTGCTCATCAGTGTTTTGCTCAACAACCGTGATGTCATCTTTATTGACATCTGCCAACATCTCGCTTCCCTCATACTCGACTTCTTCCAAATGTCGAGGGATATCAACAGCCGTCCGATTCTCTGACCGTAGCAACGCATCAAATTCTGCAGCATCGATGTGTGCTACCTCAATGGTCAGAGGCTTAACTTGATAATGGAGGTTGAAGCCATACGAATGGCGTGGTACTACGTACACTGTAGTACCATCCGCATTACCTCCATTACTGAACGTCGGATTCCAAGAAACCGGCGTCGGCTGCTGAATGACAGTGGTCGGAGTCCGCTGAACTAAACACGAAGGCTGATGGACCTCCGACCGGAAACGAAATGGTTCTGTTCCATTGAAGCCGTCAAACTCATAACCATGGAGTGGGAACATGATTATAGTTGACACAAAACTTCGCACTTTAATTACACTTGGTTGTTGAACACACTTTTGTAACTTCACTAATTCTATATATATACAAATACACTTTCATACGTTGCGTTGCCATTTTACACTTAAACAAGGATAATAAACAATAAAACAGTGACTGCGCCATGTAATCAAAGGATTACAACTAAATTTAAAATCAAAACGAGCGGAAAACGTAAATTCTTTAAAATACGACAAGTTAAAACAAATTAAAAATTTGAATTTATCTATTCAGAGGCCGTATTCTACCGACTGCTGCCAATGTAACATTATTGAAAGCTACAATTCAATTAGTTGTCAAAATTAATAGACGATAAAATAAAACGCGAAATAAGACGAGAACTTCTTGTAAAAATATATATCTAAAACATAAAAGAAAATATATAAAAATATAAATGCTTAAAATTTACAGAAGTTATAAACTAATATTGATAATTGAAATTAAACAATAAACCGGCAATGGAAACAACAACAACAACGTATGAATAAACTAATCTTTAAGTTACAAAATACTAAAATACATGGCAAGACCTACATCTTGCACAGACGGTGCGAGAACCAAACTTGTCTCGACCGATGCTAATCAACCACTAACTAATCCGTTGTTGCTTCCATGGGATGTTCTGACAAAGGGTAAGGGGGTGGTATCGTCGCGATGGTCGTACATATGCGTTTACATAAAAAACCCAGACGAGGTTAAATCATTCCGACCCCTCGCTTAGCTATAATTTACCCAGATATGTCATCACATCCCGTGTAACCAGACGCGACAATTCAGAAAAGCTATAAACTTGATAAATAATCATCTACAGAATACTGAAGTTATAACATATGCACTAATAAATTTGATAAACAAAATAAACTCTGTCAAGTCAACTTTAGAAAGATACTTAAGATAACGCTTAATTAGTCTGTAACTTTCGAAGCTGAGTTGATAGTGAAATATCATCATTTATAAACAAAACCAATTTCTGAATTATTCGTCTTTGTTACAGTATTAAAAGACTAAATACGGTTACCGATAAAGAAGAACAAATTATGCTTATTAAACACCATCATGAAGGCAAAACAAACCACCGCGGTATAAATGAAACCGTAGAATATTTAAAAAGAAATTATTACTGGAAACATATGAAAACAACCATCACTAATTATATTAATTCCTGCGACATTTGTCAAAGAGCAAAGTATGCTAGGTAAAAGCCTTATGTCCCATTAATGAACACAGAAACTGCGACAAGACCGTTCCAAATAATTCACATAGACGTTTTTGCTTACGATAATAAAAATTACCCCGATGACCGTAGTGATCTCATGAATTATGCTATTATTGGTTATAACAACTCAATCCAAACTAATTATACACCATCTGAACTAGCCTTTGGACATACTAACTCAAGAAATCCAAATGAAATATTTGTTCCAAATTCATTCTATAATGATTATGTTGAAAATCATAAAGAGAAATTAAAACATGTTTATCAAAATGTGTTCGATAAACTAGAAATACAAAAACAAAAAGTAGTGGCTAAACATAATACAAAAGGAAACATGAATAAAGAATTTAAGGTAGGACAAACTGTTTATAAACAAAATTCTATGAATAGAAATAAAAAGAATTTAAAATTTTTAGGACCGTATAAAATCACAAAACTATTAGACAGAAACAGAGTAGAAATATTCAGTAAACACAAGAAAGATAAATCGGAAATTATTCACATAAAATAATTAAGGAAACCATCTGTTGTTACAGATCAACCCTCCTCATCGTCGTCGCAACCCTAGAATCACCTATATTCCACAATCTTAACAAAAATCCTGGTCTCCTACCTTTAAGACTGACTGTTGGACTTTTATACAAATATATGACATTACTGACATAATCAACGAATTTATATTACTTAAAAATTCATTCTCAAAAATATCTAAAGAACTTAAAAACTCCACTCATAATTGTCATTCTTACCAAATAATTCGTATTATTGAAGATAAGGTTGAAACACAAATAAAACAATTAAATCCATTATTTAATAATAAAAGATCTAATCTAAGTCTTATAGACGGACTTGGCTCAATCATAAAATCCATAACTGGTAATCTTGATCATAATGATGCTGAAAAATATGATAGAATCATTTCTAAATTATCTAAAGATCAAAGTAATATTAAAACTATTCTTAAAGATCAAATGACAATCCTTCAGACATCCTATCAAAAATATAATGATAATATAAAAACATTTTCACATAATCAGTTAGTACTTGATTCAAAGATTGAACAATTAGAAAAAGTTATAAATAGTACTTTAATAAGAAATGTTGAAATATACAATTGCGTATTTTTACAAATAGTTATCTCTCAATATACTTCAAGTCTGCAAATTATATATGATATATTAGAAAAAATTTAAGTAGCAATAACATTTTCAAAATTAAATACTTTTCGTAATTCTATCATCGAGCCAAATGATTGGTTTTCTGAAATACAATTTATTTATAAACAGCTAGAAAAGATTTATTATTATTTGAAAAAATAATTGAAATTAGAAGGAAATCAAATTACATTTTTATTAGAAATTCCAATTGTGGAAACCGAAATACTCCAAATCAAAATACCTTTAAATTCATTATACCACATTCTAAATACCTTATCTCCAATGAGCAAACGTATGCATTTTTCGACTCAAAATGCCAGGAAATAATATCAGAAATGGTCCTGTGTCATGAAGTCCATACATCCCAAATAGACGACAGCGCACCATGTGAAATCCAACTCCCGAAATATGCAGCAAATACCACAAAGTGTAAACAAGTATTTACCCAATTACTCAACATCAAGATTCAGAAAATCGAGAAGAGTCAATGGATCATCATTGCCCCAAATGATATCGTTGCAACCCAAAAATGTGGCCTAAATATAAATAATGTCCCCCTAAACGGAAGTTACTTACTTCAACTGTGAAGTGAAAGTGAAAACCACCATAATTAAAACCTATCAAAACTATAAATCAAGCTTTTAGAATATTAAATTATTAAGCTTAGAATTTCAAGTTGATACTTATAATAAAGATCATTTTGATCGCAAACCTTTAAAATTAGATATTGTTAATTTAGATGAAACTAAAAATATGTATTCACTTATTGATAATCAAAAATATAAATTAGAAACTTTAATTGTAAAACCTATATATTATAACAGAATTAGTATCTAGACTATTCTTTTGTATGTTGTAATAAAATTAATTGTTTTTGTATTTTATGTATTCATATTATGTTCGAAGGAAATTAATATAATCCAGGTCTAAATCGGAACAACGAGAAGATATCGAAATGTCACCGAACTCTGTGGCAAGAAGCCCCACAGTTCTCACTTAGCCGGGAGGAGTTATATCGTTATAACTGCTTACTTTTAATGTAATATGAACTATAAGATAATGATAAGAAAATGTTATATGTAGATGTAATGTAACCTGTAGTTTGGCGTCTTGAGAATAAGTCGCAAAAATAAAGAACCTTTGAAATATTTAAAAAAAGTCTGTTTCGAAAACTGAACCCAAAACTCGCAGAAGAAATAAATGAGATGCAGGAAATAACGTGATTCTTTATTAAGAATGGCGACAATATCCGGTGACCAGGAGTCAGCTCTTTTGATCTATAACCACTTAGATGGCATTCCGACGGAAGAATGAGTATTAAGATGTTTTGGATGTAAGATGCCTAAGAAAAAGTACTGTCTTTGTGAAAAAATTAAAAAAAGACAAAGAGAAAATATTGCTGAATTAGACAAAAATGAGGATGATTCCCAACAAGTAAGTTCGGAAGGAAACCGTAGCAATGAAGACGAGGTAAATAGGAAGGAAAAAGAAGCATCAGTGATTAAAAATGATGTCTTAATAGAGGGTATGGGTATTGAGGTAATTTCACAAACGGTTAATGAAGGAAATAACGAAGTTGGACAAATCAGAATTACGTTCGAAAACAGCAAACATTTCCAGAGAAATATAGAACAAGGGAAACAGTACTGTACAAGAACGAATGGCTTAAAGAAGAAAAGAAGTACAAGCGAGAGAGATTCGATATCTAAACTACATAAGATGTACTACAAGAAGAAATTACAACCAAATTGACTTCCAGAAATGACCACAAGATGAAAAAACGAGAAGTGAGGTACAAACTCCTATTCTATTCTAGTTCAGTGCGTCATAAAATGAACGTAAGACGATGGTTGTGTTTATTTAGATTATTTGTTATTATATTATATATTATTTTACAGGTGATAAGAGTGTTTAATTTAATTGTTAATGTTCATTTAATTTTAAATTAGTAAAAAAGTAGGTAAAAAAGGAATGTAATAAGAAAAAAGAATGGTTAAATTATATTTATATATTAAATGCATAATATGCAAATTGTACCCCTTTACAGGAAGCAAATTGTTTAAAAAAGAGAGGAATATAACAAGTCAAAGTCAGCACAATCTTAGTGAATACGATTAAGTAAATTACGTTATGTTGGAATGAGGTCAGGTATTCAAAATAATATTGTTTGACGTAAGTAGCGAACTATTTGCTGACTTTGTACATTATAATTTGATATAATAGCGTTAGGTTAGTATTAATTTATTTTAGTGTACAATAGTAGAGTTGGGTAGAGTAGTAGACGGTAGTACAGTACAGTAGAAATAAAAGAGTAGACGGTAGAGTTCAGCATGAAGTCAACAACATCAAACATGTAATAAGTGTGACGTTAAATAAATCATTTGTTGTTAGTGTTACCTAAACTAGAAGTACGCAATTATTTCTACAAACCCTAATACCTGTCCTTTTTCCGGTCTGCTACAAAATCACTGGTCCTACAAATATTAGACTATTTTTCTCTGATACATATTTCCAATATGTCAATAAAAAAAATAATACTCATGTAGAATTCCTGTCTAAGGTTCGGATATGGTGTCCATAAATATGATCATATTTCGATATACCGAGACCTTGCTGGCTTAGATGGAATTTATATTCAAGTTAAAAAATTGTACTTGTATCTCACCCATTAAATCACATTTACTGCTACTGCTACATATTTTTCTGACAAACTAGTTCACAAAAATTATAACTACTTGTTACGTACGTAAAGAAGATTTATATATTCTACCTGCCCTCAATAAGTCTAAATTTAAAAGTTCTTTTTCGTATCTGACTCCATCACTTTACAATGACATTTCAAACGTCATGACACCTTTATTTTTAAATTCTTTTAAAACTCATACCAAAAATATTCTTTCAGATTATAAAATAATGCAAACTAAATTTCTCCGTTTCATAAACATTATTATGACTCTATGTATTATTTTTATTATTTTGTATGGTTATGTGGAAGAACTGCTTTTAGCTGAACCTCGCCATTGACTGATTGTCAATAAAGTTATATTATTATTTTAAAATAAAGATTACTTTTGTGATAGTGATCTTTCATTAGTTTTCTGATAATTTTACTTAAAAGTTGGTTTGACGAGGCTTACTGAGTCAAACCATTACACGAGGGCACTAAACACACGAGGTGGATACAATATTTATACTGAACTAAACTACAAAATTTAAAGTAGTACGTATTCGTCAATCAAATTTTTATTCTAGCTAAACAGACACTTCGCGCACTTGGAACATAAATACTATTTCTGTTAGAAGTGGATTGTTTTGATTTCTTTTGTTTAAATTTGAAACTTTACCTTTAATTTGAGTATTTTTTATATCTATACACTGAAACTGATAAAAAAGGAAAAAAATTAGACCATGAAATTACCTCCCACATGGTGACAAATTTATTAAGTACATACATATAGCAATAAACAATTATTATGAGTCCGTTTAACATCTATACGTAAATTGAATTAATAATTAAAGCTATGTTACTGTAATATCGTCAACATCGGCACTGAGAGGTAGAATGATGTCCAGCGCTATCCAGTCATGCGCGGTTGAATGGTCGGCCTGGCTCGAAGCCAGTACGTCACTCGCACTCCCCGCCAAATCAGAACGGTGCTGAAACATACCAATAAGTTAACAAATTGCTACAGAATATTGACATGGATTAAAAGAGTTTACCTTTTTGGGATCCTGGAGCAGTTCGTGAAGCGTCTGGACGAGACACGAGAACGTGGGTCTGCTTGATGGGCGCACACACCAGCACTCGCGCATCACCTGGTAGCTGCATACACACACACACATATCGGTTGTTATAATGCCACTTTCAATGTGTTCTAAATATTCTACTGTTAAATCAGATCTCAAACGAGGATTTTGTAGCTGTAGAAATCACCGTTGGTGGGCTTTCTTTATATGCGGTTTCAGCATATTTTGATATTACTAAGAATATACAATCGAGCATACAACATTTAGACAAAATTATAAGTTACACCACAAATAATCCATTTCTTATAGCTGTAGATAGCAACGCTAGATCCGAAACTTGGTATGACGAGAAAAATAACGCGAGAGGGCGCGAGATGGAAGATTTTATTACGACAAATGAAATATTTATTGCAAATGAAAAGAGCGATCTATTCACGTTCGACAACTGCAGGGGGAGAAGTAATATAGACCTAACTTTACTTAGCCACAACTTACTGAATATTTTACAAAACTGGAAAATCGAAGAAGAGGAAAGCTGTTCGGATCATAGGATTTTATCATATGAGATAAATTCCTTAAAATTAATTGAGGAAAGCGTGCAACATAGCAAAACAAAATTGTATAATTAGGGATGAAGATTGGGACAGATTTGATACAAACATAGCAAATGAGTTCTATTTAATGATGAATGTGGAACACACAGATGAAGAACCTACAGATTTAAATGTCGATGATACGTTAACCAACTATATAAAGGAAATTACTAACTTAGAACTCTTCATGGAGAAATACAATGCAGCTCTGCAGGCAGCTTGTACAAATACATTTATCACTTCGAAACAAAAACGATTCATGAAGAAAGGAAAAACAGTTCCGTGGTGGACAAGTGAACTGACAACCATGAGGAAAAGGGTCAACATACTCCGGAGAAAATATCAGAGAACAAATAACGATGAAAATCTAAGAGAAGTAAGAAAAGAAGAATATTTAGCGGAAAAACATAAATACGCGCAGAAAATTAATCAAGAAAAATCTAAGTCATGGAAAGAGTACTGCAAAATATCAAGCAAAACAAACCCATGGAATATGGTGTATAAAATGGCTGCCAACAAAACAAAACAGCCGGTGATGCTCACCACAATAAAGAAAGAAGATGGTGAGTTTACGACAGACATTAAAAGTACTTTAGAAGCAATGCTGGAAGAATTCTCACCTGGAGACTGTGACACTGACGATAAGGAGTATCACAAAAGAATAAGAGACGAAATTAAACTACCAATAAACACAGAGGATCAAACAGATTTTACTCAAGAAGAAATTGAGAAAATACTTAAAAATATGAATCCAAAAAAGGCGCCTGGGAAAGATGGAATCACAAGCAATATACTTTTACGAATATTTCGGCTACTGCCTAAGTTTTTTACCGAAGTATGCAACCAATGCTTGAAGAGATCTTATTTCCCAACTCAATGGAAAGTGGCAACAGTTATCCCAATTATTAAACCAGTCCTATAAGCCTCATTAATGTGGGAGGAAAATTACTCGAAAAACTAATGATAAATAGAATTATGAATTATCTACATAGTAATGAATTACTAAACAAAAACCAGTTCGGATTTACAGAAAAGAAGGGAACAACAGAAGCAATATTAGAGCTCAAGAAATTTATAGAGGACAGTCTTGAGGAAAAACAGGTTGTTATACTTGTAAGCCTTGATGTGAAAGGCGCATTAAACGCTGCCTGGTGGCCAGCGATAATCAAAGCAATACAGGACTTTAGATGTCCCAGAAATTTATTAAACTTAGCGAAAAACTACTTTAGTGATAGAACAACAGAACTCGAATCTAATGGAGTAAAAGTGAATAAAGTAGTAAGTAGGGGATGCGCACAAGGATCCTGCAGCGGTCCAGGATTCTGGAATATTCAATATAACTCTCTACTGGAACTTGACTACTCAAGGAACTCCAAAGAAATAGCTTTTGCAGATGATTTTATCATGCTGGTGAGAGGTAAAACAATCTTGGAAGTTGAAAACGAAACAAATATAAATCTTGTAAAGATAATGAATTGGGCCACAAATAATAAAACAAGCTTTAATGAAACCAAATCACAGGTTATGCTTATAACAAGAAGAAGAGCGTTAATCAAAAGTAAGATAAACATATTTCTGAACTATGAAATTCTAAAACAAACAGAAAAAATAAAGTATTTAGGAATTTGGATAGACAATCAACTCAACTTTAATGAACATGTAGAATTTATTACGAACAAATGTCTCAAATTAATCAATATTTTAGCCAAATCTGCAAAAATCAAATGGGGCTTAAGACAACAAGCAGTCAATACGATATACAAGGGGGCTATAATACCAATCCTGTCTTACGGTGCGCCAGCATGGAGGAGCGCCCTGCAAAAGAAATATAACCAACAAAAACTAAAAAGAGTGCAAAGACTGATTAACATAAAAATATTAAAAAGTTTTAAAACAATATCATATGAGGCTTCATGCGTCCTTACTGGAAATACTCCAATAATAATTAAAGTGAACGAAATTGTAAACATTTACGAAAAGCTAAAAATTACTACAGATAACAATGAAGACTATACCAGCGAAGATCTCAAACTAAGGAAAATAGCTGCCGCACGCCAAGAACGGGAAAGTAATGAAGATTTGTGGCAAAGTGAGTGGATAAATACTACTAAAGGAAACATAACAAAATCGTTTTTCCCGAACGTTAAAACAAGGTTAAAGGTTAAACTACCATGCTCACCTAAATTGACAGTAATATTAAGTGGTCACGGACATATTAAATGCTACCTAAAGAAATATAAAATAAGTGAAAGTGCAGAATGCGTATGTGGAGAAGAAGATCAAACTGTCAATCTCATAATTTATAAGTGTTCAATATTAAATAATGAGCGACAAAAACTGATAACCCAAATAAATAGTAGAGGAAGAAACTGGCCAGAATCAAAGCAAGATTTGATTACAAGACACAAATCAATATTTATAGACTTTGTTAACTCAATCAATTTTGAAAGTTTAGATTAAGTTTGTAAATAAAGAAAACACTTTGTATTATGTTATATATATTCTGTATTAATATTAGAGAAATAAGGTTCAGATGTGTACAGATTAATATCTAAGTAAAGAAAAAAATAATAATTTGTAAATGTGTTAATACTGTATTACCATATATATATATATATATATATATATATATATATATATATATATATATATATATATATATATATATATATATATATATATATATATATATATATATTAGGGTGGTCCTTAATATGGATGTATTCGAATTTCTTTGCTCCCTAGGGCTCCAATGCTTCCAAATGAATAAAAAAAAATTGCCTGAAAATTTTAGCTCTTAATATTAACTTTAAGATAGTCCGCGCTCCAACCTAAGTTTCTCATAGAAATAACATGGAAAAAATTTTATTTGTTCTTTAGAATTCCATAACTCTGCCATAAATGAATCAAAAGTAATTAATTGTGTCATATTTATTGTAAATTCAACGCTCTACAAAAAAGTTCTCTTATGATTTTTCGCTAAATCTATTGGCTTAAGAGTTATTTGAGCTCAAAGTTTAATTATTATATAATTATTAATATTATCAATTATAATTATTAAGTAAATATTTATTTTATAAAATATGACTAATTTTTCTTATAAAATTTTGCCAAAATACTTTAACTTCATCTATACAGATTTCGACACTTTCACGTAATTTAAATTTGAGAATACGTATATGATAAAAAAATACTTTTAGCACTTGTAATTTTGAAGGAAATTAATTACCGATAATTTGAGTGTCAACATCACCAATTAAATAAATATTTTGACGTAAAATTATTCTTGATGTCATGATAAATAAATATTTCGTTATACAATTCACACAGATTGTTTATTTTAATTAAAGGTTCGGTAATTTATGAATATTTTTAAGGATAAAAATGTCTGAGTACATCAGTACACAGATACTATCAGAGATGGCGTTGGTGACTTAGTCCATAAAGCCACAAAAATACAAATATTATATTCGCTTTTTTTGACCATAAATAAAATTTTATAAGAAAAATTTGTCATATTTTATAAAATAAATCTTTACTTAATAATTATAATTGATAATATTAATAATTATATAATAATTAAACTTTGAGCTTAAATAACTCTTAAGCTAATAGATTTAGCGAAAAATCATAAAAGAACTTTTTTGTAGAGCGTTGAATTTACAATAAATATGACAAAATTAATTACTTTTGATTCATTTATGACAGAGTTATGGAATTCTAAAGAACAAATGAAATTTTTTCCATGTTATTTCTATGAGAAACTTAGGTTGGAGCGCGGACTATCTTAAAGTTAATATTAAGAGCTAAATTTTTCAGGCAATTTTTTTTTATTCATTTGGAAGCATTGGAGCCCCAGGGAGCAAAGAAATTCGGATACATCCATATTAAGGACCACCCTAATATATATATATATATATATATATATATATATATATATATATATATATATATATATATATATATAAGGTGGAAATTATTATAAGTATTTAATAAAAGTAAAGCATAGGAAAATAACATGCCGATGTAAGAAAATGAATAAGAGGAACGACATTAGTATGTAGTATTGTAAAATGGAGCATACTAAATAAATATTTTAATTAAAAAAAAAATAAAATACTCAATGTGTACTCGGCTCTTACATTTCCTTTGTAGAGTACTCGGGTCGCTCCAAGCGGTAACCACTCTCCAGCTTCCGGTAGAACCGTAAATCTGGCTCCAGCTCGGAATACGGGGTCCGTGCCAGGCTGAAGAGCTCCCACAGCACCACACCGAACGCCCACACGTCGGACTGCGTGGAGAACGTCTTGTCTCGGATGGACTCAATCGCCATCCACTTGATTGGCAATGGACACTGTTGAAATACACATACAATATATATATATATATATATATATATATATATATATATATATATATATATATATATATATATATATATATATATATATATATATATATATTGTATGTGTATTTGAACAGTGTCTTGCGCACAACACAAATAACACTAGACTACTAGTTCTGCTCACTTGAGATGTCTTCTTGTAGTAACCACGGGAGCTTAAAGTTTTGGACAGCCCGAAGTCACTAATCTTCACCACGTAATTTTCGTCCAGCAGAACGTTTCTCACCGCTAGGTCTCCATGCAGGATCTGTTTGGAGGCAAGGAACTCCATACCGCGCGCCACTTGCAGGGCCCAGCGCAGCAGCTGAAGCGTGCTGACATCACCCGAGCCACGAAAAGCCACTTCTAATGCACACAACTCTTTCATATGATATAATGAATATTCATAATATAAACAATTTTGGATAAGCTAATCTTACTAAAATCCGATATTGAAATGTCAATCTAAATAACATGTGTAAAAGTGAATTGTAACAGAATTATTTTAATGTTTATTAATGTTAGCTTAATTTGACAAAATTTAATATTAGCTAAAACCTTTTTGAGAATCGTGCTGTACCTTGTAAGGAATCGTTTTCATCATCAGGAAAGCAAATGAGTTCCGTGTTTGGATCTATTAAATTGATGAAATTACAACGATTTTCCCTGAGATAGTTGCTGAGACTGCCATGTTCACAATATTCAATTACAACAAGCAGATTTCCTGAAAAAATTATTTTGAAATTTCAAATGAAGTTCGACGATTTTTGTTACCTTCTGCAATTCTGTCAGTACATGCTCCCAACAGATTGATCAAATTGACGTGTTCCTCAATATGACACATTATTTTTAGTTCACATATTAAAGAATTTAATTCAATGATGTTGCAGTTCCGGTGAAGCATCTTGACAGCAACAGTTTTTTCTGGTTCTCCGTCAAAATAATTTAAAACTATTGCTTCAACTACAAGTCCAAAATATCCAGACCCCAAATTACGTCCTGAGAATAACGTACCTAATTATTAAATGTGTGTTACAAATTAATTGACAATTGCTGACCTAGTTCAATTGAGTTTCTTGAGATTTCCCATTTTGTATCATAAGATAGTAGCGTAGCCTGCTCGGCCATGTTAAAACATGGATTTAAACGTTGTAATTCTCCAGATTTAAACTTAATGAAGCCAGCTTCAGTTAATTCTTTTTGCAATTTCTGTAAAACAAATAACATTAAACGATGGAGACTTATACCACAGTATAAAATATGATACAGTAGCGACACTCCGCTTGAGTTTTTTTCCAAATTACTCGACGTAAAGAGGAAAATAATGTGGAGCAGGAGATTCAATTCACATTCTACCTTGACCATATGACAGTGTAAAGACTATCATTTTACTTACTTTTTACTGACGATGTAGATATACAAAATATCT
Source organism: Pterostichus madidus (assembly GCA_911728475.2). Lineage (NCBI taxonomy): Eukaryota > Metazoa > Arthropoda > Insecta > Coleoptera > Carabidae > Pterostichus > Pterostichus madidus. Next base: position 12,292,633 of record OU452316.1, on the reverse strand, counting down.
CAGTTGGTTTTTGTTATTCTTGGTATTTAAAAAGACATAAACAATGATTCGTGGAAATATGATTTAAAAATATATATACAGGTATATAGATGAATATGTAGCAAATACATGTAAAAATATGAGAAATAAATCGATGTTATCATTCTTTTCGAGCCATTTCAAAATTAAATTTCTTTAAATTATACAAGAACTAGTAAAAATATTTACCATTTTAAAATTATAAACTGCGATCATTCTTGTTCTGAGTTTACAAAACAATATTTATTGAAATTATTTAGTTAAATGGGACCGTTTATACTATAAAGTTTATTGATAAAAACTTTCAAGACAAAACCGTAAAATATTATTTTAAGGAATGAATAACATATAAAAAAAGTTATGAGATTGTTTTTCTATTGTCTTTTGAAGTAATTTATTAAATACCTTTTCTATATATATATATATATATATATATATATATATATATATATATATATATATATATATATATATATATATATATATATACATATTTTGAAGAATAATGTAAAGATCAATCTTTATTAACTAATATATGTTTAAGAAATATTATAATGCAATTCAAATCTCCCGCTCCACCTTATTACCCATTTCATGTCTAGCAGCTTAGAACGAAACATCAAAGGAGTCGACAAGAGAGTCGCTACTGTAGTATATTCTTTATACTGTGGTTATACATTTAAAAAATTTTATGCCATCCAGAGCAAGGATGGAAGGGAACAAAAAAGAACAAAGTATCTCGTATTAGACAGAGAGAGTTAGTTGACAGACCACAACTAACTAGCGCATATATTTTATCATGTGTTGTTTATGAAGAGGAGACACCCTTCTTGTCTATATTGACCGTTGTCACCTAGTCTCAAGTAGCTTTCCAAAATAAAAACATGTAAGATGTGATTTTGTAGAGAGAAGGAAGAATAACTGGAATATCATATATGCATAACAGTTTTCAACGTGTCTTTCTGTTGTTGCTAGAATTATGCAGAATTATTTTTCATTTTTAATACTGTTACTTGTTTACTAGTTTTTTCCCGAAGCAGGTCCGGGTATAATTATAATATATATATATATATATATATACATATCACCACGCATCATTTTACCTATTACTGGGTGTAGCTCTTCGCCGTAACAGATCTTGGTAAGTGAAATATTGATGCGCGTAAATTGCAGTTACCAGCCGTCAAATTACGCCCTCCAAAGATATAAGTAGAGGGGGAGCCACAGGAATAATTTTAATGTGGTGAAAATTATTTGTTGGCCGTGGGAATCGAACCGAATTCTCAAATAAACAAGCAGACTCGGGACCACTGAGCCACCTACCTCCCATGGGTATAATTATCAATATTATATAAATATATTTGACTGTATTTCATTGCTTTATAGCTTTCCGTGCAGAGGCGGATTTAACTTTGTTGCCGCCCTAGGCCTCAGAAAAATTGCCGCCCCTTTCGTCGGAAAAGCGAATAAGGACGGGTATTTTTTGTCACAGGTAAAAAGTAAAAAATAAATAAAGAACCAGTAAAACCACTGAGAATTAGAAAAAAACGCCAATCAGCGATTTTATCAAATGATTAATTATTTCAATTACAAATTTTTAATGACATTATCATTTGTGAAAGAAATAATCGCATCAAGTCATACGCGAGATAATTTTTGGTTTATATCGCCCGACGTCTTGCCTTCTGGGTCGCGAACGTGTTGATCAAGTCATCGTAGTCAAGAGATCGTAGTAAGTCAGACTCAATGCTGAGAATAGCGAGAGCGTTGAGCCTATCTTCCGTCATTCTCGAGCGCAGATAATTCTTAACTCGCCTTAACCACGAAAAGCTCCGTTCTCCAGAGCAGTTCGTTACAGGAGTGCAGACACATATGCGCAATGCGATATCGATGTTGGGATACACAGTTTGAAGGTCGTCTTCTCGAAGAGATTTCAATAACGATGATGCAGTCATCCGTTTTTCCGTGTTTGACGAACAGTGTGCTCCGAAATGAAGGCATTCATCGGCAAAGCTTTCTTCGAGATCCGAACTATAGAGAGTCTGCAAATTCTCCGCTTTCGATCTAACGTCAGCTGGGCTCATGGCACGTAGATCAGTAAGAAAAGAAAACTTTTCATAAAAGCTTTGATAGGCTTCACGGCGCTTACGGAGCTCGCAGAGTAAACTGTCGATGACGACCAAAAACGTTCCTATTCTCAAGTGTTCCCGGCCGGTCATTTCCACTAATTCCACTTCTCCTGCAGCAGACTCGCCTGCCCGAATCTTGCGCTTTTTTGTCCTTCTGGTATCCTTCTGGTATTCCTGTTCTTCGGATAACTTAAGGGCCTTCTTTTCGAAAACGTCGAATTGTTCGCGCGTATCGGAAACTAGAACGATTAGCGAATCGTAGAGTTGTACGACAGTGAATATGTCGATATCGACCGACTGTAATTTCTTGTTCGTCGTATTCAATCGATTTAGTAAAAAGCCCCAAAAACAAGACATGAAAGTCGTTTCCAGCCGTTCAAGGTTGAGTCGAATACCTTTAGCTTCGCTTCTTGTAGTCGCCTTTTGTTGTTTGTCATTCTCGATAGAAAGCAGCGCAGCGATGATTTTGTCTCGGGATTGATACAAGCTTTGGCATGCATCCGCGCGAGCAGACCAGCGAGTCGCAGACAGGCTTTTCAAGGTGACGTTTTGTGCATCTGATTCGGATTTTTGAGCCTGGAGAACATCCCAGCGGTGTGTCGATGCCGTGAAGAAGTTATAGAGTTCTTGCAGAAGTGCGAAAAACCTGCAAGCCTCTTCACAGCTTTCTGCAGCAGTCTCGCCTACCAAATTAAGCGAGTGGGCCGCGCACGGAACATAGTCGGCTTCCGGAGAAAGCTTTTTAATTTGCGCTTGGAGACCGTTGTACGTACCGGACATGTTAGCGGCATTGTCGTAAGACTGTCCACGGCAGTTGACGACATCGATTTCGAATTCTCTCAAAGATGCGGTAATAGCATCCGTCATTTCCTGCGCTTTGTGACCGGCATTGGGAATAAATTTCAGGAAGCGCTCGATGGGTACACCATTCGGTTGTACATAACGGATAACCAAGGTCAACTGATCGACATGCGAAATGTCGGACGTCGAATCCACGATAAGTGAAAAGTATTTGGCCGATTTGATCTCCGATAGAATAATGGTCGTCACTTTCTTTGCCATCGACGCAATAAATTCCTCGCAAATTGTCGAAGAAAGATAGCTCGTGTGTCCACTGCCTGGATTACCATATCGAGAAATATGATCAGCCAAAAACGGATCGAACTCGGCGATGAGTTCTAACGACATCAGATAATTTCCATTGTGCTGCGATCCAAATTTCTCATCGTGGCCCCTGAAAGGTAATCCGCGCGATGCAAGTGCTTTTACCGTGGCAACTACTCTTTTTAATACGTGCCTCCAATACACGATTTCCTCCTCAAGCTGCGTAGCTAGAGTACAATCGATACGACCGAGCAAATTCCCTCTTTTTTTCATGCTCAAAACTGCCAACTTATGAGTGGACGAGTTTTCGTGAGATGAAGCTCGACCAGAGGCGTTTTTCCAATCATTAAACCCTCCCTTACTACCAAACTGTGTCCCTCCTTCGAAGAGGAGACACGGTCCGCAATAAATATGTCCGGTGCTTTCAGAGTAAATTAACCAGTTGCGGAGACTCTTCTCTCCATTCAACAGTTGTCTTTCAAATAATGATCTCGATAAGTAGCGTGTTTTATCGTCGTATACGCGCTTACTTTTGTTAAAATCTGCGTCGACATTTTGCTGAATGCCGTTCGCCGCTATATAGTCCCGTGTAGACTCGTCTATCGTCCAAGTAGCTGGATCTGGGTTTCGACTGACGAGAATCTGTTGCTGTTGGATCGCTAATGATTCCGGCACCTCATAAACACTCGAAGGAGTCGTAATATGGATTGATTCGACAAGCTCGGCACTGACGGCACTAGTAGTTGGAATACACGCAACAATGTCATTCCCCGAACTCCGACTTTCGAGACTGTTCGCACTTTTTTGAGGCTGTTTGAAGAACGCGTCTAATTTATTAGTTTTTTTTTGTTAATTCCGCTTCTTTTGCTGCCTTTGCTTTGGCCCTTTTTCGGTATTCCGCACCACTTAGGCGAGCTCTTCCATCAGTCATGTTGAAAGAGAAATATTAAATGCAAACACTCACTATTTTAAATAATATAATCAAAATAATAAACCACCATACTTGTTAGCTGAAAAATGTATAATTATTTCTGAATTCCCGAGTGATACGAACTGTTCACGATGTGATCGCTCTGCCGTCGTACAACTCGCACTGATTGTTTATGGCTTAAAGCAGGATACGAACTTTGCAAGAATCTGCAGGCTCGAGCGCGCTCCAGTTGGTCGTTGCATACATTGTAGTCAAAAAGAAAAACAATATCGGATAACTCTTGGAAACCGTAGATACATTTAAATCGCATATAATTCAAACGTGTCCGTTCATCGTTCTGGATTAACGTTTTAATAAACTTATTTATGCCGATTTTCTTACGATTTTTATAACAATTATATTTGCGAAATAACAATAAATTTGCCTTTGCGATTATAATTTGCTATTTAAGTTTGCTTGCGTAACCGACTGTGAGTTCAACTCTATTACTTTGAATTCTTCACGATATGTTATTAATTGTACCAGTAATGATCTTATCGGTGATGTTCTGCACTTAATATTCTTATAGAAATAAATTTTAGTGATGAAGTTCACTCTTGAAAAAGAGAGGTCAAAAATTAAGAAATAGTCGAATGTAGTTGGCGAACACTTTACCATAATAATAAAGAAAGTACACCTTCAAAAATATTTATTTGGTTCAAACAACAAACAATATTGATTCGGGACAAATAAATTTTTATATCACTCCGTGTGTAAAATGCGGTTTTACACGTCGTGATATAAAATTTTGTACGATACTCGTAATGTACTATTATTTCATTATAAGAAGTGTTTATTTTATCTTGATAAATTATCTTTGAACCAAATAAATATTTTTCTGGGTGTAATACTGAACTAAACTACGATTTTGACTTCTTTAACGCTCCAAGCAGCTTGGCTTCGCAATTTCGCAAAGCCAACATTCCGGTGCCGGTGTTCGAGTCGAGGAACATACAAAAATATTGATGCGTAGTCAAGCTGCAGACCAGAGAGGCGTGCTGCGACGCTTTACTATTTCTTTCGTAATTAGGATTAAAAAAAAATCTGAAAATTTTCCGCCCCTGAAATTTTCCGTCCCCGAAATTTTCCGCCCCCGAAATTTGCCGCCCCCGAAATTTGCCGCCCCCGAAATTTGCCGCCCTAGGCCCGGGCCTACCGGGCCTAGTGGTAAATCCGCCACTGTTTCCGTGTATGATTTATTTACAGTATCTATTTTTAGCTTCTTTATCACAGGTTCCTGAAATTATATCTTGCAAAATTGATGGCAACGACGATATTTTAAAATCATAATTATCAAATATAAAATTTGCATCAGGAACATGGTAGTGCGTTAAACTCATGTTTATAAACTTAACCAATCTATTATGACTACAAAACCAACATGAACGTCAATCTTAGCGTGTATCACGGCCATTTGCATCTACATCGTATTTTAAAAGTATGCTCAAATGGAACTAGTGCAAGATGTCTATTTGGTTTCTCTTTCATCTCTCTCCGATGTGACGACATTTATATAACTCGCCATTAAAAATCACTCACAAAACTGTACCTTGTTTTTAAATGTCCTTCTTGCTAGTAAAGCTGACATAATAATACACAGAATAATCATGAAAATTATTCCTAAGATGTACTCGGTTCTTATTAAAACTGAAAATAAAAATCATTTCAGATAACTGCTCAAATAAACTTAATATTAAAATATATTCTTAATATCTGCCACCATCTGTCTGTCAGTACATTGGTGTGGGCAGCGTTTCGGCATTCGAATTCGGAGATCCCGAGTTCGAATCCTACTCAAGCTCAAATTATATGAAATACTACACTAGGCTCGGTGAGTTCGGACCCTGTACTGTAATTGGGATTCAGTGCCTGTTGTACAGAGTAGTATAAATAAATATCTGCATTAAGTAATTCTTTAGATATTATTGTTGTAGAAATTTATTCCGGCAGCTTTTATCATAAAAAAAACAATTTCGTCCGTGAAGATAAACGAATTTAATTCAATATTTTTATTTTCCAAGGGAAAGGCTTCGGTTTATTTAATTAGATACGATATAGAGTAATGTTATGTATGTAGTCCGGAATTTCACAGTACCTGTCTGTACTTGAACAGTCACGGCGCGAGAATCTCGTCCAAATGGATTTTCTACCATGCAAGTGTAAAGCCCAGCGTCAAATTCCTTTATGTCGTGAACAATGAGCTCTGAGTTGTCGGTAGCGAAGTAAATGTGCCCATCAAGTATTTGTACTTTAGTCGAATTCTGTGAAAGTAAATATCTCTGTTAGAGATTAAATATATCAGGACTAGTTGGTATACCTTCATCCAGGTGATCACGGGTTTAGGATCTCCTTCAGCAGAACATGTCAGGTTCATGGTCTCCGCGAGAAGCATGACGATTTCTTCTTGGTCCGCGAAGCTACTCGTTACAATTCTAGGCTTTTCTCCTGCTAGAATTACCATAATTATAAATAATATGTCAGTTAGAGTCTCGTGCAGCTAGAATATTAACTTACTTTGTACCAGAATATGTTTCGAAGTATAATTTCTTCTATTTTCAGGATAAAATACATTACATGAGTAATTTCCTTGATTTTCCAGCGTTGTGTTGTCTATTTTTAAAATGATCTGACCAGTAGTATTCCGAATGCCTCGAATATGTTCTATATTCAGGTTCTATGGGACGTAAAATTCGTTAGAAGAATCATAACATAATTATTATAAGCAGAACGAATACTTGAATTTCTGTATGGTTTGGCGTTGTCCAGGACATTTGGAAGCCAACATTGTGGTCAACAGCCACTTTACATCGTAGAACTAACGGTTGCCCAATGTATGTGTAGTCGTATGACAAATTCTGTATGAATGGTTTTCTGACGGCAAATTGATCTGCAAATAGAAATGTATCAATGAAAGCCCAGTTTGCCAGTTCGGACTGACCTATTGGGCGATTGGGCCGATACTCGGAAGAACGGCCGGTTAGACAGGCGCACAATATTTTGTATTTTTATAATATGTGTTAGTTGAAAGTGTATTCTCACAAGTATTCGGTCTAATATATTACAACATACGTATGTCTACGTCTCTTATAAAGTAACCTTTTTTGTATTTGTATTTTGTATTATTCTCTCAATCCAAATATAAATATATATATATATATATATATATATATATATATATATATATATATATATATTTTCATTTACTACATTTATTTTGTTTGGACGCTGGTATGTATTCTCCTTGTTGTAGGTACACATGTCATATAGAGACTTAATTTGTCGATCATTTGATTTTAAGAAGTATTTTTGATAGGAAATTCAGTATTATGTTTAGTAGGAATTGGAATAAGATGGATTAACTCAAATTGTGTTTTGTAATTTATCGGAATTTCAATGAAATACATAAATCCAGAATATTTTCAGAATTTGGTTTTATTGGTAAGTGTTTATTATAAAATTTTGAAATTTTATTTAATTCTGTAAAAAATTATGTGATTTTATAATGTATGTGTGCAATATATGCAACTTACAGGATGTTAAAGAAATATCGATATCTTGGAGAATGTTTAAAGTTAGGGTGTATAAGGTATTTAGTTGATTAAAAATATCTTTTATAAAGAATTTATCGTAATCTTTAGTTCCACCTGCAACAATGTGGAGTAGTTGTTTAATTTTTGATTTGAACAATTATACGTTTTCTTTCATTGTGTCAATAGTCCTATTAAAATACTCTATCATTTGTTGATTAACGGAATATTAGTGTCTTTGTTAGTGATTTTAATTGTTTCGATTTTTTTATGTGATTTAAAATTTATGTGTAACGCTTATCATCGTAGCGTCTAAATTTCATGTTATAGATTTAATATTTGTTCCCAATCCGTTTATGAGATCTCTTTTACCTCTCTAGTTTTTGTGTTTTTGTTAAATGATTAATTTTTGCCTTTATAGAATTTCGAATATAATCAATTATATTATTATTATTGTCAAATCCGGGAGAGATATCTTGTTATTAAGAATTCGTTTAAGGTTTTCATATTGTTTTTTGTATTATTCTCTCAATCCAAATATATATATATATATATATATATATATATATATATATATATATATATATATATATATATATATATTAAGTCGGCCTGTGGATCCAAAGAACCCTGGTTCGATCCCCACAGTCGACAAAACATTTTCACCAATTTAAAATTACTCCTGTGGCTCCCCCACCACTAACATATTTGGGGGCCGTAACTTGACGGCTGGTAACCGTACTTCACGCGAATAAATATATCACTTACCGAGATCTGCTACTTCGGCAGAGTACCACACCCAGTAATGGGTAAAAGGCGTGATGATATATTTATAATATATATACACATACATACAAACATATCTTCATGCTATATTCTATCATAGGCTAGCACGAACCCTAGAATCATTCACAAATTATTCACTCATTACATTCATCAAATAATCAGTGCTCGTCAAACATTCTCATCCAGCATACCACAATCACTTTAATCACATTCTTAGATCACTCCATATAAACTTATTTATTTATTATACTCGAAATCATTTATCACACAACAAACCTTCAATCACATCTATCCAATCACTCCTATTCATTTATCATTCATCTTCTTTCTTCGACGTACATAACATATGCGTAAAACAGCTCAAACTACTCACGCTTACTCTTAACTATGAATCTAATAACGAATTTAACAACGAATCTACAAAGATTAGAAAAGATAAAAGCGATAGCCTGCACTTGTATATGAAAGAAAAGTCCACACAATACAGTAACTGAAAACAAAACAAAAAAGTAAGAAAGGAAGGGAGTATCGCCTTGCGCTTGTTTTGAAAGTGAATTCCATACAATTGCAGTTAAAAATTCTATGTAAGAACTAAAAACGAATTAAAAGATAAGAAAGGAAGGGAGTGTCGCTCTACGCTTGTTCTTGAAAGTAAATTCCATACAATTGCAGCTAAACACTCAATGTAAAATCAGAAAACGAATAAAAAAAATAAGAAACGAAGGGAGTATCGTTCCTGTGCTTGTTTTTGAAAGTGAATTTCACACAATTGTAGGTAAACACTCTAATGTAATTACTAAACCACAAAACTAAAATAAAAAATGCTGCACTCTTCTTAAATCATCAGATTCATCCCGCAATTAATCTTCGCGGAACATTCCTATCCTGATACACCACTTTAGCTTCAACCACATTCATAATTCCTCTCATACCATCTCGTTTATTCACTCGGAAACTTCCGTTCATACAACAATTCTTCAATCATATTCATCCATTTATTCACAGGTCATTTACGCAATCTTTCACCCTCCATTTCACCAACATATATCTGCTTCACCAATCTCTCATTCGATACACGTCCTACGTGCCCAAACCATCTCAACTGACTTATACCCACTCTTCTAACTATATTCTTTTCAATCTCACACCCATCATACACCAATGTATTCCGGGCACGATCTCTTCTACTCGTAGTATATCTACACACACCCCGCAAATACCTCATTTCCACAGCAGTTATACGGCGTTCATGTTTCTTCATCGACACCCAACATTCACTAACATACATAAATGTAGGCAATAATACATCAAATTAAACAGCCACGGAGATATCCCACAACCATGTTACACGCCAACATCTATACAAAACCAATCACTCAATCTATCATCAGCTCTCACCGTGGCCTCGCTACCTTCATACAGCGCACGAATTATCCCCAACAAATTACCATTTATACCATACTGTAGGAGTACATTCCACAATGTCTCGCGATGAACACTATCATATGCTTCTTTAAGATCGAGAAAGCCACAGTACACCTTCTTGTTCGTACCATGGACACATCGTAATTAAATAGATTTTTTTTAATTTCCAGGATGTAAACAAGTATATCATTTGTCCCAACGAGACACCTCCTACACTACAGATTACCTTATATTATTTTCACAAATTCGGCAAAGTGTAATTTTTTGTGATAATTGTCACTTTATTATAAAAAAAAATTAGAAGTTTTACGGAAATATTTTAATATATTTCCATAATAAATGACAATAAAATGGGGTTAGTTATGTGTATTGAATAAAGTGTGTGAATGATTGTATTTAAAATATTGCGATAAAAATGTTTTTAATTTATAATATCTAAAAAATCCAAAATTTGTACAGTTACGAAACCGAAACCGAAACCAAATCCATTTTGATTTATCGATTAACCACATTATAGTAAATGTTTTCTTGTTAATTAAATGTAATTTATAAATTTCTGTGTTTAGAATTATTTGATAATATTAACTTTATTGATTCAATTCATTAAGCGATCCTAAAATAAAATAAATATATCACGCCTTTTACCCATTATTGGGTGTGGCACTCTGCCGAAGCAGATCTCGGTAAGTAATGTATTTATGGGCGTGAAGTGCTTTTGCCAGCCGTCCAATCACGGTCCCCAAAGATGTTAGTGGTGGGACAGCCACAGGGGTAATTTTAAATTAGTGAAAATGTTTTGTCGGCTGTGGGGATCGAACCAGGGTTCTTAGGGTCCACAGGCCGACTTGATACCACTGAGCCATTACCCCCTATATATGCATAATAAATTTTTCCAAGAAGTCAAAAATCCTGTATTGTATCAAATTGTTAAACATCTACCTGCTGTACCTAGTACCCAAATTAGCGTTATTATGATTATTAATTTCTGAATTAAAATTCATTCTTTCAGACACTAGAAGATGTTTTATTAGTTAGGTCAAATATGAATTAAATATCAAAATCACTGTTAACTTATACAGTGTAAGGATTGTACACGTAGTTTATTATTATATTATTTAAGTAATTTTTTTTGTGTTTCTAAATTTATTTGACCTTTGAATGTAATACCTACTATGCAACCTACATACATAAAACAATAAAAATTTAAAATATACTTGTAAATTACTTTGACAAAACCGAAACCGTTTAAATGAAATATATCTACCGAAACCTATTGCAGTCTAAAAACTGAAACATGAAATCCATTTAGTAAAACCCGTTCATCAAAACTGATTGTTGTATAAAAACTGAAACCTAAAGTCAACAGAAATGATATTTTCTAAATGGTTCAGAATATTTTTCTTTAGGATGTGAATGAAATAACGAAATTTTTCGGCGACAATTTTGACGTGAACTGCTTTATATTACATAGAAATATGTTTTTAGATATCTTAAAATAAAAAACTGTATTCGTATATGAGATAATTCAACAAGTTACTTTAGAAAGAACATCACCATTTTAAAGACATATTACGAAAATCTCGGTAATTGACACATTTACATGCGTGAAGTATGATTACTAGCTTCCAAACACGATCCCCAAATATGTTAGTGGAGGGAAGCCACAAGGGTAATTGTAGTGTGGTGAAAATTGTTTGTCGGCTTTATATATAAAAAAAATTATAATCTCATATTAAAAAATGCATTACGAAGAGATACATTTTCGTTAATTATTTTGATTAATTCATGTTCATTGTTTGTAAATACAGGTAACTGTTTATTTAATTTGTGTAATTTAATTGATACTGATGTATATATTTTGTTTAGGAACAATAAAATAAGTTTTAATTATCTGTCTTTGGATCTGCATCAAATACGTATTAGGTTTTGTATGTTATATAATATCAAAGTGCACCGTGCATCGGCAATCACATCTTAAATTAAAAGCCTACGCACGCCACTGGTCAACATTACCGTAAATACTGATGAATTTGCTCGTTGTGGCGTTGTTGAACGTCAAATGGCAAAAGTAGCGGCCTGTATCTGCATGCTTCACATCATGTAATATTAATTTACTTATTAATATTTTTCCATCCTCAAATTTGATTATGTTTATTTCTTCAATCACTTCCTGTAAATATATACAAAAATAATTGTTTTACAGAAAATATATCCGCGGTGGTTCGTTCACAACCGCCCCTATATGTATTTTATTCGGTATTTTGTTATATACAAAATTTTCCCCTATAAAATTCGAACAGTAAATTATTATTTATTATTAATAGATTTAACGAGTCTTCTTAAATAATTCAATTTATATAAGTACTTTAGTTTTCCGAGTAGTTATGAACTTTCAGATAGAATATACTGATAATTTTCTTTAGATAAAGAAAAGAAACATACGAAGAAATAAATTCAGTCACTACAGAAAACACTCGAGAACCAGGTCAAAAAGAATAGAATAAAAAACATAACAATAAGAGTAGAGGCGGAAGGTAGCAAAGTAAAAGAAGTAACTACCAATATACTGTAAAAAGATCTAAGAGTCAAATGTGTACATAATCAGAGCAACTTGAAAAATTAAAAAACTAAACTGAACACTGGAATTAGAAAATCTTTAAAATAAAATCCAAGTGGTGAAAAACAAAAAAAAACTGCAAGGAAAGAATATTTACTTTAGCAATGTTTGCACTGTGGATAAAAGAAAGATGCAGGCCTCGATTACAACAAGAACAAATTATGAAAGAAGTAATGAAAAATAGTAAAAATAATGTATAACAAATTAATTATCAACGAGGACAATCACGAAATAGCGGAATAATAAAAAAACCCAAGCGAAAAACTAAAATCAGGCAATGGATTAGTAAATCGAACAAAGAAAATGAACTATACTTAGCATCTTGGAATGTTAGAGACACAAGAAATAAACTAGAATCAACTTTTAAGAGATATAGTGTGGACATTGCAATAATAACGGTTTTGATGCAATACACTTTAGACTATGATTAAGAAAGAAATAAAAGAATCCATGGTAGAATTCGAACCAATGTCGGGAAGAATGTGTAAACTAATGATGAGAGGGAAGCAGGGAAAATAGATATAATTAATTTACATACTCCAATAAATGATAAGCAGGAGAAAGACAAGGACAAATGTTATGAAGAACTATCTAGAACTATAAACAGTATTCCGAGATATGATACTAAATTGATTATACGAGACCAAAATGCAATATTAGGGATGAAAGAAGAGTATAAAATAATAAAAGGTTGAAATATCAAACATGACAAGACTAATTAAAACGGAATGAAATTGATGGAATTTTGCTTCAGAATATAATTTGCATGTAAAGAGCACAGCTATAGAGAATATATACGAAGGAATAAAACTTGGCTACCCATTGATTAAGAAATTATTACTATTACACGTTACTGAAACATCGATTTAATAAAATTATTACAGAAATTTTACCAAAAATTGTTTTGGGAACGTAATAATGGCCATAGGCTTAAGTTGTAAAATTATTTAATGAAGATTCATTGTCAACGTTTCGGCCAAGGTTATGGCCATCTTCAGGTCAAACGTAAGATGTATAACGTAAAACAACAATTAAATTAAATTAAAGTTGAAGGTTCAGTGTTCAGGGGAAACATATAGCAAATGTAAAAAAAATATTTGATTCTAAATAAAGCAAAAGAAATTAATTTAAATTTTTGTTTGCCCTGAAGAATCGAGTATGCGACGTTGTCAATGAATCTTCATTGAATAATTTTACAACTTAAGCCTATGTTCATTATTATATTCTCATATTATATTTGGCTTATTAAAACACTATCAAAAATTGTTTTAATTATTTAATTATTAAATTTTAAATTAAATTTTTAAATTGTTGTGACGCATTTGTACAAATGTAAATTTTATGTTGTTTGTAGTGTTGAAAATGGTCTTGTTCCACGACCGAAACGTCCACGTTTTATAATTATGAATACATAGTTCAATTATTGTCTTTGTATTATTTACCAATACTGGATTTTGAAGGCCTTCCTTTACATTTTGAATACATCTTGGATCCTACATAACCTCAAAATTTGCCACGTGGGAGTTGGCGCAATTCTCCTCTGTTTTAATCATAAACCAGAGCAACTCACCAATTGGAAGTCTCATTTTTTGGATAGCAAATATAACTCAGAAGATAGTTCTACGAGTTACAATTAACTTTTAAACCAAGTCTTTTATTCGTTGATGCATCCACCACACACACATCAAATAGAAACAATTCAATCCACTACCACCATGGAAGAAAAGGGTTTCTATTATTATTTCAAGAACTTCTATGGGCATCATACATATAAAAACTTAAAAAGGTATAATAAAAATATAAAACTTATTGCTTTCCTGGAGAATAGAATATTCTTCTTAAAAACATGTAAAAACTGAAATATTATTCCAAATTTCATTAAGAATTCATTTAAAATTAATAAACAGTATAATAATTATATAAATAATAACAAAATTGTCAAAAACCAAACCAAATTTCAATATAAAATGTTAAATATAGAAATATTAGAATCTTATGGTAGATTAAAGCATTTGAATAACGTAAAACTTAAATTAATAATTGAATTCATGGACATTCTCCCAATAGAGGTATATACATATATCATGTATAACTCAAATAAATTTTACATCACGCAAAAGAATAAAAATCGATTAGGTGTTACCAAGAAAATAAATCAATTCAAAGAGAAATTGAATCACAGTAGTATTCTTAATTTTTTAAGGAACAATTACAAGGGTTGGATCACTAACTTAACTCCATTGAACATCGAAGAAGATGTACTTATTATGTTATCATTAGGTTCCAATTTTAGTTTTAAAATAATAAATATCAAACATTTAAAAAAATTAATTCTAGAGACATATGTTAATTTAACTTTAGCTATTGACAATAGTAATATAATAGACAAAAACAGTATAAAAACTAAAATTTCAAAATTCCTAGATTCCAAATTTAGATTCATGAAAAATCAAAAATCAACATTTTCAGAATTAGAGTTAATAAAGTGTTATAGAAAGGCGTGCATTTTTAGGAAAACACATAACAATGATATAATAATCACCAAAGCTGATAAAGGGGCAAAGACGGTTATTATGTTGCGCTCTGAATATGATACTAAAGCAGCTGAGATACTTAATGATAACAATACGTACATAAAATTAAACAAAAATCCGATTAATAAGTTGGACACTGTTTGTAAATGTTTTTTAAAGAAAATAAAAAAACCTGAATTGATCGTTCAACATCCGAACATTGGCAGAATGTACATGAATCCAAAAATTCACAAAGCTGGAATTCCTCTCAGGCAGATCACATCAACTATCGACACCCCAACATACAAATTATCTAAATATTTGAACCAAGTTATAAGTAAAGTCACTTCCGAATCAGATTATGCTGTCAAAAATTCCTTTGAACTTGTAGATGACATTTCTAAGATTGAAATTCAACAAAATCATACCATTTTCAGTTTGGATGTGGTAGCTCTATACCCTAGCATTCCGCAAGAATTAGTTATTGAATGCATTGAAGAACGTTGGGACGAAATCGAACTATTCACTGACTTAGACAAATGCACCTTTATAGAAGGTATTAAACTGTGTTTCTTGAATTCTGTATTCAGTCATAATAATATCATTTATAAGCAAATAGACGGTTCCCCGATGGGGTCTTCCATTTCTAGTAGTTTAGCAGATTTAATCTTACAGAAACTTGAAAAGCAGATTATTCCTGATATAACGTTCGAGATAGTTTTTTACAAGCGCTATGTCGATGATTGTCTGATTATTGCACCAGTTGATAAAGTTGATCTTATTTTTTCCAAATTCAATGACTTCCATCCAAGAATAAGTTTCACCATAGAAAAAGAAGTAGAAAACAAGATCAATTATCTTGATATAACTCTAATTAAGTATCAGAATGCTTTGGTTACTGATTGGTACAGAAAAGACACCGCTAGTGGTAGATACCTGAATTTTCATTCGTACACAAGTCAAAAATACAAAGTTAGTGTAATTAATTCCTTGTTAGACAGAGCTTTTCTACTCTCACACAGACACTTTCACCAAAAAAATTTTACCATTATTTTCGAACTATTGCACAGAAATGGTTATCCATTACAATTTATAAATAAATATTTTAAAATTAGAATCAATAAATTAATAGAAAGACAGAATAATATCAGTTGCAACCAGCATCAAGTAAATAGTAGTGAAAATAGTAATATAATTTATGCGAAAATACCATACGAATTTGAATTAAATACTTACTTGCATAAAATACTAAAAGATTCAAATATTAAAATTGCAAGTAGTGCTGTATCTACGACTAAGGATCTTTTCTCAAATCTAAAAGACAAAATTCCGGTGCTAAATCTTAGAAATGTCATCTATAAGATTGATTGTGGTGAATGTGGGAAGTCATATATTGGTGAAACCACCCAACCTTTAAAAAATCGATGTTACCAGCATAATTATCATTGTCGACGTTTGAATCCTGACCACAGTGCACTAACAAGGCACTCTATAGAGAAAGGACACAGATTTAATTTTAACGAAGTAAACATCTTAGATTCCGAACCTAACTATTACAATAGATTATTAAAAGAAACGTTTTACATTAATCTGGATACGTCAAAAAATGTTAATTCACAAACTGATTTTAAAAATAATATGAAATATATAAATAATTTTATTGAAAGGTTCAAATAGTTTTTTGGTCCGATTAGAGTTAGGGTTTTTTGTATGTTGAGGTTTTGACAGTTCACAGATGTTTAAGTTTTTGCTCGTCAGAATTGCTCCAACTTCCAGTTGGGCTACTTCGTTAAAACTTTTTGTTTTATATTATTATGAACAAATTACGTTTTTCTGGCTTATTTTTGGCCTATTTATTTAGTTCAAAATTTTAAGAATTGACGTCTTTCACAATTGGTGAGTTGGTTTGGTTTAGTTTTATGTTTTTTAAATTGTTGTGACGCATTTGTACAAATGTAAATTTTATGTTGTTTGTAGTGTTGAAAATGGTCTTGTTCCACGACCGAAACGTCCACGTTTTATAATTATGAATACATAGTTCAATTATTGTCTTTGTATTATTTACCAATACTGGATTTTGAAGGCCTTCCTTTACATTTTGAATACATCTTGGATCCTACATAACCTCAAAATTTGCCACGTGGGAGTTGGCGCAATTCTCCTCTGTTTTAATCATAAACCAGAGCAACTCACCAATTGGAAGTCTCATTTTTTGGATAGCAAATATAACTCAGAAGATAGTTCTACGAGTTACAATTAACTTTTAAACCAAGTCTTTTATTCGTTGATGCATCCACCACACACACATCAAATAGAAACAATTCAATCCACTACCACCATGGAAGAAAAGGGTTTCTATTATTATTTCAAGAACTTCTATGGGCATCATACATATAAAAACTTAAAAAGGTATAATAAAAATATAAAACTTATTGCTTTCCTGGAGAATAGAATATTCTTCTTAAAAACATGTAAAAACTTAAATATTATTCCAAATTTCATTAAGAATTCATTTAAAATTAATAAACAGTATAATAATTATATAAATAATAACAAAATTGTCAAAAACCAAACCAAATTTCAATATAAAATGTTAAATATAGAAATATTAGAATCTTATGGTAGATTAAAGCATTTGAATAACGTAAAACTTAAATTAATAATTGAATTCATGGACATTCTCCCAATAGAGGTATATACATATATCATGTATAACTCAAATAAATTTTACATCACGCAAAAGAATAAAAATCGATTAGGTGTTACCAAGAAAATAAATCAATTCAAAGAGAAATTGAATCACAGTAGTATTCTTAATTTTTTAAGGAACAATTACAAGGGTTGGATCACTAACTTAACTCCATTGAACATCGAAGAAGATGTACTTATTATGTTATCATTAGGTTCCAATTTTAGTTTTAAAATAATAAATATCAAACATTTAAAAAAATTAATTCTAGAGACATATGTTAATTTAACTTTAGCTATTGACAATAGTAATATAATAGACAAAAACAGTATAAAAACTAAAATTTCAAAATTCCTAGATTCCAAATTTAGATTCATGAAAAATCAAAAATCAACATTTTCAGAATTAGAGTTAATAAAGTGTTATAGAAAGGCGTGCATTTTTAGGAAAACACATAACAATGATATAATAATCACCAAAGCTGATAAAGGGGCAAAGACGGTTATTATGTTGCGCTCTGAATATGATACTAAAGCAGCTGAGATACTTAATGATAACAATACGTACATAAAATTAAACAAAAATCCGATTAATAAGTTGGACACTGTTTGTAAATGTTTTTTAAAGAAAATAAAAAAACCTGAATTGATCGTTCAACATCCGAACATTGGCAGAATGTACATGAATCCAAAAATTCACAAAGCTGGAATTCCTCTCAGGCAGATCACATCAACTATCGACACCCCAACATACAAATTATCTAAATATTTGAACCAAGTTATAAGTAAAGTCACTTCCGAATCAGATTATGCTGTCAAAAATTCCTTTGAACTTGTAGATGACATTTCTAAGATTGAAATTCAACAAAATCATACCATTTTCAGTTTGGATGTGGTAGCTCTATACCCTAGCATTCCGCAAGAATTAGTTATTGAATGCATTGAAGAACGTTGGGACGAAATCGAACTATTCACTGACTTAGACAAATGCACCTTTATAGAAGGTATTAAACTGTGTTTCTTGAATTCTGTATTCAGTCATAATAATATCATTTATAAGCAAATAGACGGTTCCCCGATGGGGTCTTCCATTTCTAGTAGTTTAGCAGATTTAATCTTACAGAAACTTGAAAAGCAGATTATTCCTGATATAACGTTCGAGATAGTTTTTTACAAGCGCTATGTCGATGATTGTCTGATTATTGCACCAGTTGATAAAGTTGATCTTATTTTTTCCAAATTCAATGACTTCCATCCAAGAATAAGTTTCACCATAGAAAAAGAAGTAGAAAACAAGATCAATTATCTTGATATAACTCTAATTAAGTATCAGAATGCTTTGGTTACTGATTGGTACAGAAAAGACACCGCTAGTGGTAGATACCTGAATTTTCATTCGTACACAAGTCAAAAATACAAAGTTAGTGTAATTAATTCCTTGTTAGACAGAGCTTTTCTACTCTCACACAGACACTTTCACCAAAAAAATTTTACCATTATTTTCGAACTATTGCACAGAAATGGTTATCCATTACAATTTATAAATAAATATTTTAAAATTAGAATCAATAAATTAATAGAAAGACAGAATAATATCAGTTGCAACCAGCATCAAGTAAATAGTAGTGAAAATAGTAATATAATTTATGCGAAAATACCATACGAATTTGAATTAAATACTTACTTGCATAAAATACTAAAAGATTCAAATATTAAAATTGCAAGTAGTGCTGTATCTACGACTAAGGATCTTTTCTCAAATCTAAAAGACAAAATTCCGGTGCTAAATCTTAGAAATGTCATCTATAAGATTGATTGTGGTGAATGTGGGAAGTCATATATTGGTGAAACCACCCAACCTTTAAAAAATCGATGTTACCAGCATAATTATCATTGTCGACGTTTGAATCCTGACCACAGTGCACTAACAAGGCACTCTATAGAGAAAGGACACAGATTTAATTTTAACGAAGTAAACATCTTAGATTCCGAACCTAACTATTACAATAGATTATTAAAAGAAACGTTTTACATTAATCTGGATACGTCAAAAAATGTTAATTCACAAACTGATTTTAAAAATAATATGAAATATATAAATAATTTTATTGAAAGGTTCAAATAGTTTTTTGGTCCGATTAGAGTTAGGGTTTTTTGTATGTTGAGGTTTTGACAGTTCACAGATGTTTAAGTTTTTGCTCGTCAGAATTGCTCCAACTTCCAGTTGGGCTACTTCGTTAAAACTTTTTGTTTTATATTATTATGAACAAATTACGTTTTTCTGGCTTATTTTTGGCCTATTTATTTAGTTCAAAATTTTAAGAATTGACGTCTTTCACAATTGGTGAGTTGGTTTGGTTTAGTTTTATGTTTTTTAAATTGTTGTGACGCATTTGTACAAATGTAAATTTTATGTTGTTTGTAGTGTTGAAAATGGTCTTGTTCCACGACCGAAACGTCCACGTTTTATAATTATGAATACATAGTTCAATTATTGTCTTTGTATTATTTACCAATACTGGATTTTGAAGGCCTTCCTTTACATTTTGAATACATCTTGGATCCTACATAACCTCAAAATTTAATTATTTAGGTTCGACGAAGATTGATTATTTGATGAATCTTATGAGTGTATGTTCTGCAAATGTTTAAAAGGTTTATGCTACCTCGTTTTATGGGATATATTGTGATATATGTATGTAAAATAATTGTATGTTACAATATGTGTCATCATAATGATAAATTAGAAACTAACGGACAATAAAATAGTTATTATTTTCATTTTTATGGGGCAGGTGGCTTAATGGCATCAATTTGCACTGTGGATTTCAGAAGTTGGGTTCGATTCCCTCAGCCAACAAACAATTTGTAGCACATTAAAATAACTCCTGTGGTTACTTCTCTACTAATATCTTTGGAGGCCGTGATTTGACTGGTAGTAAGTGCAACTCATGCGCATACATATATCACTTACCGAAATCTGCTACGGCATAGTGCCATACCCTAAAGAGTGAAATGGGTGATGTATTTATTTTTTATTTATATACTTTGCCGTTCAAAATATAAGTTAAATTAATTAAATTAGAATTATTGCTTTAAAAACCAAGTTTCTACATGAGATGATATTATATGATTCTGGAATCATATTCTTGTAGAGTCCGCAGTCTCTGTGGAAAAATAGTTTCCTAACTATTCTTTCGCTAGAATTGAGTTTCATTGGGAAGTTCTTATTGGTCCTTTCTTGGGGTTGAAATTCACAGCTGAATTTTTAAGCCTTCTCTGGAGTTCGAATTTGATTGTACTCATTTAACATCTTTGGGATTTGTGACTTGTTGAAGTTGAATTTGTAGTTTTCGATTACTACTGGTTTGTCAAAGGTTCCATGTTTTGCTTCTTGTATTCCAACTGGCAATAGTCTTCTTTCACTAGGAATATTTCTTGAAGCGTTTTTATATTGTTTACATTCGATTTAAATTTTTTCGGAATCAGGAAATATGAGATATTGATTTACATCTTTTAGATGTTTAATATGATTTTGTTTAATATTTAATTTCAAGAGGTGACAAGTTTCTATATTGTCTCGGTAAACGAAGTTCTTCTCGCAAGAGTTTATATAGAGTATAGAGTCAGTATAGAGTATATATATATATATATATATATATATATATATATATATATATATATATATATATATATATATATATATCATTTACTACATTTATTTTGTTTGGACGCTGGTATGTATTCTCCTTGTTGTAGGTACACATGTCATATAGAGACTTAATTTGTCGATCATTTGATTTTAAGAAGTATTTTTGATAGGAAATTCAGTATTATATTTAGTAGGAATTGGAATAAGATGGATTAACTCAAATTGTGTTTTGTAATTTATCGGAATTTCAATTAAATACGTAAATCCAGAATATTTTCAGAATTTGGTTTTATTGGTAAGTGTTTATTATAAAATTTTGAAATTTTATTTAATTCTGTCAAAAATTATGTGATTTTATAATGTATGTGTGCAATATATGCAACTTACAGAATGTTAAAGAAATATCGATATCTTGGATAATGTTTAAAGTTAGGGTGTATAAGGTATTTAGTTGATTAAAAATATCTTTTATAAAGAATTTATCGTAATCTTTAGTTCCACCTGCAACAATGTGGAGTAGTTGTTTAATTTTTGATTTGAACAATTATACGTTTTCTTTCATTGTTTCAATAGTCCTATTAAAATACTCTATCATTTGTTGATTAACGGAATATTAGTGTCTTTGTTAGTGATTTTAATTGTTTCGATTGTTTTATGTGATTTAAAATTTATGTGTAACGCTTATCAACGTAGCGTTTAAATTTCTTGTTATAGATTTAATATTTGTTCCCAATCCGTTTATGAGATCTCTTTTACCTCTCTAGTTTTTGTGTTTTTGTTAAATGATTAATTTTTGCCTTTATAGAATTTTGAATATAATCAATTATATTATTATTATTGTCAAATCCGGGAGAGATATCTTGTTGTTATTAAGAATTCGTTTAAGGTTTTCATATTGTTTATTTAGATTTTCGTATTGTGTTCATAGTGGTTGTAAGCCATAATAATGTACATGAATTTTTGGAGCTTTGCAGATTTGAGATTTGTCAGTAGACTAAGGTTATTCGTTGTCTTTCACGCTTAGTCCATAGGAATATGAGAGGTAGAGGGCCCTGGAATAGCCGAATTTTTGTTAGTAATTTTTCGGAATCTTATTATGTTGGAAAAGAGCATATTAGGTTGTTTTTTTTTTGTCGTTGTGTTTAGTTTCTATTTCGGCTGTTTTTAGGAGTTTTTGAAAAATTTTAATCTATTTTTTCTGAAATTTAGGTTGTTTAGTTTAATTTACCTTCTGTTTGTTTTGAATTGTTTCAGGAAAGCTCTTCCCTTGTTTTATTTATTAATATAGTTTTATCGTCTTGTCATTTTAGATTAATACTAGCGATCGGCCTAGCTTCGCCAGGCCTTCATACTAGGCTCCGCAGATACTGAAGTAAGATTCACCACTGTACGACAATTGACACTATATAAATTTAAATATTTCCGATCTAAAACAATTCAATTCCGTACGTCTATCCATCTAAAGACCTTTTAATTGATACCAAACAAAATAGGTTTCAAAGATTTATCACTAAAACAACTAACGATAAAAAGAAATTACAATTCTACATGTGAGCCGTTCAAAAGACCTTTTATTAGATACCAAACACGGTTGGTTCACTTCACCAAAAACAATTGCTAATCGAAAAAATCTATTTTGCACAGGAGCCCGTCAAAGACTTTTCATTTGATATCAACCACGATAGACTTTGAAACACTTTCACTAAAACAATTGACGATCGAAAACAATCCAATTTTGCACGCGAGTTTTTTAAGGCACTCCCCATGATTGATGAAAATAGTATATAGGATTTAGGTATATTAATTTATATTATCTTGATTTTGTTCCACTTAGGTCAACCGGAATATATTATACTCCTTGTGAATGCGGTAAATTTTATATTGGATGAACGAGAAGAACAATTGCAACAATACTTATTGAACATAAGCCTTCAATTCGATTGAATTACCCAAAAAAATCTTTGATTATTCAGAATGCAATACAATTTCTACACTAAATTAAATTTTAAGCAACAAAAATTGTAGCCAGGCCTAATTATATGAACGGTAGTTGATCAGAAAAGCTACTGAAAATTACAACTGTGAAGGCTGCGAATTAATTAAAACTTGGCTATCATTGATTAAGATATTATAATTGCTTGTTTACTTCATGGTGTGTTAATTAGTTACTGTTTACTTATTGTTACTTATTTAATTATTTAGAGTTACGTTTTTGTTGATTTACTATTTTATCTTGACGAAGGTGGTGTATCGAAACGTCGAATTAAATAAATTTTTACAGAACTTTCATAAAAAATCCATTAAAAAACATGCGACAGGCATGTCAGACACTAATATACTCGTATTAAGTAGTCTGTTTTAAAATAATTGAGAAAAAACTTTTTTTTTCTTAAAAGTCAGATTTTTATTATGATTAAATATAATTGTGATAAAACATTTTTTTTTAAATCTAAAATTTTATCGATGCACAGATATAAATATTATTGAATGTCATTATTTCTATCATCACAAATAAAACTAACAGAAGAAAAAAAATTAAAAAGATTGAATTGAATAATGTAATTGTAAAATGCCCCGATCAAAATCTAGATTGACTGGACTGTATGACTGTCTCTTTTTCAAACACTCTAAATGTGTAACTAAGACAACAAGTCAGAAGTAATAGGCATTATACCTTTGACAAAATATATGAAATATAAATATCAAGGACATGATAAGGTGATGGGTGAGTGGAGGAGCTAAGTCAAGCACAGCTTACACTAGAAGTGAAGTTATCCGGTCGTGTCCAGCGAAGAGCGTCATCCGAGACGTTATAGTACACATGTACAGTGCATGTCAACTCTAGAGTCTGGCCGAAAAACACGAGATCTTTACTTGGACCAGTTATCAATGGCTCCTGTTCAAAAGTAACTAAAAATAAATAAATACAAATTAATTATAAGCTACATATTAATTTATTTGACGCGGTATGGTGGTGTAAATAGAGTTACGGCATTCGAATCTGAAGATCGCGCACACGAATCTCACTCAAACTTTAAAAATATATGTGCTACCGCAGTTCGGACAAACAATAGCCATTTATTGAAGTAAAAACAAATGTAGCAGATTTACCGCCGCTGCTTCGCCTCGTCTATGAATCCAGACAAATCTGCATTTTTCCCGAGTTGACACATATATATTTTTTTGTTTGTTATTAATTATCAAAATTTGTATATTATCGCCAACATCATATTCACAATGTTGCTATGCATTGTTACTATGCGCGATTTATATAAAATCAAAGTGAACGGTTATAATTTAAGAAATGCCATTGTTTATTCTGCAGTTCACTAGATTTCAAACGAAACAATTTGTCGGTACCTTTCACCTTCATTCGCTAAAATTTATCTATACGTATTTGGTCATTCGTACCCAATTCAGCACCACGCTTCACACGATTATCTACAAATAAACTTCTCCATCGTTCATCATACAAAATAAAATCATTCAGACTCCGTCTATTCTCGCCCATATTCTCCTATGTACACAAATGTGTTAATTTATTTACATTAATTTCGTGCCACCAAACTTACCCAATACAATCCCAGACATGCTTCCTTTTACACCTACCCAACCATTTAAATCACCACATACGATATATTTCTCACCTGGATCACACGGATCAATAGCACTATCCAACAAATTCCAAAATTGATCGTTTTCTAGATCATTTTCGAATTCATTTGGGCAATAAACTGATACAATGAAGATTCATTGAAAGCCTACCTTTAATGCCTTTAATCTCAGACAAATATTTCTCGCTAAAAAATAACCATAATCCCTCGTAAACGGTTTCATTCTTTCACTATCAAGCACACCCACACCATGCTTTGTACATTCATTCTCAGCAACACACGACCACAAGTAAATATTCGATCCTGCTCTTTCTCACTACATTCTTTCCTCTAGTCCAATTCGAAAATAAAACATCTACATTATGCACACGTATTATATTCATCAATTCATTTTCTTTAACAGTTATACCCCTAACATTCCATTTTAAAAACATCAAAATTAGAATAATACGAATTAATATGACGGCTGTATAAAATGTGCAAGTGCCATGGTTTGATCGCTTATCCACGAAGAAACACAAGGATCAAATATCGGTGTACTACGATTTTTTTCTTCAAACACATGAATAAATACTTTATATGCACATAAAATATTACCTCCAATATAAAAATCTATATCTAGTGTGCTGTTTGCTGTTTCGGTTACAAATGTGCACGTAACAATTACAGTGCGAAATACAGGACTAGGCATTTGGACGGTGAATCCTTTACGGCGATCATATGTGTATATCACAGGAGTGATCATAAGTCTTGGATCCCACCTGCAATAAATGAAATCATTTAGAAACTATATTACCTTTTTTATTGCTCTTGTGCGCATGTCCGAGAGAAAGAGAGAGAGAGAGAGAGAGAGAATTCTGTACTTCCCTGTGAAACTATTTACATTATTTATTTATTCATTTATTTATTTATATTATACAACGAACAACAGATACAAATCTGTTGTCATCCGCGTTACAATAACATCTGTATGTACAAAAGAAAATAAGAGAAAATAAACATCAGTTGTACAGGATGATCGCGGTAATAGTAAGATTTTTCCCAGCTCGAGTACCAAGTTATCGGTTCGGTGCCCCTGAGAGCAGGTGGATGTCTAGCCTGGCTTTAAATTGCTGCACAGAACCAACGTTGACGATGTTCTCTGAGAGGGCATTTTAGTCGTCTAGATATATATATAGATATATATATATATATATATATATATATATATATATATATATATATATATATATATATATATATATATATATATATATATATATATATATATATATATATCCCAGTCCCAGTTAACATGTAAAACCAGTTTAAATATCAATTGCATAGCAACGCGTGCATTCGCGGTCATAACTATAATTTTTAAAAATCTGAAATACTCAAAAGAAGCTCGTTCCAAACATTCTTTAAATCTTAGAAAAAAAAAATCACATGAATCACACAAGCCGTTTAAGCTATAGTCTAAAGTTTGGTTAGCGCAATCGTGACAGATCCGTGGACAGTGTATTTACGATCGAAAACTCGTAAAAAAGTTTAATTTGTTTATACCATAACTGTTTCGTTTTTACGATTTATTACGGTACGTGAATCTATAAGAAACCTACAGAGCCGCTGAAAGCAGTGCCCAGGTCATGACAATATTAGCAACGTTGTAACAAGTCAAAGTCAGCATATTTAATATAATTAAGTAAATTAGGTTATGTTGTAATGAGGTCAAATATTCAAAATAATATTGTTCGACTTAAGTAGCTTACTATTTGCTCACTTAGTACTTATATAATTAAATATATATTAGCGTAAGGTTAGTATTGATTAATTCAGTGTAGAGTAAGAGTAGAGTAGACGGTAGAGTTCAGCAGGAAGTCAACAACATCAACCATGTAGCAGCGGTTAAGGAAATTTTGTCAGATCAGAGTGGCCAAGCGTTTTTGGTTTACTCGCGGGAAAGCAAGTATTAGGAGTCAGTTAGCGTCAATCAGCTATGAAGTATATTTGGCAGTGAAAAGTGAGTTTGTTTTACAAATGATGGCTGCGGTTTGCGGATTTTTGCCAAACTATATGACCAAAATGTTTTGTGAATCGAGAAGTATGGACTCAACACTAACAGGCAAGTAAGTGACTCAAAAAATATGTATGGCCAAAGAAGATCGAATTACAACGAGAGAAGATGCTCGGTACAATGTTACATTTGCAATGGCAACCACTATGTCAGGCAATGTCATCAACAGCATTAGCGTCACCTGCCGAATTACTAGCAGAAGGAAGAAAATTACAGTTATCAGAGGGAAGAAAATTACAATTACCAGAGGAAAGAAAATTACCAATATCAGAGGAAAGAAACTTACAACTACCAGAGGGAATAAAATTACAATTATCAGAGGGAAGCAAATTAACAACTCGCAGAGGGAAGAAAACTATAATTGTTTATCAGAGAGGCGATTACTACAACTATCAGAGAGATGATGACGACACTAGGTACAGAAAAAATAATAGAAATCAAGAACGAGATGCGATATACAAACTTCTATTTTATTCTAGTTCAGTGTGTTATAAAATGAACATAAGACGATGGTGGTGTTTATTTGAATTATTTTATGGATGGTACAAGTGATAAAATTGTATAATATTAATGTATATGAACATTTAAATTAATATTTGTAAAAATTAAGGTAAAAAAGGGAATGTAACAGAGAAAAAAATTGTTAAAGTAGGATTATATGTATATTAAATGTGTAATATGCAAATTGTGCCCCCTTGCAGGAAGCAAATTGTTTGAAAAAGGGAGGAATGTAATAAGTCAAAGTCAGCACATTCTTAGTGAATATAATTGAGTAAATTAGGTTATGTTGTAATGAGGTGAAGTATTCAAAATAATATTGTTTGACGTAAGTAGTTAACTATTTACTGAGTTAGTACTTTTGTAATTAGATATATAGTATCGTAAGGTTAGTAATGATTCATTCAGAGTAGAGTAGACGGTAGAGTTCAGCATGAAGTAAATGTGACGTTAAATAAATAATTTGTTGTTTGTCATCAAATTGTAGGAATATATTTATTTCCAACAAACCCTAGTACTTGTCCTTTCTCCGGTCTTACAAGAACCCATTCAAAATATTTGTTAATTCTCCTTCAAATAAGGGAAGGTTACAACATCAGAAGAAGAAGCCAACAGAGCCGCTACACGCAGTGCCCAGATCCCCATAACCTCAGAGCTCGCAGCGCGAGCACCAGGTTCGTCAATTCGGACAGTCCCAATTCTGAATCATGCCATCAACTCCACACCGAGCC
The DNA here is from genome assembly GCA_911728475.2 of Pterostichus madidus. Taxonomy (NCBI): domain Eukaryota; kingdom Metazoa; phylum Arthropoda; class Insecta; order Coleoptera; family Carabidae; genus Pterostichus; species Pterostichus madidus. Next base: position 12,264,305 of record OU452316.1, on the reverse strand, counting down.
TGTATACCAAGTGCCAGTGAGTTTAGTGAAAAGTGCAAATGAAGATTACAACATTATTAAGTATAATTTTATTGTAAGTACAGTATTGATTAACAAACTACTAATAAACATATCACACAGGGATTTCGGGAACGGCTAACGCTGTTAGGAAAGAAATCTAGCTCCGACACAGAGCCACAAACGCATTAAAACACATTGTACTAAAATTATTAACATTATTAAATTTTATATTTTAAAGTATATTAATAATTATTCAATCTGGATAATAATCAATAATTAATACAAGCATTGTTAGAAATCGAAAACAATCTGGAAAATAATATAATGGCTGATAGAACACAAAAAATAAATCATGCATTAAATTCTGTACCCACTTATATTGCTGCCACAAATAAACAATTTCATAAACGCTGTAAACACCGTTCATAATCTTGTTAGTACACTGAATCACTATTAGATGATTTTGATACAGCTCTCACAATCTTAAACATAAAAAGTAAAACAACAGAACGCGCTCTAGACAGTATTAAAGATCTTGAATTTAACAATTGGAATGAATTACGAGTTCATTTCATAAATACTTTTAGTGACAAAACTAATTTAGTGTCAATACTAAATGAATTGTTAAAAATAAAAAATATTAAAATCCCATACAAATTATTAGAAATAACGACAGAAAAGTTTCTCAATTTTAAATCTAAAGTGAGTATGAAAGAAAATTATCTCGGTTCAAAGATAGTAATGAACAGACATACAGAAAAATTAATAACTTTACCTCAACAATTAATGACCCATCTTGCCACAAGAAATCCAAAAACCTTAATGCCCGGTTTTTCAGTGCCGGTTTAAACTCAAACATCGGTTCAAGTTCAAGTTCAAGGTTCAAAGTGTTTTTCAGTGCAGTTTAAACCTTAAAATCAGTTCAAATTTATCTTGAACCTGAATCGTCATTTTACTTGGTTTAAGTCAAGTTCAACCGTCACCTACATTGTTATTATAATAAATTAAACGACTATTTCATTGTATTTATTGACGTTGACCTGTCACAAATAATTTATAATTTTATTAAAATGGAATCTTCAGATGATGAAGATGTTATAAATTTTTATTTGATCATGGTCAAATGGGAAATTAATTATTTTTGGGCTATAATGGGTATAAAACAATAAATATTTTACTATCTCCGATATTAAATCCCCAAAGTTCTGCTGAAAATTTATACAACGAGCGCCACATTAGGACTTAGGCTAAAATTAAGTACTGGAAGATATGTTGTAGCTACAACTGTACTACGCAATATCGCTTCCAATGAAAAAGAAGCTGTGCCTGCTATTAACGAAGAAGTTGGAGCAGCTGTAAATTTCGTAAACGCGGTAAATGACAATAATTATCGTTAGCGAGTTGGCCCGAACAACAGAACAAGATATTCTATTATATATTATTTTCATACTATGTTCAATTCATATTTTTATTTATGATACAATTAACAATAATATTATCAAATAAATTAAGTTATGAACTTCAAATGCCTACATATTAATTATTAATTACATTTAATTGCTGCTTTTTTAATTGTATTTCTAATTCAAAATTTTCTGTTTCTTTTCTTTCATATCCATATGTATATAATGTTCTCTTTCTCCAAATTTCTTTCTTCTAGTAAATTTTGCAGCCTTATATCATGTTCAATATCTTTTGTTAAATTGTCTTTATTAATTATAGATTTTATTTGTAGAATTTGCGAATTTAACTTTTGTTCTTTTCTTGAAATTTTTGTATTTCTCCTTAAAACTAATGAATTTCCTCCCAACACTTCTCTTTCCAAAATATTTTTTTTTTACATTCCATGATATACTTTTTCTTCTTATTAAATCCATTAACAGTTCGATTTCATCAGTAGAAAAATTCGCTGCCCTTTTAGTTTCCTTCAAGAAAGAAAATGATGATGACAGATACCTATTTTAATTGAATTTTTCTTATTTAGACATGAATACAATTTCGGTAACCTGGGAAATCGTTGATATTTTTTCAAAATCCCAAATTACACAACACTACCAAATTATTTTGACATTCAGTAAAGGTTCAGCAGAACCAGTTCAATTTGACAGGTTACAAACAGAAAAAAGTTCAGGCTCAAGTTCAAGGTTCAGCTGAACTTCAGAATAAACCATCACTGAAAAACCGGGCATTAGTGAAGTTACAAAATTATTTTCAATATATGAATTTTAACCCAAAACCTATCATCAGACAATTACCAAATATTCCACCCCAAAAATTCCCTGGTACAAGATTCTCTACCGGACTAGTGACTTTCCAAAATAAAAACTTTAATAACCAAAAATTTTATCCTAGACAACAAGTCAAAAACGCACAAAATATAAAACCAACTCCACACAAACAAGACAAATATTCCAACCTAAACAAGCTCCATTAAGACTAAATAATTACTTTATACAACAAAACAGACAATTACGTACAAATTATGTACCTTGAACCTGTTTGTTTCATTACATTAGTCATAACACCATCTGACATAAGTTGACTCATTTAAGAGATAAGAGAAATGTATAAATAGGTTAGTTTAGTGAATAAGCACGCTCTTGTATCGTAGACTCTGCACAGTCAAGTACTGTGACACATATGTAACTATATACGAAATATAATAAAGTTATAATATTATTAAAGATTTTAGTATTCTTTTTAAAAACTTAAAATCGAATACTCAAAATTTAATTGGCGCAGTCGGTAGGATCAATAGCTTCGAAACACAACAAAAAAAATTGTGTGGTGGATTTTTATCCTTTACCAAGCAAAACCTACAAAAATCTACGAAAACCGGTCGAACAGGACCCATCAGGCCGCAAAGGCACAACGTTCGTCTACAAGATTCACGTACTTCAGAGTGCTGTTCCGAGATCACGTCAACCAATCAACTAGGAAGACTTGCTGTTCCGAAACACGTCACTCATCAGAAGCACTTGCTGTATCTACTGGACAACACGAGAACTACGAACAAGACGCCGCAACAGAAGATGATCTTCACAAGAATCATCACAATCACAATCATCATACAAATGTAAGAATTTATTTAAAAAGTTTGTAAAACTTTTATATCATAATACACAGGGGTATTTCTAGCTACGACTAGTAATAAAAATACCGAGACCCGGCACAGGTCAATCACACACATAATACAACTTATGTCAGAGAGCGATAGCTCTGAATCAATAGAATCAGACGATTCCTTAACACCGTTACCAATAAATAAATATATTAAAATTAAATTGAAACCTAGTAGATTAAATCGCATAACAATGGCTACCACATCTGTACAAGAAATAGAAATGTACCTCAAAACAATCCCATGTTACAATGGAAATATTAAAACATTAAATAATTTCATAAAGCAAGCCACAAAGATTATGGACATTTTTAACACACTAGAACTCACTGCAAATCAGCGAATGTTTGCATTCAGCATGATAAAATTAAAACTAACTGAACAAGCAATTGAAATTACAAGTAATAATGAATTTGCAGAATGGGAAGATTTAAAACTATATCTGACCACAAACTTTGTAGACAAAAGCACATCAGAAACACTGATGATAGAACTCATGGATACTAAATTTTCCAAATCAATAGAACAAACGTTAAAAATAATGCTTGAAAAATTTTCACTTTACAAGTCAAAAATACATTTAACAAATTACTCACAAGATCAGAAGAATGCAATAATTCATGAAAATCAAAAATTTATAGTAAAAAGATTTATATCTTTATTACCAAATCACGTTAGAGGATCATTCCTTATTAAAAATCCCACAACTTTGGAACAAATAGAATTAATGATTAAAAATGAATTTAGCTTTATTAATACGTATAACCAATCACCTATGTTAAGAAATAATGTAGAAAGACCAAAATTTGGCAATGGGCAACCTCCACAGAAGTTCCCATCACAAACATTCCCATCAACATCATTTAATCCCAGACAACCACCTCAATACCAGAGAGCTAACCCAAATTTTGCACCTAGACAAAATATAAAAAATTATTATGAGACGAAACGATTTAATCCAAAACCTATGACACAACAAACACGAATCACACAACCAATGTCTACACAAACAATCAGACAAAATAATAATATAGAAGAAGTAGACTTAGACGAAATAGATTTCGATACGGAACAAGCATTTTATAAACAAATAGACGAAGAGTTAAACAACGAAAGATTAGAGAAAGAAAGACAAAAGAAAATCTATGAAGATTCTTTTTTAGATTTAGAGACACCGATAGAAGAGATACAGTAGTAATGTCTTCTATAACAACGAACTTACCAGCATTAAAAATTAATCCATATGTCATACTGTTCGATACAGGCTCTTCAATAAACTTTATACACCCGGACTTAGTAAAACAATTTAAAGTAAAAACATATAACGAAAAATTAACTTTTAAAACAGTAAACGGAAAATCTAATTGCGATAAATATACAATAATAAAAATTCATAAAAAACCTTTAAAATGTTATGTTTATAAATTTCACAAAACATATAATATATTACTCGGAATAGAAGCATTTAAAATATTAAATATACAACTAAACTTTAAAGATAATAAAGTAAAATTAGACGACAAAATATATAAATTAGAAGAATTAACAAATTTAAAAGCAGAAACAAATAATATACAAATTAGAAACAATCACTTAAACAATATAGAAAAAAGAGAATTAGATAAACTCATAAACACATACACAGATCTGTTTCCAAATGAAAACGAAAATCTAACCTGCACTACCACCATAGAACACAAAATTCATGTAACAAATGAAACGCCGGTATATACAAAGAATTACCGACTTCCACAAATTTACGAAAAAGACATCGAAGAACATGTAAAAAAATTATTAGACAATAAAATAATACAAAAATCATTTTCACCCTGGTCATCCCCTATTTGGATCGTACCAAAAAAATTAGACGCTTCAGGAAAACAAAAAACTAGAATGGTAATAGATTTCAGAAAATTAAATTCAGTAACGAAAGACGATAAATACCCAATACCCAACATTGACACGATATTCGATCACATCGGACCTTCCGAATACTTTACAACCTTAGATTTACATTCAGGATTCCACCAAATAAAAATGAATAAAAATGATAGAGAAAAAACAGCTTTTTCCACAAGTTCTGGACACTACGAATACATTAGAATGCCGTTTGGACTTAAAAACGCACCTGCCACATTTCAACGAATGATTAATGAAGCATTAGGCGAATTAATAAATAAAATTTGTTTAGTATATATGGACGACATTATAATATTTGGCAAAAACTTAGAAGAACATTTAAAAAACATAAGACTAGTATTCGAAAAACTACGTCAAGCAAATTTAAAAATACAAATAGATAAGTCAGAATTTTTACAACAAGAAGTTAAATTTTTAGGATATAAAATTAATCAAACCGGACTAACAACAGATGAAAAGAAAATAGAGACAATAAAAAATTTAAATTTACCAAAAACACAAAAAGAAATAAAACAATTCTTAGGAACTTTAGGATGGTACAGACGATTCATACCTAATTACGCAAACTTGACAAAACCTTTCACACAATGTTTACGAAAAAATGTTAAAATAGATATAGATGACGAAAATTATAAGAATGCATTTGAACAATGTAAAAATACATTAATAAAATCCCCAATATTACAAAACCCAGACTTTAATAAAGAATTTTTATCAACTACAGACGCAAGCGACTTTGCAATAGGCGCTATACTCGCACAAAAAACAGACGATAAAGAATTACCTATATGTTATGCCTCTAAAACTTTAAATAAAGCAGAACAGAATTACAGCACAATAGAAAAGGAATTAAAAGCAATAGTATGGGCAGTTAGAAATTTTAGACCATATATTTACGGACGGAAGTTTACCATAAAAACCGATCACAAACCTTTAATCTGGTTATTCAATATGAAAAACCCGAATCAAAAACTAATTAGATGGAAAATAGAATTGAGTGAATATAACTTTGAGATAAACTATTTACAAGGTAAAGAGAATGTTGTTGCAGACCTACTATCCAGACAGAAACCAAAATTTAAATTAAATAATTTAATAGGAGATGTATTAGAACAAAACCCCATCGCACATTGTATATCAAAAGACTGTGAAATGTCACGAGGTCTGGCTGAACAAATAAATTTAAAATATGATTGTAAAAACTTTTGCAAAGAACGAAATAATAAAAATATCATTCAAAAAATAAGTAATAAAATAATATTTCACTTGATTACAAAAATAAATCATTTTGATAAACCATTACTAAAAAATTTAGACAAACCCTTAAAAGAACTAAGAGATTATATGATTATAAATGAACTACCTATAATAAATATCCCAAAATTAGGATGTGGTTTAGACATATTAGAATGGGAAAAAGTAAGAGAAAAAATAAACAAAATATTTGAAGATACTAATATAGAAATAAACGTTTTCACATTACCCGACGTTAACCATAACGAAACAGAAAACAGTAGCGAACAAAATAATATAGATCAAGAAGAAGATAATCAAACAGTACACAGCGCAAATGAGAATCCCATAGCAGGAATAAAATATTTAGATGAGAGAATTAATATAGCGGATAATCAAATAATAATTTATAAAGTAGACAGGGACACTGAAATAAAAATAGAAAAATATTTTGATAATAAAAAACAAAGACTTATTTGTAAATTTAATAAAGTAACTTTTAAACAAGATGTCATAGATTTTATAAAAACTTATCTCACCCCAAAAATTAGATATTTAGCCTTATTTCAAAAAGATTTAGATAAAGAAGTTTCAAAAATATTACAAGAAAATTTCCAACCAAATTCTATAAATATCATAGCGTGTACAAAATTAGTAAACAACGTAGAAAATAACGAGGAACAATTAGAAATTATACATGACTTTCACACAGGTCTTACAAATCATAGAGGAATCTTAGCCACAATAAGAGAACTAAAAGAAAAATATTATTGGCCAAACATGAATAAAGACATTCAAGAATATATAAACAACTGTGAAACGTGCAGATGTAATAAATATGAAAGAAAACCTATAAAAACAACTGACAATCTTACAATAACACCAAGCACACCATTTGAAATGATAAACATAGACTTGTTATCACTAAATAAAGAACCTTACTTGACGATATTAGATCAGTTCTCCAAGCACGCACAGATTATCAAGGTCGAAAATAAGAGCGCAAAACAAATAACAGATAAATTAAGAATATATTTCGAAACATACAAAATACCTAAGGAAATAATAATGGACAATGGTACAAAATTTAATAACACACTAATGAAAGATCTCTTAAGCAAAAAGAAAATTAAATTACATATAACTTGCGTTAATAACCCAAAAAGTAATGCAGTGGAAAGACTTCACTCAACATTAATAGAACAATTGAGAATACTACACTCAAGACCAGACACTAAAAACATAACAATGTCAGAAAAAATACGAATGGCTACACTAGCGTATAATAATACAAAACATAGTACAACACAACTAAGCCCAGTTGAAATACTTTTCGGAATATCAAATGAAAACATTTTTATAAAAACAGACCAATCCAAATTAAGAGAAAATCATGAAGAACAACAAAGGAAAATTAGGCATATCATAAAAGATAGAATAGAAAGAGAAAAATTAAAACGAAATATAGAAAATGACAATCCTTTAGAATTAAAAGATAAAGTATACGTTAAACAGAATCCTAGAATTATTCATAAAATAAAGAAACCAATATACAGAAAATATTCAGTTAAAAATTATAACCCTTTATTAGGAAAAATTAAAATATTAGATAAAAAGAATAGAAGTAAAAATATAAAAATAAATCAATTAAAAATTAAATAAAATTTCAGATGTCAAGGACAAATTCAAGATATCTCGAACAATAATGGATTCCACCTTGCCGAATTAGGTGAATGCAAAATCAAGACTGGCGAACAACTAATATACTATAACTACAATATAAATCCCATTTATGAAGAATTCCTAAAATTAAGAACAAATAGAGATAATCTATTAAAGAATATAAAACCCCATAATGAAACATTCCAAACATACATTAATATTTTAAATTATAATTATTTAAACTTAAATAATCAAATTCAAAAACTATTTAATAAAAGACAAAAACGCGGACTTATAAACGGATTAGGCTCCATTGTTAAATCAATAACAGGAAATTTAGATTCTACGGATAGTCAAAGATATGAAGAAATGTTTAATAAATTAAAAACAAATCAAGAAATATTACAAGAACAGAATGATGAAGTCATTAAACATAATAAAGATATGACAAATAAATTTAATACACAATTAGAAAATGTCACACATAATGAAAAAGAATTAACACGTCAAATTGAGAGCATAATTCATGCTTTAAAAGGAAATTTAGATTGGAAATTACAAATAGATATGGAAAGTAAATTTCAGAAATTAATATTAATAATAATGAATTTAAATGAATTAACAAAACAGATAGAAACAAGTTTAACCTTTTGCTCACTACACAAATTAGATGTCAGTATAATATCTTACGAAAATTTAAAACAAACTACACAAAATAACGACATTTGGAATTTAAACGAACTAATAGAAACCCATTGTAAATACTATAACGGAGAAATATACTTCATAATATCAATACCAACCTTCTCCCAAGAATCCTTCAAATTAAACCAGTTTACCCCATTACCCATGATTCAGAATGATAGATTTATAATAATGAGTGAACCTCAACAATTATATTTTATACAAGATAAGACTTATAAAATAAGTGAATGTAGTTATATTAAGAATAAATACTTGTGTATTACACAGTTTATAGAAATAAGTAAATGTATGGGAAATATATTAAATAAACAGAAGGATGATGATTGCAAATACCATAATATTGAGAAAAAGAATACTTTTGAATTAATTCAAAATACAAATGAACTAATTATGATTAGTCCAAATAAACAAGAAATTCAAATGAACTGCAATGAAATAAAAATAAAAAGAAATATTCAAGGAATCTATAAGATAAAAATTAACCAAGAATGTCAAATAAATAATTTCACATTTAAAAGAATTTTACAAAAATATAAAGAAATTGAATTTAAAACATTTGAGAAGGAATTAATAAGTTCAAAATTTAATGATACTAAATTACAGAATATCTCAGATATTATATTAAATGAACCAAAAATTACAAGAATAAAAGAAATCAAAATTGAAAATAGCAGTCATCACTCTTACATAATATATGTTATAATATTTATATTAATAAGTTGTTATATCTTAAGAAAATATGTATTACCTAGAATAAATATATATAGAAATGAAAGAAAGTTAAAAAGGGTAAAAACGGTAAGGAAAAAGCTAAGTGAATTAGCTATGCAAGAACAAATATAATGAAAAAACTAAAAGGGGAGGCATTATGTACCTTGAACCTGTTTGTTTCATTACATTAGTCATAACACCATCTGACATAAGTTGACTCATTTAAGAGATAAGAGAAATGTATAAATAGGTTAGTTTAGTGAATAAGCACGCTCTTGTATCGTAGACTCTGCACAGTCAAGTACTGTGACACATATGTAACTATATACGAAATATAATAAAGTTATAATATTATTAAAGATTTTAGTATTCTTTTTAAAAACTTAAAATCGAATACTCAAAATTTAATTTACATATCAACCAAATTACATGGCAGAAGAAATTAACCATACAGAAGTTCTTGACGAAAATTCATACTCTGAAACTCAAAATTTCAATGAAGAAGAAGAATATAGTTACACTTATAACGATAATTTTGTAGATGAGGATCCTTTTTTATAGACGACTCTAAATATCCAAGAGAAATCTTGAACATATTCGAAAATTCGCGATTACCCTTTTTAAAAATAAAAGATTATTATTCTTAATGGATACAGGATCAACAATTAATTTGATAAGTAAAATATATATTTATAAAAATTTATATAAATTCAAAATCCATAAAGAAAATTTAAATTTAAAATTTCATTTACATAATTTTCATAATCAATTCAATCTATTATTAAGCTTACCAGCAATGATTGAAATGAAAATTAAAATTAATTTTAGTGAAAATATAATTACTATTCAGAACAAAAATTATAAAATACAATATTTCAAAAATCTAAATTCTATTAACAATATAGGAGAGATTCAAATTAGAGCAGAAAATTTAAATCTAGAAGAAAAAAGAGAACTTTTAAAATTAATTAAGGAATACGAAAATATTATTTCATAAAAAGAAGAAATGTTAACATACACAGACGTAATTCAACATAAAATAATAATTAAAGACTATATTCCAATATATATATATATATATATATATATATATATATATATATATATATATATATTAGACTGCCCAGGATTACACCGAAGTATTGAAATGTTATGGTGCTCTTCGCTAAAAAGTATCCGTTTGATGTACTGAGAGACCCCTGAAATTTTGAGCCAAATATATTAACCCTTACAACTTGCTAGTAAACGTTTTTTGAATGTTAAAATATTTTTTTGATGACGCATTATTCAAAGCTACCACAAAACTGCATGTGATTCTAAATCTAATATTTTTAGCTCTTATTTTATAGTTTTCTTCTCCCTGAACACTATCCCGTCGGTATTTTTGCTCTACGGTCGACGTATCCTTAGATATTGAAAAAATAAAATTAACAAATTGTTTAAAAAGTGCTCGATTGGCGATAAAGACGTAATTATTTTAAAAGATATTTTTTATTTTTTCTATAAGATCCATCTAGTAGCCTTGTAAATGCCGAAGAAAACCTGCTAAGCCCTATTTCTCTAAGTTCTATAGTTTTCGAGATATGGACCGAATACTCGTGTCAAATTTAGGTAAACTGAAAAAAATAAATATAAATAATAATTATATAAATATATAAGTATATAAATTATATGACATTACATGACATTGTATGACTACATGACAAATCATAACATTATATGACTTTATATGACATGATACTATTTTCTGTGACATTGCATAACATTATATGATTTTATATGACATTATATAACTTTATATGACATTATATGACTTTATAAAACATTACATGACATTATGTGACTTTATATGACTTTAGGTGGCACAGTGGTATCGTGTCGGCCTGTGGATCCTGAGAACCCTGATTTAACGGCTGGTAACCGCACTTAACGCGAAAAAATATATCACTTACCAAGATCTGCTTCGGCAGAGTGCCACACCCAGTAATGGGTAGAAGGCGTGATAATATATTTATTTTTTTATTTTACATGACTTTTTATGAGATTAAATTTTTTTAGAGGAGATTCAAATGAATTTTTTTTCGGTATTCCTAAATTTGACACGAATATGTGATCTATATCTCGAAAACTATAGAACTTAGAGAAATAGGACTTAGCAGGTTTCCTTCGTCATTTACAAGGCTACAAGATGGATCTTATAGAAAAGATTTAAAAAAAAATATCTTTTAAAATAATTACTTCTTTATCTAGCAAACGGATACTTTTTAGCGAAGAGCACCATAACATTTCAATACTTCGGTTTAATCCTGGGCAGTCTAATATATATATATATATATATATATATATATATATATATATATATATATATATATATATATATATATATATATATATATATATATATATATATATATATATATATATATATATATATTACTGCAAGAACGTTGTGAAAACATTCGTAAAGTATTTTCCAAATTAAAACAATATAATTCAAAGATTCAGTTGGATAAATCACAATTTATGTATAAAGAAGTTGCTTATCTTGGCCACATAGTTTCAAAAGAAGGAGTCAAATCAAACCTTGCAAAAATCGAAGCCGTCAAAAATTATCCAAAAAGAAATTAAACAATTTTTAGAATTATTAGGTTATTACAGAAAATTTATACCGAACTTTGCAAAATTAACTAAACCTATGACTACATACATTTAAAGAAAGGACATAGAAAGGATATAGAAAATAAAGAATACAAAGTTTTGAAAATACTAAAAATTTACTTATCATACTACAATATCCCGTCTTTGAAAAAAAAATTTATCGTAACAACTAACGCAAGCAACTTTGCTAACGGCGCAGTTCTAAGTCAAAACATCAACGGAAAAGATATGCCAATAGCTTACGCATCTGGCTCACTAAACGATCATGAAAATAATTACAGTACGACGGAAAAATAATTACTCGCGATAGTTTGGTCAGTAAAATATTTCAGACCATATATTTTCGGTACTAAATTCAAAATTAGAACAGACCATCGACCGTTAACATGGTTAATGAGTTTAAAAGACCCGAATTCGAAATTAATGAAATGCCGTATAAAACTAGACGAATACACGTACGAAATAGAATATGAAAAGGAAATTTTGAATTCCAATGCAGATGCACTTTCACGTATTAGACCTAAATTTTAAATAATAAAAACCAATAACAATATTTTTCAAAAACCACAAAATCTCGTACATTGTGCTTCACAAGATTTACAGCTAGGAAAAGAATTTGCTGAACAAATAAATAAACGTTTTGATAGTAGAAATTATTTATAACGCAAAAATAATAAAACTCAAAAATTATTAATTCAATCGATTTATGAAAATAAATATAAAATATTGCATTTAGTAACCGAACAAGAACATTTTAATGAACCAATAATAAGTGATATAAAAGACAATTTAATTGAATTAAGAAATTATTTGATCCAAAATGATATTTATGAAATTCATATACCAAAACTTTGTTCAGGATTAGATAAGAATCCATTCCTAAAAATAGAAAACTTAATAAAAGAAAATTTTAAAGAAACTCATATTAAAATTGTGATCCATAAATTATTAATGAAAGAAGTAAATTTAAACGACGACACTGAAAGTGTGATTGCAAACGCTGATGACGAAGACCTAGATACAGTACATTCCGCAGACGAAAACGAAATTAATGGAATAACTTACAAGGAAGTATTAGAAAATAAATTAACCCCTGAAGATCAATTATAAACAATTTAAAATTATCACTTAGATAAAACTAATCATAGAGGAATTTTAGAAACATACCAAAAATAAAATTAAAATTAATATGTTAATAGATATACAGAAATATATCAACAACTATGATATATGTCAACAAAATAAATACGAAAGAAACCCTTATCAAATATCTGATAATTTAACAAAAAATCCTAAATTTCCTTTTGATATACTACATATAGACACATTAACCATAGAAAAGAAATAATATTTAATAATAATTGACGCCTTTTCCAAATTCGCTCAATTAATCTATTTAAAAACACATTCCGCTATAGATATTACTAATGCATTAATAAAATATTTTTCAGAATATCAAATTCCTAATGAAATAACTTTCTATAGTGGAACTGAATTCAATAATAATCTAGTAAAAATTTATTAAATACGTATAATATTAAAATTCACATGATATGTGTCGACAACTCTAAATCAAACGGACTAGCCAAAAGATTCCATTCCACTTTAATTGAATACTAAAGAAATCCATGAAATAGGTAGTATATAAAAGATATAATTGACCAATTAATTTTGTTGAGTATAAATTTAATAGAAATCTTAGATTAAATTGAAACAAGTTTGCCTGTTTGTAACTTAAATAAAATTCATAGTTCTATAATCTCAAACGAAGAATTAAATAAAATGATTAAAGAAGCAAATCAAAATTAAAATTTCTGGAAATTAATAGCCCAAATTACCAGCCACTGTAGAATTAATCAAAATCAGATTGAATACTTATTGAATATATCAGTATATTATCAAAATAAAAATAATAAATTATTATAAATTACTCCGATACCAAATGTTAGTAAAAGGCAGATGTTTCTTATAAATGAGAAGAAAGAATTACTAATTGTAAGTAAAAATAATATATATATATATAAAAGACACATGATTGTAGTAAAATAAATAACTGTTATTTTTGTAAATCAAATTATCTAGAAACTAATAACTGTATTAAGAATATTATTTTAAAGCATAATAATGAGGATTGTGAGTATAATAAAATTAACGATGGATTTTTGATCTTAGAAATAGAAAATGAAAACCTAGCAATGATAGCTAGTACTGAAAATAAAATGTGAAAATAAAATCAAACATCAACAAATTAAAGGAGTTTATAAATTTCGAACTAATGAAAATTGTAAAGTAGATAATTGTAATCTGGGAAAAAGAATAACTAACGCAAAAGTAGTAGTTTTTGAAAATATAAAATTTCATATAAAAGAAAATCAATATAGTAATAAAACCTTGGAATTGAAACAAATTAATAAAGGAAATATTATGGGAAATGAAGTCCTCAAAATAAAAGAAATTAAAAGAAAATTATCATAAGCATATTAACTCTTTTGTTATAATTGTTATTATTGTATTGTTAAGTATAATTTACAAATGTAAAGACAAAGTAAAATGTAGAAAAGATCGTAGAATAAAGCAACAAAATAATAAAATTGAACTAACTGAGACTGTAATCCAAAATAGAGATCCTTTTTACGAAAGATGAAATCCTCTTTTAAGGATGGAAGAGTTATATATATATATATATATATATATATATATATATAATATATATATATATATATATATATATGTATATATATATATATATATATATATATATATATATATATATATATATATATATATATATATATATAAATATATATATATATATATATATATATATATATATATATATATATATATAGGGAATTATGCCGTTTAGTATATAAGATTTCAATCTTCCAATAAAGTTCCTAAAAAAAATTAGAAATATTCCGTGAAAAGAAATGCTAGTTATATTTTTAAGCACTTTGTTAGGAGGTTGAAATATCAGCCTCTACAGATGCTACAGATGTTTCCTAGATTGTAAAATTCCTACGCTTCCAACATTTGTATAGTAAACATCATACTCATATTATTACGTACCTGGAGATATCTGAATTTTGATACATCATTGAGAGTGATACATTCACATCTCGTGATGTAGGTAAACATCGCACAGTCACATTGGAATAGGGAAAAACTGACTCGCTCACGTCATTTGGTACATGGAGATGTCGTCCATCTGTAAACAAGTACATGAAAATGAATACAAACTAAAACCATGTATGAAATGAAAATAGGAAAACTCACCTTTGACGAATATGTATGTAGTGTCTGATGCATATGGATGAAATGTCAAAGAACTATTCTCTAGACAGTGATACAGTCCAGTGTCAGAATATATCACGTTCATCAAATGTAGGTATGTGTGATAAAGCCCATCAAGATTTGAAACATATTCTATCTAAAATAAAAATTCAACCAATAAATTCATAATAAATTTTTGAATCTAAATTTAAATTCATGGATCTTTTCCTTTCCCTTTGGAATGAAACCAAGGTGTATAGTCGTTGACACGAAAGATCGCCAGTCTGTGGAATGTAAAATGCTTTCAGGATCTCTATAAGGCGGCGCTACGATTAGAAATATTTTACTATTATTTGTTATACTAAACATATTAACCGCTCCGCCGATCAGTACTAACTGCAATTGAACAGTGGCATAAACAAAATTTCACAGTAACGTTATGTTGGGAATACAGTTGGCCCACCGTATCTCTATTTTCTCTTGTAAATGGCGACCGGTTCAGTAGGAAAAAGCACATAATCGTGGCAAAATGAAATCTGTGCAGGGTAAAACAATTAAAAATGGAGCGCAGGGATATTTTTGCAAACGTTATATAAATGTACAATAATGAATCACAAAATATAGCACCAAAGTTAAATTTAACAGTGAAAATTCTAGAAAAAAAATTTAAATACTTCAACCAAGAGTAGCAAATTGCACAGATACAGCGCCCTTGGTTTACTGTGTAACAACACAATTGCGTGGAGTACTCTCCTTTACCGCATCAGTAATCTTTCGTGTCAACAACTGTACAAGTTATCTGCTGAAGCCCACCACTAGGCAAGAGTTGTCGCATTTTAAAGTATTATTAAAAAAAAACACACTGGTTGATCAACTTCATCTCAATATGGGGTATAATTTGCTAGATATCTAATTGATACTTTAGTAGTTATTTGTATCACAAGTCCAAAAACCGTATTTTTACGAGTGCAAGCATATTTTGACAGGCCGAGCAGAAGACGAAGCTTGCAAATTGCGAGTACTTGCAAAACAGTTTCTGGTCGTGTGAAACAAAAGAGTTTTCCCGCCTATTTCAATGAAATTATTGCAAAAAATCTCAAACCTCCAAGCAATCAACTCATGAAATTGACAGTTAGTCTCACCACATCGTAACTTCCCTACTTTCTCAAGTTGAACTCGCTCAGCTGAATTTTTATCTCTATGGTGTATTAGACTATAAATATTATTTATTAAAGATAGTTCAATTATCTGTATACATATTTTTATTGGCTGCGTACATCAACTGAAAATTTAATTATAATTACTTACATTTGAGTTTACAATGAACATTGACTATAAGTGATGCTAATACGAATATTACAAATGTCCATAGTTTTTACCAAATAGCATTCGGCAAACTCATAATTTACGAACGATTTTGAGATACCTATTTAATAATATTAATGTCGCACAGAGCCGCGAAGATAAATTTATGTTGAAGTTGTAATGAAGTTGTAATGAAGTTGTGTGAATTAATATATTTGTAGTTATCATCGTAAAGAAATATTTTTATATATAAAAGAAATACTAGTAATATCTGCGTACAACAATATATTATTGTAAAAACAAACAAAATTTTAATCAAATTAGTCAATGTTATAATGAGCCAGATTATTATAAAACATCATAACTATGGTTGTTGATTACCACCGAAGTTTGAATTTCTGAACGTTCGAACATTCGAATGTTTTGAACTTCGTCAGAAAAACTTCGGTGCTTCGAACTTTCGAATTTTTTTAACATTTCGAATTTTCTAATTTAATTCTGATTTATCTTCAGATTATGTAGTTGTTTCTTGCGTTATGTTGGGTGATTTTATGTGAACGAAATGCAGAGACGGTACTTATAATTAATCTAGGTAACCATTCTTATATACAATATTCATAATTGAGCATCTGAAAAGAATATACGAAATAAGCACTAAGCTCGTAGAGAACCCAACTGACAATAAATCATCTCAAATACTCCACAGGTCAAATTGACCTAATATTCGATATCTTTTCTTATCCCGTTGGTAACCTGTACTTAGAGCCCAAAGCTGCTAGCTATGCCGTCGAGAGGCAACTACGATCTCTATACACACCCGACCATGGCCATTACAAACGCTCACACTTGCATCATCTCCATAATACCATAACTCACCTCAAAAATTATTCCGAATATTCTTCAAAACTTTATCAAACATTAACACAATGTCTAACTATCTCCCTATTACCTTACTTGTCAGACAATGAACTGAAACTAATGTAAGAAATTCGACGACTCGGTAAATTAATAATCAATCATTACGTAAATATTTAGTTGCGATATAGCAAAAAAAATAAAAAACGACATAAAAAAGACGGGTTAACTAACAAAATTAATAAGATGAAATAAAAACGACACTTCATGGATTGGAACGAGCTTACGTTTTACAACATTTATTATAATTGTTAAAGGACCGGATTAGAGCCCTTTTTAGTAATATATTTTCAGAGCATTATTCTAACATTATTAGTTTTAACTAAAAAAATTAAACCCGCGACTGCCATCTGATGCGTTGTTTCATGAATATGTATATCAGTGTTTAATAAACTTGTCGATCAACTTTACTCCAAAATACAACAAAAAATATGGTATATCAATAATGATTAAGCAGCACCAACAAACGTAGTCCTATGATAAAAAATAAACTGTTATGTAATTAGAAAATATTCTGGACAAAAATGCCTAATTAAGTCGTTCAGTCTATACAACAACGGCAAGACTTAAGAGTTTCATACCGACCGAAAGACTTATTAACTGCTAACTGTCGACCTAACCTGAATCGTCAAACCAAATTTATTACTTCTGTTAAATTTTGAAGTATGTTCCCGTAATTTCAAGTCGTTTTGATACTCACATAATATATGAGCCAGGTCACGATGCGAGTCCGGTTGTTTTTATACGTTTTTTTCAACGATTTTCATAGGCGCGGAATCGTTTATATCAAATTCGCATGTCTTCAGATTTGGTCCGTTACAAAAAGTAGCCGCGAAGGGCAGCACGTGACGGGGCATTTAACTATCATTCCTGTATGTATAGCACGTGCCGACAGACGCGCGTGGAAATAAATGTCATTATTTTAAATTCTACAGTACGGAATCAGTTCAAACTTGGCATACTTATACGTTAGATCATATGGAACAACTTCTTCGCTGTCAGTACATATCTAGAACTAATACGTTTGCAGATATTTTAAATTGAAAATTTATCAAATAAACATGATGCCTATAGTTATTAAATTTGAAAAAATCAAATCAACTTGCCTCCGCCAGGATTTGAACCCAGACCTTCCACTAGGGCCGCGGACGTTCTAACCAATTAGACCACAGAGGTGTGACGAATTGTTGGCACTGACAAGCGATTTTTAGATTACAAAAACTTAAAAAAAAAATACAAACTAAACACGTTGAAGGTAATTGAATACGGGCATCTACAGTTGTTATATAACACAGAATATCAGGTCTGTGGGAAAATTCTGTTTATTCAAACTGAATTATTCGTAAATAATTACGAAATAGTGAATAAAATTAATTATACTTGTAAAATAAAAGGGTTATCTAGTGATACTTATCAAATTCAAGATAAACAATGTAAAGTTGTTCATACTATATTGCATCACGGACAAACAATGGAGGAAGGTCATTATACTATGCAAATGATTTTATAATTGCCAAAAAAAGTTGGCTGAGGAATTACAAAAATGTTTACTTCGTATTATTGGAAAAACTATAAATACTGCTATAGTTTTTTAAGTTTATTTCACTACACTACACTATATATTTTTTTTATCAACAAAAATAAATGATATCTAAACTCAAAACACAATTACATTATAAGAGTTACGGCAAGAGTTCCGCAGCAGTGTTTTAATTATAACTGAAAACATTTCCTAAACAAAAATGAGTGATATCATTTGTAAGCAAGAAATAAATTTTGATAAACCAAAATGTCACGAACGTAATCATTAAAATAAAATAAAACAAAATACAAAATTAAATATATTTTTTTAAACTATCATGACTAAATTATTGTTTCAGTAATATCTATCCCATCAAACCGTAACCATCTCAAATTGTATTGGTTGATAAGTTATCAAACATGCACAACTTGAAATTAGTTAGTTTTGTGTAATACAGAAGTAAATGGTTATGATACAATAAAAAGCGCAAACAAATTTTAATAAAACAAAATTGGCGTGTCCATTTACAATTAACAAATCTTTTCTTCATATTTCGAACACAGTCAGTCCACTAATTTTAGATTAGATAACAGGACTCGGTGTCGCTATTACATACATTTTATTCTAAATATTCTGTAAAAAATTGACACTCCAATTTTTATTAAAATTTGTTTGGGATTTTTATTGTATCATACACTTTATTTCTGTATTTCACAAAGTAACTAATTTAAAGTTGTGCACGTTTGATATCTTGTCAACCAATACAATTTGAGATGGTTACGGTTTGATGGGGTAGATATTACTGAAACAATAACTTAGTCGTGATAGTTTGAAAAAAATATTTAATTTTGTATTTCAATTTAATTTATTACGTTCGTGACATTTTGGTTTATCAAAATTGATTTCTTGCTTACAAATGATATCAATCATTTTTGTTTGGGAAATGTTTTGAATTTTAATTAAAACACTGCCGTGGAACTCTTGCCGTAACTCTTTACAATGTAATTGTGTTTTGAGTTTTATATTTTCTATCAAAACTGTGGGCTGCAGTATTAGTTCAGAAATAGATAACATGCAGATTCGTATACCTGATAGCGATCGTAGTCTGGCTCTTTCCACGTGACAGGCCGGGAGCCTGCACAGCGAAGTGTTAAGTTTGCTCCTGCGTTTATCTCAATTTCGCCTCCAGTTGGAGAGTATATGCGAGGAGTAATACGATTTCTACTCTTGTCTGCAACATACAACATTAGTTTTTGAAACGTGTTATTTATAGCTTCACTTTCCTTCAATTCGACTATGCATCACTTACCGTTAACAAAAACATATCTTGATATTTCATTCGCGTGTTTCTGAGTTTCTAGCCGACACTTGTAATATCCTTCATCTTCAGTAGAAATATTGTGCATTGTTAGAGTATTAATTAGAAGTATTTGGAATTTTAATTTAATTACTTGAACATGTTCCTTATGTGTGTTTCCCTGTAACAATTTTAAACTCAACTAATTTCTAATTATATAAGAACATAAATTGTTAGATATTTAATTAAAAGATCCTTATTTATTTATTTTGTATATAGGATATTATTACTGATATAATAAAACAATGATACTCGTAAAGTTAGGAGTCAACGTCTTCACTAATTATAAAAAGATAAAATCTGAAAATTCTTAATTGTGACGAAGTGTGATTTTCGTACTAATACATATATACGTACCCATTGTAAGCCTCCCTTATTTAAAGGAATTAACAAATAATTTATATGGGTTCTTGTCAGACCGGAGAAAGGACAAGTACTAGGGTTGTTGTAAATAAGTTTGTACTTACAATTTGGTTCAACAAATAACAAAGATTTATTCACACTTAGTACATGGTTGGTGTTGTCGAGTTCGTACTGAACTCTCGTATTGACTATCTGACTATGTGACTGCATCTGACTGTCTGTGACTATACTGCGTGAATAACTAACCTTACGTTACTATATATTTATATATATATATATATATATATATATATATATATATATATATATATATATATATATATATATATATATATATATATATATATATATATCTAATTACAATGTACTAAGTCAGCAAATAGTTAGCTACTTACGTCAAAGAATATTATTTAGAATACTTGACCTCATTACAACATGCTCTACTTTACTTAATTGTATTCACTAAGAATGACGCAATTCAAACCTAACTTTGGAGGAAATTTACTTTTTATATTTTTATATTTTAAAATAATATTGCCCAGACTTTAATTTTAAAATGACCGTTGAGTTAGTAATTAAATTACCCATTTTATACTTGGCTGTCGCTTAAAAATGGGTATATAAAGACGATATCTCGCAGTTCAAAATTTTAGTGTTTTCCGCAGTCATCGCCGATCCGAGGAAGTTAACCTGGTAAGCCGTATTCATTTATTTACTTTCGGTGGTAGTTGTCTATCCTAACAACGACCGTTGTATTCATTCTACCTGCGGCTGTGATTACCCTGGCGCATTGTTCTAAATCTTGTTTCCACTAACCGTAGCTGCGCTTGACTTGATACGGTTCCGGAACTTTACTCATTTCCGACATTACCGCCTTCCAGCATTATTTTGTATATTTCAGGAATCACCGAACGAGCATTACTAACTATTCTATTGTTTGTGTGTGTTATTTTTATCTTAGGAAAATAAATCTCTTTGTTATACTTCAACATATTTTTATTCATCATCGAACCTCTGGAAAACACATCACAAATTGGCGCCCGAACAGGGAATTCTTTATACAAGAAGAAATACCAAAACCAGAAGGAGAATGCCAGGAACTAGTTGGGTGCACAACCTGAAGAAGGGGGAGCTCCAGAGACAACTGGAGAAAACCAGCTCAATGCAGAGAGCACAGTAGATGAGTTCAGGAAGAAATTAGTAGAGCATATATAGAAAGACCAGCTCAATACCGAGGGCACAGTAGATGAGTCGAGGAAGAGCGAGCTAACCGAAGACTGGATTCCTGCTGCCGCCCTTAGAACCCCCGAAACTGTTCGGAAATGGAACGTGCAGTTTGACAGTAAAATCGAACCGATAACATACTTGGAACGAATGGAAGAATTGAAAGCCAGCTACAAAATGAAGGGCGAACAGTTACTTCAGGCAATACCCGAATTGCTTCGCGGGCCAGCTATCCTCTGGTACCGCAACAACCGTGATTACTAGAGAACATTCGAAGACTTCATGAAAGATTTTCGAGAATTTTATCTGCCGCCACATTTTAAATTCAAACTAGAGGAAGAAATAAGTCGTCGCAAGCAAAGGGCAGGCGAAAAGGGGCGCGACTATATTATTGATCTTCCAACCATGATCCGACGATATGCAGAGATGTCTGCCACACAGAAACTATTCTGACTACTCACTAACCTGCAACCGGAATATCGACAATATTACACGTGCAATATCGCCGGCACGACGTCTCAAATGTAAAATTAAACCAAGTAAAATGACGGTTCAAGTTCAAGACAAATTTGAACTGAGTTTAATGTTTAAACTACACTGAAAAACACTTTAAACTCTGTGATTGAACTTACACCAAAATTTGAGTTTAAACCGTCACTGAAAAACCGGGCATTAGTCACAAATAAATAAAAAATATTATGGAGATGAAATTTTATACATATTATTTATAATTATCAAAAATTTTGCAATGGCAAACAATATTTTCAAAGTGGCTTGAGTCACTGTAAAAAGGACCTGGATCCATCACTGCTAGTGCTAATCAGTGTCATAGTACCACACAGAGAAATACGAGTATACCCAAAAGATTATAACATTATTCTAAACTGTGGAAAACCGTATGGTCGTACAGTTTAATAAAGACACAGCTGATTTTTAATAGAAAATCTTTAAATAACACAATATTTTTGGTAAATTAACAGCCAATAGGGTAGCAAATGATACCTATAAGCGTCCAAAGTTTTAGAACACTGACATACTCATTTGCTTAATCGCCTTTATATCATATAATGACTTACAAAATAAGGGTTGAAATTCACGTGTTCTCCGAGGTAACGGGAAACAGCATCATATTAGTGTTGCTTAAGGAGGGTATTTACTTTCCCTTTCATAGAAATATTGAGTAGACAATCTAAATGAACTGTTTAAAAAAATTATGAAAATTATAATTACACTTTTGTTAAACAAAGGGTTAAAATGCAAGTCTCCTACGGGGTACCTGATATCAACATCATAATAGGGTTGTTTAGGGAGGCTGTTTGTCTACTATTTTATAAAAATATTGAATAGATAATTTACGAGGTGTGGTTATTAAATAACGAGACTGATGCTGTTTTAACATTTTATTTTGATTCCATACCTATTTACTTATTATCACATTCAATATACACCCTTCTCTATCCCTACAATGCTCCATGCGAATCTTCCATTGTTCGAAATAGTGCTGGAAGTCTTCTTCTGTCAGCTCCTTCAGAATGCGTGCCGATTTCTCTTTAAAAGCTCAAATCTTGTTGCTATTGAGGTAAATTTCACCTTAGGAAACAGATAGAATTCGCACGGAGCAAGATCTAGCTAATAAGACGGATGGTCTAACACTGGGATGCTGTACTTGGCTAGATATCTCTTGACAGACATTGCGAAATGAACCAGCGCATTGTTTTGATTGAGAGACCATGAGTTGTCCTTCCACAATTCGGGTACTTTTTTCTATAAATTATAAGTTTAAGCAGTTTTGCCAAGTTTCATGTGAAATATCACAACAATTCATTGTTCTAATGTTGCACTTAACATTTTTCGGCGAAACAAAAAAACAACTCTAATTAGAACGAATGCGAGAGGTACTGCATTCGAAAGAGAAAGCTTCACGCTAAAAAGCTTACGATCGCTGGAGTTTAGCGTATGCGTATTTCGTCTGTAGCAGCATCAGTCTCGTTATTTAATAGCCACACCTCGTAAATTAACTTTTTTATTAAATAATCAAATTTTAATTTGCTAAGTTACACTAAGGATTAAAATGCACGTGTCATACTGAATAGCTGACATCAACATCGTACTAGGGTTGTTGAAAGAGGGAGTTTACATAATATATTATAGATATATTGAGTAGACAATTTAAATTAGATTTTTTTTAAAAATAAATAAATTTGAATTCGCCAAGTTAAATTAAGGGTTAAAATGTAAGTCGCCTACGATGTAGCTGACATCAGCAGCAGACTAGGTTTATTCAAAGAGTGTGTTTACTTACTATTTTATAAAGAGACTGAGTAGACAATCTAAATAAGTTTTTTTTTTTAAATCATGTAATTTGAATTTGCAATATTACACTAAAGGATAAAATTCAAGTCTCCTGACATCAATATCATACTAGGATTGTTTTGGAAATGTGTTTAGTTAATATTTTATAAAGATATTCAAAAGACAATTTAAATTATCTTTTTAGAAAGTAACTTGCAGTCGGTCTGTCTTAGCCAGGCCTTCACGCTAGGCTCGACGGACACAGAAATAAGATTAAATTCTGTATGACACTTGACACAATATAAATTGAATTATTTCCGATCTAAAACTTTTCAATTTTGTACGTCTGTCCATATGAAGACTGAAATAATGAACGATAGTAAAATTTATTTTTTTTTCATTTAAAAGTTCTTCTCATGCCCTTTCATATGGTATGAAACACGACAAGATTAGGAATACTTAAAACAATTGACAGTCTTAAAATTTCAACTTTCTTTCTTTCATCTGAAAGTTTCTTTAAAGCCCTTTAATATGACACTAAATACAGTATGATTCAGAATTCTTTAAGTTTGAAACAACTGACAGTCCTAAAATTTCAACTTTTTAAAATTTTATCTGAATGTTCTTCTAACCCCCTTTCATATGGCACCAAACACTGTATGATTCGGAATACCTTATGTTTAAAACAATTGACGATTTTTAATTATATATTTTTTTATTTCATCTAAAAGTCCTTCCAAACCTCTTTCAAATGACACTAAATACGGTATGAATCGGACTAATTTAAGCTTGAAACAATTGCCAAATGTAAAAGTTAAATTTTTTGTTTCTAATTTGATATGAAAGTTATTCTGAAGCCCTTTCATATGACACCAAACATGGCATGATTCTGAATACTTTAAGTTTGACACAGTTGACAGTCGTACAATTTCAATCAAATACGTGTTTTATTTCCGAATACATTTTGCTAAACTGTTAAGAATCCTTCATACGTCATTCCTGACGACGTTCCACATTTATATATTATATTTACATGAAACCAATTGACATTTTTCTCTAAACTTCCTTGAAAAACTGTTGGAAATCGCTGGAATATTATTTCCGACATCTTTTATTCAAGTTACCTTTTTACTACATTGTAGTTTGTTGCGACCAATTTTTGTTTGTTTTACTGTATGTTATTACCGCGGAGAAATTTTGATTTGTTTCACTATATACTTTTAAAAACTATTTGTCAAATTGAAGTTTTGTCCTAAAATTTTTATATTATCTAATACCTAAATCAATATACAAAATTTCTCTAACTTGTTTAGAAATTGATATAATTCTGTCAAAAAATTCCATGCGTACCAAACATGATTGGTTTTGATGCAATAATAGGATTCACTTTTGTAGGACAATTGAAACAATATAAATTATTATTACCGATCTAAAACTTTTCTTCTAAAGACCTTTAAATTGATACCAAGAACGATAGGTTTCGAGGCCCTTGCATTAAATAAATTTATTATAGAAAAAAATCCAATTCTGCATGCAAACCCTTCAAGAGACCTTTTATTTGTTACCAAACACGACATGTGTTGATGCACTCTTACTTAAACAATTGTCGAACGAAGAATATTTAATCTTGCACTCGAGCCCTCCAAATAAACTTTCATTTGATAACAAACACGATAAGCTTTACAGCATTTTCACTAAAATAAAAACAGTTAGAAAAAATCCAATTCTGTATGCAAGCTCCTCAAAAGACCTTTTATTTGATACCATACACAATAGGTTTTGATGCACTTTCACCAAAATAATTGACGATCGAAAAGTATTAAATTTTGTACGCGAGCCGTTCAAAAGACCTTTTACTATTGGTTTGGAAACACTTTAACTAAAACAATTACCATTCGAAAAATTCCAATTCTGCCCGTGAGCCCTTCAAAAAATCTTACTTTTGAACTTGAACTCTTCAAATTACTATTCATTTGATACCAAACACGATATGCCTTAAAGCAGTTTTACTACAACAATTGCCGATCGAAAAAATCTAATTCGGTACGCGAGCTCTTCAAAAGACCTTTTATTTGATATCAAACATAATGGGTTTTGAATCACTTTTAATAAAACAATTGCTTCTCGAAAAATTCCAATTCTGCACGTAAGTCCTTCAAAATACCTTACTGTTGTTATTAAACACGATAGGTTTTCATGTACTTTCAATAAAATAATTGCGATTCGAAAAAAATCAATTTTACACGCGAGCCCTTAAAAAAGTCTTTCATTTGATACCAAACACGGCATGATTCGGAATACTTTCAGATTGAAACAATTGCCTATCTTAATTTTTAAACTTTTTTATTTCAAATGAAAGTTCTTCTAAAGCCTATTCAAATGACACCAAATACGATATGATTTGGAATACTTTAAGGGTAAAACAATTGCCTATCGTAAAATTCAAGTTTTTTTTTTTAAATTCATCTGAAAGTTATACTAAAGCCCTTTCATATGACATCGAACACAGTATGATTCGAAATACTTTAAGTTTTAAACAATTGACAGTCGTAAAATTTCAGTCAAATAGGTGTTTTATTTCCGATTACATTTTGCTAAACTATTAAAATCCTTCAGACGTCATTTCTGATGATCTTCCACATTTATATTTTATATGTACCAGATATTAATTGAATTTTTTTTGACTTGTTTGAAAAACTATTGGAAACCGCTGGAATATTATTTCTCATATCGTTTATTCGAGTTACCTTTATTTTACATTGTAGAATGCTAAGGTATTTCTTTTTGGTTTTACTGTAGGTATATTATTACAGCGGACGAATTTTGCTTTCTTTTACTATTAAAAACTATTTGCAAATGGACGATTTGTCTTAAAAATTTTATATGAACTTGAAATTAATTGAAAACAGTTCAAAACATATATCCTCAGTTATCTAATACCTAAATTTCTCTAACTTGTCTAGAAATTGAAATAATTCTAACAAAAAATTCCATGCGTACCAAACACGATAGGTTTTAAAGCACATTTACTAAAACAAATTGCCAATTGAAAAGCATCAATTTTTCACGCCAGTCATTCAAAAGGCAATTACCGATAGACCATTTAGGAATACGCAAATGATTTCAATTCGATTTACCTGGTTTTTCTAAATTGTACATTGCCATGGATAAAATTGGCTTAGATTGACAGTATATTTTCAAATTTGGTTGGGTTTACCTGTATATTTTATAAAACTTGTCAATTTGATGTTTTGAATTAAAACCAAATTCAAAGTTGACTGTCAAAAATTTACTTTTCAAATACACGTATTTTAAATGTGTAATTATAATAAAAACGTCTCCTCATTCCTCCAATATGTGTAAGATATTTCAAAAGTACCCTAAAAAATGTAATATTTAAATAATTTGTAATTAAAAATGCCTACATGTCTAATGACAAACGTAATAGTGACAGTAGATTTTCTTCTTAAAAATTTCAAAGCTTCCACACTCTTAGTTGATTTTTCCCCAATAACGCAGGTTTTTTCAAGTTTTCTCGCACATCATATGCACGAAAAATCTGAGACTATTAAAAGGTACTCCCCATGATTGGCATCTAATAAAAAAAGTTTGAAATAAATCGGATAAACTGTCTAGGCTGGAGCGATTTATAAATGGGCATGATGAATCTATATAAATATATATACCGTGTGTCCCACGTAAATGTTGGCATAGGCAATTAACATGTAAAATCAGTTATTTTGCAAAAAAAGTGTCTCGCAAAAAATTATGGGACCAAATTTCATATCATAATAGTGCCAATATCCCTACATCTTATTTAATACAGATTATTTGATTTTGATAACGTAATTTAATGATATTAATAAAAATATTTTCAAATTTTTCGTCCAATATTTTATTGCTATTGACATGTAGTGCTTGAAATTTGTTTTAAAATTTTAATCTGTCACTGTCTTTATTAATATTTTAATTTGTCTAATAGTTTCTGGCGAATTACGCAGATATTTGTCCTGTACTGCGCCCTCCATAATACATTCTAATAATATTTAGGCAGTCCCCGACTTTTAAAATATTCAAGATGACAGTGACAGATTAAAATATTTAAAACAAATTAGCAATAAAATAGTAGGCAAAAAATGAAGAAATATTTTTATTAATTTTGTTAAATTGTGCAATCAAAATGTAATAATCTGTATTAAATAAGTTGCAGGGATATCGACAGTTTTGTGAGACAAAACTGATTTTATATGTTAACTGCCTATGCCAACATTTGCTTGGGACACACGGTATATATATATATATATATATATATATATATATATATATATATATATATATATATATATATATATATATATATATATATATATATATGTATAATACAAGTCGCCTATGGTGTATCTGCCATCAATACCATACTAGGTTTATTTAGAGAAGGTTTTTACTTAATATTTTATAGAAACACTGAGGAGACAATTTAAATTAGCTTTTTTAAAAAATATTTAAATTTAAATTTGCAAAGTTACACTAAGTTTTAAAATGGAAGTTTCCTACGGGCTAGCTGACATCAGCATAATTCGAGAATTATTTAGAGAAGGTGTTTACTTTATATTTTATAGAGGTATTAAGTAGACAATATAAACTATTTTTTTTTTAATTACTTATGTTTGAATTTTCAAAGTTAAACTTAGGGTTAAAATGAAAGTCTCCTACCGAGAGCTGACATCAACAATATACTAGGGTTATTCCAAGAGGGTGTTTACTTACTAATTTTTAGAGACGTCGAGTATACAATTTAAATTTGGTTTCTTAAAACTTATGATATTTGAATTTGCAAAGTTACGCTTAGGGTTAAAATGCAAATCTCCTACGGGCTACCTGCATCAACACCATACTCTCCTTTAAATAAGGGAGGGTTACCAATTGGTGGCAGCGGTGGAGAATTAACAAATAATTTGAATGGGTTCTTGTCAGACCGGAAAAAGGACAAGTACTAGGGACTATTAGAAATAAGTAAGTACTTACAATTTGGTATAATAAATAACAATGATTTATTCGCACTTAATTTAATACAAGGTTTCTTCTGCTTTTACGCTGTCTTCTTGGAACCCGCACTTCACTCACAACCGTGACTAACTTTACTCTTTTCTTGATTCTTGTGACTCTCTCTTGTGATTCTCTGTCGTGACTATCTCTTGTGACTCTCATGTGACTCCCTCTTGTGACTGCCTTCTTGTGACCCTCTTTACTACATGGTTGATGTTGTTGAGTTCATCCTGAACTCTGTCGTCTGTTCTACTCTTACTCTACTCTGAATCTTGCTCTACTACTGTAAGCCTGACCTAACGCTACTATATATGTATTTACAAAAGTACTAAGTCAGCAAATAATTAGCTACTTATCTCAAACAAAATTATTTTGAATATTTGACCTCATTACGACATAACCTAATTTACTCAATTATATTCACTAAGAATGTGTTGACTTTGACTTGCTACAGTATGGCCAAAGAAGATCGAATTACAACGAGAGAAGACGCTCGGTACAATGTTACATTTGCAATGGCAACCACTATGCCAGGCAGTGTGAGCAACAGTTTCAGCGTCAACAGCCGAGTTACTATACAAGAAAAGAAAGTTACAACAACTAGAGGAAAAAAAATACAATTACCAGAGGGAAGAAAATTACAATTACCAGAGGGAAGAAAATTACACCTACAAGAAGGAAGAAAATTACAATTACCAGAGGGAAGAAAATTACAATTACCAGAAGGTAGATTACTACACCTATCAGAGAGAAGATGATGATATTCATTACAGAAGAAATCATAGAAATCAGAGATATGAAAATCAAGTTGCGATTGTAATGTCAACCATTACATCAGGCATTGTCAACGTGGGCGTCAGTATAAGTATCAGAGTCAGCATAAGTATTAGTATCAGCTGTTTGATGTTTACAATAGACAAATAGAAGAAGATATTAACAATAATACACATTATAAAAGCAGGCAAGCAGAAACAATAATCCAAAATAACAAAAATACTGAAGAAATATACGCGGAATAAATAAAAGAGATGAAGCAAATTACGTGGTTCTTTAATATGTTAAGAATGGCGGAAATATCCGGTGACCAAGAGTCAGTCCTTTTGATTTATAAGCACTTAGATGGCATTTCGATGGAAGAAGGAGTATTAAGATGTTCTGGATGTAAGATGCCTAAGAAAAAGTACTGTCTTTGTGAAAAAATAAAGAAAGACAAAGAGAAAATATTGCTGAATTAGACAACAATTAGGATGATTCGCAACAAGTATGTTCGGAAGAAGACCGCAACAGTGAAGAGAGAGCTAATGGCACCGTTAGCGAGACAACTTCGGAAATTTATGAGGTAAATAGGGAGGAAAAGTAAGCATCATGGAGTTAAAAATGATGCCTTAATAGAAGGTACAAGTATTGAAGAAATTATACAAGCGATTAATGAAGGAAATAATGAAGTTGGACAGATCAGCATTAAGTTTGAAAACAGCAAACAGTTCCAGAGAAATCAAAAACAAGGGAAGAACGATAGGAAAAATCCACAACAAAAAAAGAACTCTTCGAGAACGACACAAGCAATACTACAAGAAGAAATTACAACCAAATTTGATTTCCACAAATGACCACAAGATGAAAGAACGGGATGCGAGGTACAAACTTCTATTTGATTCTAGTTCAGTGCGTTATAAAATGAACATAAGACGATGGTAGTGTTTATTTGGATTATTTTATGGATGGTACAAGTAAGAAAAGTGTTTAGTATTATTTTTTATGTATATTAAATTTAAAATTAGTATAAGTTAAGGTACAAAAAGGAATGGAACAAGGAAAAATAATGATTAAATTATGTTTATATATTAAATGTGTCATATGCAAATTGTGCCCCTTTACAGGAAGCAAATTGTTTGAAAAAGGGAAGAATGTAATAAGTCAAAGTCAGCACATTCCTAGTGAATACGATTGAGTCAATTAGATTATATTGTAATGAGGCATTCAAAATAATATTGTTTGACGTAAGTAGCTAACTATTTCACTGACTTAGTACAATGTAATCAGATATAATAGCGTTAGGTTAGAATTCATTCATTGAGTAGGTAATACGCAGTACAGTAGACATAATAGAGTAGACAGTAGAGGTCAGCATGAACTCAATAACATCAACCAAGAGGTAAGTGTGACGTTAAATAAATCATTTGTTGTTTGTTATATTAAAACTAGAAGTACATAGTTATTTCTACAAATCCTAATACTTATCCTTCCTCCGGTTTGACAAGTACCCATTCAAATTATTTGTTAATTCTCCTGTGGTTAAGGGGTGGAGAGGGGGGTTATGCTATAAACTTATACAGCTGAGAATTAACCACGTATGTGTGGTGACGCAACACTAAATAAATATTTTCAATCAAATAATGTGTGCGTCACCTCACAAGACATATTGTTGATTGTTTAATGGTAGTTATGTATAAAAAAAATAAAATTTAAAATTTTGAACATAAAACATCCTTTTGGCTTTTTAATTCTATATTGTATTATTTTTATTGTATGTTGTTGTTTGTTCATAAATTTCAACATTTAAGTAAAGCATTTTATTTGGTGCTTTACATATCTGCAAAGACGTGCGTCAATCGGCCGACGACACGCATGGCTAAAGTAAAGAAATTAAACGAAAATGCATTGTTTTTTTATATTAGTTATTGACATAACGTTTGACAAAATAGGATAAATTTATAGATAAAATCAGGTCTAGTACAATTGTAGAAACATATTAGGTTGTCTCATGAAAATCAATTATAAACAAAATTGAAACAAGTGACTGTGTAGTTTTTAAAGTTAAGTGTCATTATTAATTGCTAGACTACTACCAATAAAATTATGCATGTTTCGTTTAGTGTCAGATAATTTATAGTCATTGGTTAGAAAATATAAGGTATTATGAGAATGATACAAAAAATAATAATTTCAAATTTTTCACAGAAAACATTGTTTTGGTTTTTTAGTTCTATATTGTATTATTTTTATTGTGTATTATTGTTTGATCATTTAAACATTTAAGTAAAGCATTTTTTATGGTACTTTACATATATTTGAGAACCAATAGAATCACGAATTAGTTTAGAAATAAACCAATAAAATGAAAGCTATATTGATAATTTTCCACTTATGAAATTTATAAGTAGTAATTTTTTCATTGTAATTAAATCTACTTAATTACCAATAAAATAAATACTATTTCCATAAACGTTAATTGACAATAATCTATCAAAATGCCAAATTCTCGATGAGAATTTTTTTAAATTAAAATTGACGTAAATGTTACATACAATACTGTAACGAATATAAAGCTAATCAGTCTAGAAACCTTTTAGGAAACAAAAGCGTTGCAGCGGGACCACTCAGATGCATGGAACTCGCTCGCATACTTGAGCGTGCGGTTGGAGAGCGAGAGGGGGATATTCGGGGACATTCTGGAACTCTTCTAGAAGTCGGACGGAAGTATAAAAGCGGAGTGGACGGCTCGAGTTAGTTAGTTGACAGTAGACTTCGGACGCAGTTACATAAATTCCGTGATATAAATAATAGCTCTAATGAACGTTATATAAATAATATTAATCTCAGTATATTTATAAGTAGTGTTTAAGTTTAGTTCTAGTGTTAATTAGTTTTATTTATTATTTTATTTAATTCATTAAATAAAGACACTTTAATTTTCGTTTAACATAAATAGTTATGACTTATTTTTGTGCCTTTAAAATTTTACACACTTTTAGAAAGACGAAAAACGTTATAATACCAAAGAGCGAAACGATTTGGTTTGTCAAATTCTGATTCAAAATATAACTCGTAATATGATAACAGTTAATATTTTGACATGAATTTAAATTTAATGTAACGGAAATAGAAAATACAGCACGTGCTGCGTACTCGCTATATTTCCATTTCTATAACAATTCATAATTCAAATGAAAATATCGTAAGAAAAAATCATACCACTTGTTATACTAGTTATAATAATGCAAGTGTTAACTATTACTTTCAGAAATTAAAAAGTTAATTAATGAAACTATTTGTTGGCAAATTATTTAGCTTACATAATTCATAATGATATATTTTTTATTTGACTGTAGATTAAATTGAAAGTGATAAGATATTAATCGGAATTCAGTCAATTTTTTTAGTTTCTTATTTTTTTTATTTTGTCGACGTTTCGACTGCCTCGGCTAATCTTCTTCAGGACACTAATAATATTAACAATAATAATACAAAAATAATAAATATAAAATATAAATACTGACAAATAAATTATATTTCTAGAACAATATTTATAAATAAACAATTAATAATGATTAGAAAAATTTAATTAAAAAGATAAATGTATAAATATATATACTTTTACATATATATGACATAAAATATTGGATAATTTTCTTTATGTAATAAAATTAAACCATATAATCTTCGTGAAATTATATTATCTTTAAAGAATTCACTTCATTTTCATAACAATAAATGTGCTTTAGCAGAACATTCTATTGTAAATAACCATAATTTTGATTTTGAAAATGTAAAAATTCTTGATACAGAAACAAATTAAAAAAAACATTTATTTTTACAAATGCTCATATTCAAAATGACAAAAATAGTATAAATAACAGATCTAACATACAAGATTTAAATGCTGTATACGCACATATTTTAGAATTATTTAAAGAATTTCGATAGATTTCTACTATTTTTGTTTTTTGAACGCGTATTTTGTTTTTTGATTAGTGTAGCAATTTTGTACAATTTTTAGATTGTTGATTATAATAGTTAAAAATTTGTTAAATGATTTTCAAGATCAAGATATTGTTTTTCAAAAAAATTATTAAATTTTTTTTATATAGTTAGCATATGTCAATTTTGTCAATTTTTTAAATAAAAAATTCGTTTTAGTTGTTCATTGACAAATATTTTATGTCATATATATATATATTTATACTCATTTATCTCTTTTATTAAATTTTCCTAATCCTTATTAATTATTTATTTATAAATATTTTTCTAGAATTATAATTTATTTGTAAGTATTCATATTATATATTTATTATTTTTGTATTATTATTGTTAATTTTATTAGTGTCCTGAAGAAGACTAACAGAGGCAGTCGAAACGACGACAAAATAAAAAATAAAAAAACTAAAAAAATT
The DNA here is from genome assembly GCA_911728475.2 of Pterostichus madidus. NCBI lineage: Eukaryota > Metazoa > Arthropoda > Insecta > Coleoptera > Carabidae > Pterostichus > Pterostichus madidus. Next base: position 12,229,824 of record OU452316.1, on the reverse strand, counting down.
GTCTGAATTCCGATTAATATTTTATCACTTATAATTCATAATGCTGCTCGATATGGATTAATCAAATGAAAATTAGTTTCAGCATCTGCACTCTTAATCACTTTCACTGCCCTTACATTTCTACTTCTTAATCTCCTCACTTTCAATCAAAACATTATTTTAATCTTACTAAAATCATTAGTCTATCTTTCACTCATCAAATTATCAAAACGCGCCTTGCTTTCTCTCACTACTCTCTTAACACATCTATTTAACCTCTTGGATTCCAGCAAAAATTCATCACGTAAAGTTCTAGGCATATCTTTCACATTTAGAAATTGTAAATATCCTTTCTTGTTTAAACTCAGGATTCCAGCAAAAATTCATCACGTAAAGTTCTAGGCATATCTTTCACATTTAGAAATTGTAAATATCCTCTCTTGTTTACCTCAAATGCTTCTTTTACCTCTTCATTCCACCTTGCATTCTTTGGACAAGAGCCTAAACTACATTCACCAGAAACTTTTTTTGCACATTTAAGAACTGTAACCTTAAATTTCAACCAAATATCATTTATGCAGTATTCAAAATTAAGCCCACATACCGGCAAAGATTCATTTATTTTCTCAAGAAACAAATCTCTAACATTCTTATTCCGTAGCGCACTGGATTTCACACGAAACATTTTTTCGGTATTTTTACCTTCATTCGCCAACATTTTTCTAGACGTATACGTGACATCACCAAATAATAGTCATTCGTGCCCAATTCAGCACCACGCTTCACATGCTTATCTACAACTAAACTTCTCAATCGTTCAACATACAAAATAAAATGAATCATGCTCCATCTATTCTGTCACATTCTCCCATGTATACAAATGAGCTAATTTATGTTTAAAGGCAGAGTCGAAAACAAAGAGATCACGCTTCAAACAGAAAAACTATTTTCTTACCATTTTCATTTACTCTCGCATCACCAAACTTACCCAATTACATTCCTAAACATGGTTATCTTAACTCCCACCGAGCCATTTAAATCACCACATACAATAACTTTCTCACCTAAATCACATGTATCAATAAAACTATCTAACAAATTCCAAAATCTATGTTTTTCAATATCATTTTCGGATTCGGTTGGACCATAAACTGAGACAACAAAGATTTATAAAAGCCTACATTTAATCTTAGCCAAAGAATTATCGATGAAGTACAACCACAATCCCTCATAAACGGTTTCATTCTTTCACTAACATACATACCCACATCATGCTTTGCGTATACATTATCAGCAGCACTGGACCACAAGCAAAACATTCCATTCATCTCTTCCTCACTTTCTTTCCTTTTAGTCTCACTGACACACAAAACATCAACATTACACACACGCACTACATTTATCAATTCATTTTTTTTACCAGTTATACCTCTAACATTCTACGTACCAAACTCTTATTCGTCAAATTTCACTCATTTATTCTTCATCCAACCAAAAGAAATAAAAGAAGGGTTCTTTCGGTAGAAGAGTAGTTGTTAAGATAGTATACCAGGCTTATCTTTAACTATAAATGAAAAAAGAGATCAGTTACATTCATACAGCTATCAAACGTCAATCACAACTAAAAACAAAACATAACTCAGTGTTTTTATTCACGTAACCAATATAAACAAATTACGATATGAAAGAAAATATACTATAAAAGAACTAAACATGAAAGATAAAACTTATCTCAGTAAAACGAAATTCAAAAGGTCCGGTGACAGCAGTATATTTAGTCAAAAAACCCAGTCAAAAACCCAAATAAATTTCTCATTTGACGGGCGTGTATTTATTCTGTTTTCTAGGAGATAGTACATCATGTCATTTAAAATTTAAAGATATTGATATGGATAAGCTATATGATAAATATTCATTACAAACGGAAATATTTGCTGTAGAAGCTATTAAAAATATATACACGGATGAAGAAAAAAAATATAAAAATTTTTTTGGCCACACACCAGTAAATCAAATTTAAAAAATTTAAAAATTTTAACATCCTACTTATTCTTCTATGCTCAATAACAATTTCGAATTAGAAAGAATACTTTCTAAAATGTAACCTGTGTGGACAAATATAAAAAATAAATTAGCCGATTTATAATTTTTACAAATTTGTATGAAGATTATGATAATGATGTAATTGTGCCGAAATATGCAAACAATTTTAAAGGAATAAAGATTTATTAAGAGTGGCACAGAAAAACAAAACATGTACGTACAAATTTGAAAAACAATTAACTATATATTGTATAACTTTTATTATTTAATTACAGATTAAATTTTCCATTTATTTTTATTTATTTTGTAATTTGTAAATTTTATTCTCTATAACAACTGAATAATTAGAACTTGTACTATAATTGAATATCGAGTAATTTTTTTGTTTTCGTTTCTTTTTTACTAAACTTTGTAATTCTGTTCGACTTAGAAAATTGACTACCCTATAAGCACTATAACCTTTTTTTTTTGTTTGTGTTATTTATTCGATAATATGTTTTACTGAAATTGAAATATCAAATTTACTCAATACAAATACAAGGAAAACGCCATGTAATACAATAGAGTAATGCACGTTTTGTCTCTCTTGTATATACTCGTATGTTCATTTATTATCGTTGGTTATTTCCGTCTGACTGCCCAACCTGCATGTTCTATGTTAATTCATTCAACTATAATATATTATAACATTATTTACAATTATTTACAAATATACCGTATTTTTTGGACTATTTATGCGCAGCTTTTTACGAAATGGACTAAAATTTTGGGTGCGTCTTATGGTCCGAAGTTAACTTAAAAATATTTTTTCAATAAATCGTCTCTAAATTTGAGGTACGTCTTACGTATATTCCGAAAAATATGGCACGCCACTGAAGGTAGGTTTGACGCAAATTATCTCAAGACAAGCGGGGGAATCACCGATTTACCTACACTCTTTGTCTATGATTATCGATAGCTAGTATTAGGCTTAGCCTGTAATCGTGTGCGCTTTTGTACAATTCATTTTAATTCATTTAAAGTCATTTAAAAAATGTGGAATAAGTAATGCTATAGATGATACTGATGATGACGCAGTTTTTGAAAGGAATGACAACAACAGTTCAGACGAAAGTAATACGAACGGTGACATTAACGAGACGAGTGGTATCGTAGTACCGAGAGTAAAGATGAACTGAATATTGCTAGTACGAGTTATATTAATAATAAATAAAAATTATGATCCTGAAATAACATTAAAATATATTTTTCTAAAAATCATCTTTTAAATTTGAGGTTCGTCTTATAGTCCGAAAAGTACGGTAACTTTCAGTTTGTTCCTTTACTTTATATTTACAGATTAGGTATAAAGTACAACTCATACTTACGGTTATAGGTAGCTCCCAATAAGGAAAATATACGTCGTATGGAAAATAGTGATCTAATAAAAATAAACATTGCAGTTTTATGTCGCCCCTCACATCGACTGTGTCTGGACCTTCAATTGAATAGTGCTCATAATGCATAAGCATATCTAAAACAAAATTAATAAATATTCAAAATTAACTTTGAAATCGGAATAAGTAGAGGTAGATGTGTCGTATTGTACAGGACAATGCCTAAAATTTATGAGCTATTGAAAGCGTTTCTAAATTACAAGTTCTCGACTCTGCTATGAAATATTTGACAAAAGTAAAAAATAAATGCAGGACAACACTGCCTTTCTGTTATATATTGTTTATTCGTTTTCATATCTCACAATCCCGTATACTTATCAGTTTAAATAGTTGACTGTAGATTAACCAATCTAGCCACAACTACAGCTTAAACGGTTTATTTAATTGTTCTGATTTTTTTGTAATTTATAATGCATATTTTGGAATAGTTCCTTTTGAGTATTTAAGATTATTTTATGCAAATATTTCAATTTCAAAGCAAGTTATAAAAAATTTGTAAATTATTTTAATTATTAAAGTATTAAGAGAATATGTTTTGATCTATTGCAAGCATATTAATGTTCTTTTAAAAGTTTCAAATTGATAACAAATTTCGTGAGAACACAATAAAATGAAACAAAATTTGTCCTCGGCAATAATATATAGCAAAATCAAGAAAAATTTGATCACGGCAATGAAAATTATAAAAATAGGTCAAATAGTGAATATTTGTACAATAATTGGAAAGTGGACAACGAAATGACAAATCTTTCTTGTAATAAACTTTTAGAGATTGTAAGAAAATTGTAAAACAGAACTGTCAGAAACAATGTCCGATCGATTTTTAAATGTCTTGCATAAAGTTTTCGGAGTCTTTTCGTATTTTGTATCATATGAAAGGTATTTTAAAAGGCTCGCCTGCAGATGTAAATTTTTTTTCAATAATTGTTTTAATAAAAGTGGTTTAAATACTATAAAGTTTCTAATGAAAGGTCACTTGATGAACGTACGTGCAGAATTGAAAATTTATTTTTCAGTAATTGTTTCATTAAAAGTGCTTCAAACTTTATCGTATTTTGTATCAAATGAGAAATCTTATTAAGACTCGTACGCAAGATTGAAATATTTTTAATCGGTATTTGTGTTAGTGAAATTGCATCAAAACATACATGTAGCTTTTAGCAGAATAAATAAATATTGTAAATATCATCTCTAGGCTTCACAGATACTGAAGAAGGATTTACTTCTATGTGCTAATTGACACAATATAAATTGAATTACTTTTGAGATAAAACAATTAGTTAAGGAGCTACCATACCGTGCAAAATGGTGTCTCATTTTTTCTTGACAGAAGTGTTTATTTTTTCTTATTAGATTGTCATAATAAAAACGAAAACGTGAAAATTAGAGTCGGAACCTGATGGCAACTATAGAAGGAGCTGGTGCGAATGCACCGATTTTAAGGGTTGCCGTTGACATATTTTTCTAATTTCATTTTAAATTCTAGATTATGATATAATTAAGTAATAAAAATGGTTGACAAAAGCTTTAGCTCAAAGTGGGAAATTTTTATGGTGTAGTGTGATATATCTTTTACAGTCAGAAAAAATTATTGACAGGAATTATTGCTAGTTTCTCATTGGTGCCGGAAGCTCTAAAAGTGGACTTGTGGATGGGATTACGCACATACGATATATACTTGACAAGAGAATAAACAGTACTCGCCGGTCAAGTGAGAAATTTATTTGGGTGTTTGACTGGGTTTTTGGAGTTGGTTTAAAATATACTGGTTGTCACCGGACTTTTTGAATATTGTTTTACTAAAATAAGTGTTATCTTTCATTGTTATATTAGTTTAGTTTTTTTTATAGCATATTTTCTTTTATGTATTTATGAATTATGTTTTGTTTTTAGTTGTGATTGACGTTTGACAGTTGTGTGAATGTAACTGATTTATATTTTTATTTATAGTACAGTAAAGGATAAGCCCGGTAAGATTCCTTAACAACTACTCTTCTACCGAGAAAATCCTTCTTTTATTTCTTTTTGTTAAATGAAGAAGAAATGAGCCAAGTTTGACGAATGTAAGTTTAGTACGTGGAATATAACTGGTAAATAAAATGAACTGATAAATATAATGGGTGTGTATAATATTGATGATATGTACGAATGAGACTAAAAGTAAAGGATTTAGTGAGGAAGAGGTGGATGGAATGTTTTGCTTGTGGTACGTTTGTTAGTAAAAGAATGAAACCGGATTTGAGGGATTATGGTTGTACTTCATCGAGAATTTTTTGGCTGAGATTAAAAGTTGGCATTTATAAATCTTTGTTGTCTCAGTTTATGGTCCAACTGAATCCGAAAATGATATTGAAAAACATAGATTTTGGAATTTGTTAGATAGTGTTATTGATTCATGTGATTTAGGTGAGAAATCTTCGTTGTGTCAGTTTATGACCCAACTAAATCTCAAGATGATCTTGAAAAAGATAGATTTTGGAATTTATTAGATAGAGTTAATGATTCGTGTGATCCAGGTGAGAAAGTTATCGGAAGTGGTGATTTAAATGGCTTGGTGGAAGTTAAGATAAGCATGTTTGGGGATGTATTGGGTAAGTTTGGTGATGCGAGAGAGAATGAACGGTAGAAAAATAGTTTCTTTCGGTTTGGAGCGTGACCCCTCTGCTTTTAAACATAATCTAGCTAATTTGTATACATGGGAGAATGTGACTGAGAATACACGAAATATGATTGATATTATTTTGTATGATGAACGACTAATATTTGGTGGTGTCACGTATATGTTTAGATAAATGCTGGCGAATGAGGGTGAAAGCTACCGGAAAAATGTTTCATGTAAAATCCAGTGTACTGCAAAATAAGGATGTTAGAGATTTGTTTGTTGAGAAAATAAATGATTCTTTGCCTGTATGTGAGGTTAATTTTGAATGATGCGTAAATTATATTTGGTTGTATTTAAGGGTAGAGTTCTTAAATGTGGAAAAGGAGGTGGTGAATGTAGATTAGGCTTTTGTCCAAGGAATGCATGGTGGAATGATGAAGTAAAAGAAGCGATTGAGGAGAAAATGAGAGCATATTAAGAAGTATCTGGAAGTTTAAGTGATGAATCCTTGCTAGAATACAAGAGATTAAATAAATGTGTTAAGAGAGTACTGAAAGAAAGAAAGGCGCATTTTGACAATCTGATGAGTGAAAGATTGACTACTAATTTTAGTATAAATAAAAGAATGTTTTGGTTGAGAATTAATAGATTGAATGGTGACAGTGTAAGGGCAGTGAGAGCGATTAAGAGTGCGAATGGTGAGTTATTGTGGAATGAGTCAGATGTTAGGAATAGATGTTGTGATTACTTTAAGACTTCATATGGTTGCATGAATGAATGGAGTGGTTGTAGTGAAAATGTTAGAGAAAATGTTAGTAGAGATGAATGGGACATAGATGAGAATGATGTTAGTTTTGCATTGATGCGTCTGAAGAATGATCAGGCTCCCGGTTTGGATGGTATATCGAATGAGATGTTGAAATACGGAAGCGAGAGGTTATTTGATTGGTTAGTTGGTTTGTTTAGATTTTGTTTAAAACGGTGTATGGCTCCTAATGATTGGAAACGTGCTACAATTTGTCCTTTATTTAAAGGTAAAGGATTCGAGTGAATGTACTAATTTCCGTGCTATAAGTTTGCTGAGTGTGGTAGAGAAGTTGTACGGGAAAATTCTTATTCATGAGATATGAACCTTAAAAATCTCCAAGCTAAGCGTTATAAAAATAGTTTTCTTGCCTGAGAGAGGATGTGTGGATCAATTGTTTTTCTTTCGTATGATTGTTGAGAAGTCACTTGCTAAGAACAAGAAGTTGTTTTGTGACTTTTTCGATCTTAAAAAAGCATATGATAGCAAGACTTTGCGGAATGTACTTCTACATTACGGTATAAATGGTAATTTTTGAGGGCAATTCGTCGCTGTATAAAGGAAGTCAGGCTGCGCTGAGAGTTAATGGTAGATTGAGTCATTGGTTTTGTATAGATGTTGGCGTGAAATAAGGTTGTGGGATGTCTCCGTGGCTGTTTAATTTAATTTAATTTTTTATTTTATGATATGGCTTCAACTGCTTTGGTTAGTAACAGAGATGGTATGATGATGGAAGCGTCTGCACTGTAGTCAGTCACAGACACTGGTTGATGCCAGCCCTGTCCGGGAATCGAACCCGAGACCTCTGGGTCAGTAGCTTAGTACTCAAATCCACTGAGCCACAGAGGTCGGCTGTTTACTTTGTATAGGGATGTGTTGTTACGAACGGCGCTGAATGGGGTGGGTTGTGAACATATAGGTGGTAGTGTAGTGTCTACGTTAGCGTATTTCGATGATGATGTTGTTATGAGTGAATCTGAAGAGCAATTGAAAGAATGATTATAAATATAAATTAAATAGGAAAAGATTTAAATCTGTTATTAAATGTTGATAAATGTAAAGTGTTAGTGTTTGAGAAGAGCGATATGATGACTGAATGTAATGTTTCGGCGAATGGTTTGAGATTGTGTCAATTGAATGAGTTTTTATATTTGAGTATATTAATAAAGCTGGTATCCACAAATGTAAGAATGTAAAATAAAATTTTGCTGTTCTATTAATATCAGCTAAATAAATTTATAAACATTTTACAACAAATAACCATGTAATAATTCGGATTTTACTTACATTACATTCATTCATATATTTGCTACTTGATCTTGTTTACGTTACGTGGTACTATTTATTTGACCACTACGCATTAAGTAACTTTAACCTATATCCTAATTTATCTGTGTTAATAGTACATATATCTAAATTATCAAAATACAAATACGAATTATTACTTACTCAAATTAAGTAATACTTCTTTGGTTGTCACTTGACTCTTTCTTCTGAAAACACATTCACAACTGGTGCCCAACCATGAATCGACATTATATTCTAGTGTGAATCCAGAGTACGGGTGAAAATATACCTGTACATACGTTGATAAAAACATTATGATATTCAATAACTTTAAAATATTGTTCTTATTCGAATATATGTTTTACTTACTTCATATTCCTGAAATTTCTGTACCACGGTGTAGTTAGCTGGATTCACTGACATTTCTGTTCGCATTCCAAAAAAATCACAAGTAAGAGTAATGTTTATATCTTGAGCAGTAGGTCTGCATGGAACAAATGTGTACCGTGAAAGTACATAAAATTTGTCTATATAAAAATTGTTTATAGTTAAATGATTGTCATCTAAAAAAAAAGAAGTTCATATATTTTAAAATTTCAGGATATTCATTTAATATTTTAACATAGAATTCGTCAGTGTAATGCATGACTTGGATTATGTACTCGTAAAATTCACTTCTGTAGGACAACTGACAATATAAAATTAATTATTGCAGATATAAAACATTTCAATTCTGCACTTCTGTCCTTGTAAAGACCTTTTATTACCGAACACGACAGATTTATAAGCTCTTTCACAAAAACAATTGACGGACGGACAAAATCTTTTCTTTTATATCAAACACGAGAGGTTTTGAAGCACTTTAACTAGAACAATTTTCGATCGAAAAAAATCTATTTTGGCACGCGAGCTCTTCAGAAAACCTTTCATTCGCTAACAAACACGATGGCTTTTAAAGTACTTTCACAAAAACAATTACGAACAACGATAGAAAATAACTAAATTTTGTACATCAGCCCTTCAAAAGACCTCTCATTTGATATCAAACACGATATATTTTGAATAACTTTCACTAAACAATTGCCGATCGAAAAAAATAAAATTCTACATGCAAGCTCTTCAAAAGGTCTTGTATTTGATAACAAACACGATAGATTTTAATCTTTCAGCAAAACAATTGCCGATCTAAAAAAATTTAAATCTGAATGCGAGCCCTTCAAAAGATCTTTCTGTTAATGTTAAACACGATAGATTTTGAAGCACATTCATTAAAATAATTGTCGATAGAAAATCCAATTTTGCAAGCAAGCCTTTCAAAGGACATGTCATTTGATGCCAAACGTTTTGATGCACTTTCACTAGGACAATTGACGATCGAAAATATTTCAATTTTGAATGCGAGCCTTTAAAAAGACATTTTATTTTATATCAAACACGATAAGTTTTGAAGCACTTTCATTGAAACACTTTCTATTAAACAATTAGCGACTGGTACTATCGTGAGTTAATCCGCTGACAATATCCTGTCTTTTGACGATGATAAGTATATGTCGAACTCTCAATGAATTGATCCGTTGGCTTCCTATATCTGGGGAAACCTGGTGGCAACAGTGCTACAATATCCTGTCAGTTTGACAGTGGTAGGTATATGCTAAAACATCGGTGTACACTACGGTCGATAGTTAGCTGTGCTGGTGAACCAAACGACTTATCTTTTAGCTCGAGGACGAGGTATATCAATAATAATCCAGTCTAAGTAACCTGCAGTGCCCCTATGGTGGGGATTGATGTGCGTGACTCAACGATGACACTCTAACTGAGCTTCATATCTCAAACTTACCTTTATTTACATGAGGCGGCTGAATAATTTACCTAAACCACCTGGCTTACCTGACGCTACGTGTACACCTACATATGATTCACGGTATATCATCACACGCCCTGATTATATATACAATTTGTATAAATATTGTTTTACCCTCATATTAATACTACATTCATCTCTATTAATCAACACTATGTATCACATCATACCACTACTACTATACCGCTTTTAATAAAAATTATAAGGTTTTTGTTAACATGAAAATTATTTATTATTTATTATTTTTATTAATACGAGGTTCTAATTTGCATTTCCTTAAAGCACTTTTAGTTCTTTTTCGTTTTTAGAAAATCGCTATGGCATATGCAGTTAATTGTAAAAAACAAATCCATGGTCAAACTACCCTATTAATGGGACAAATTTTGTCACATTTATCTAACCTCGTAGCTCTTACGGTTTTCGAGATTCCAATTCAAACAAACTTTAAATGGAACATCCTGTACAGTTCAAATGAATAAATAATATATTTCTGTCCCGATTTTTTTTTCATAGAAAGGGTCACACTCCCGGTCGTAAAAAAAATTATATATGTCACGTGCGACAAGCAGGTCTGCAGTGGTCTGCAGTTTCTGCACTCGTGCGACAAACTGTCACTTACGCACTAGCATATGACTGTGATTGGGTCTATCCAGTCAAATATAGTAATTGAATTGTCATCAAAATTTATTATGTACTCGGATCAAATTAAGATATTTTTAGAAAAATATGCTAGTATTATTCCTAAATTGATAATTGCATTTAAATTATTAATTTTTAGTTACAGGTTTCAATAACAAAGTTTCTTTTAATTTATTAGTTCGAGATCCTAAATTTATATTAAATTTTGTCTACTTAAACTAGAAATGTGCTCGACAATATTACAGTAAGCATGTTTAGTATGAGCAAAGTACGAACCTTGAACAAAAACGTATATCTTGTTGGATCTCCTGGGTGTATCGAAGTTCACCTGCATGTCGTGGCAATAGTAGAAGCCGAAGTTTACACCAGACACGTTATAAACAGTCAATATAGTTTCATGTTTATAATCTGTTTCTTTGGCATTATAGATAGCGGTTATATTTTGCTGAGAAGTGTTGAAATACTGTAAAAGTAATTAGAAACATTTTTTTAGTTTAATTTTTATAAACAGCCTCTTATCAGATTCATAAAATAATTAAATTCGTCAAATATAAATAATTAGAACAATTTTTTTGACAACGTTCTGAAATAATTTTATTTAATCCGATGTTTCAGTATACTAAATGTGTACCTCCGTCAGGAAAAAATAATCAACAAAACGTGATTATAAATTAGTAAACTAACAATATATAAACAGTAACTAAGCGATAAGAAATGAAATAAAAAGCAATTGTAAATTATTAATCAATGATAGTTCTTTATGCTATTCTGATTCTTGTAAATTTCAATAGTATCTCCGACCATTTATATATTTAAGCCTGGCAAAAAAAATATTTATTTGGGTGAATCGCTCATGTTCTCCAGGTCTTGATGATAATTATTTAAACGTGAGTTCTGAACGTTTCTTTCCACACGTTAAAATACTGTAAATAGTAAAGACAATACAACCTATAAATAACTAACTAAAAGTATTAAAAATGTTTTGTAAAAAAATATAACTTGTACAATTAAATAAACTCACATTGCCATCCTATGCGATAGTAGTGTCAACTCCATCTCTCAAATTTTCTGGTAATACGGCCAAAATAAATTAAATAATTTTAAATGCGACATACATGATATATATTATACAAGTTACTAATTTTTGTTGTCAGCTTACTTTACTATCAATGCATTTTATTTTGATGGTTTTAAAGCAAGAACAATATGTGGTTTATACGAATGATTCTTATTTTTCTTCAAAACACAAAGTACTGTTGATTTGGGGTATTCCCGAATTTTAGAAAGCTTTTCTTAGCGATCTGATTTAATTTCTATTGCTGCTAGCACTTCTATTTCTGCAACTATTGGCATGGTATGAAATTATCGAAAAAAAAAGTGCATATTTTATCTATATTTGTTTCATATTTATATTTATTTGCTCCTAGAAGTTATAATTTTTCAATTAAAAAAATTGCGACAATATTGCTTTTTATGAATGTCAACTGATGAAACTAAGGATGTAACATAACTGTTTGTTTTGTAAAATAGTACTCGTTCTGCGGGCAAATAATAACACTAACGACTTAGAATTTACACAATTCATTATTTTCCTTAAGACGCTGTTTTTTCTAATTTTTTTCTATTTTCTTCCTTTTACCAAATCTTCTAAAGTCACCTGAATTCTTCTTTCATCTTTAACTCCATCTTCATAGTCGTACAGCATATGCCGTAAGATTACTTCTCGCTTTTGTCATATCTTGTCCATTTGCCTTCCTTCATTCCCACATGTGAATCTAGCCATTAGTTTAATCATTCCTTTTCCTTCTTCGATTGTTAAATATCTTAGTAGTATTATGGTGATAATTTCTTTGTATATAGTGTTATAGGTCGACTCGTTTATTTTATTCCACTGTTCATCTTCATAGTTTTCATTTCTTAGTTAACAATAATTTCTAATTGAGTAGTAACAATTCGTTTCTCTCACAGTGTTTTATTGGACTTCCATTCCAGCATTGCGTTAGGATTGAGTTCTCTTCCTTGTCTCTACTCTTAGCTTATCTCTTTTTGACTCTATCCTTATTATATACTTCGGTGTTGGCAAGTCTAAAAATGGTATTTATCTCAAATGTTTTATATGTATGTTTTCTATTTTGTCGCGTTCTTTCCTCTCACATATTTTCAAGTCATATATCAAAATATTTTTTACCAATAAATCGAACATCATTTGCCTCATTTTGTATTTGTCTCTGAATTACCTTTCCCCTATTTCCTAAACTTGTGCCATTACTGTAGTTGAATTTTTTTGTCATGTGAGTGAGCATTATTGGTTCCTTGGAAATGGTAGCCTAAATAATTATATCTGTTTACTTTTCCATTCTCATTTTCCATCTTTTTCTAAATAGCTTTATTTTAATTTTTTTTATGTTTGAAGGTAGCTTTTTCTTTTGTAAATATTTTCCAGATCTTAACATAAATGACTTCATTTCATTCATTCATGATTTTGTGGATTGTTTAGAAAATTATTGGAACAATATTTTTCCACAGGTCAATTACATTATTTGTCTTGGGGATATTAATATCAATTTGTTAAATTATAATAGTAATGCTGCACAGCTTTTCAGTACTCTTCTTGATGAGTTCAATATGACTCAAATCATCTCCGAACCAACAAGAATTACAAATTTTTCGGAAACTCTTATTGATATTGTACTGACATCTGATGTTGACCTGTGTAGTGAAGTGGTTGTTTTAAATGTTCACGTCCTTCAAACTTAATATTATAAACAATGATTATGTACCAGAAACTATTTTCTTTTGCGATTTCAAGAATGTGAACTACGGAGACTTCTATAATGGCTTAAATAGCATCGACTGATATAATTTTTATACTTGCTCGGATATAAATGGCAAACTACAAATATTTAATGTAAATGTTCTCTCAATTTTTGATATGTACGTGCCACTAAAAAGCTTTGTAGCTCGTAAACCTTCCATGCCTTGGATTACAGAGACCATCAAAACAATGATTAAGCTTAGAAATAATGCCTTTTCTGACTTCAGAAGAAAAAGAGCTCAGGCACATTGGGATTATTATAAACCTTTACGCAATCTGGTGACTAAATCTATACGGCTCGAAAAAAAGGCTTACTTAGAACAGAAAATTGGTAAAAATACATCAAATTTATGGAATGCACTAAAAGAGTTCAATCTTTGTAATAAAACTGGAAATGAATTAAGTAATATAATTTCGGATGTGAATTTTCTTAATGCTCAATTTCTTAGTTCGTCCAATACTTCTCAACCTAATCCCAATACTTTATCCTTTTATAACAACAATATGTTTAATTCTTATGCTGAAAAATTTTCTTCTTTCTTTTAAATTGTTTCCATTCAATCCGCTCTAACTCTATGGGCGTTTTTGGAATTAATTTGAAAATGCTAAAAATTATTATACCAGCACTCTTACCATAGTTGGCATATTTAATATTCCCAAATGTAAGAATCCTGCATCCCATAATGATTTGAGACCTATTAGTATTATAATACGTCAATAATAATAAAATTCTTTCCAACTTTCAATCAGGATTTAGACCTGGGTTTAGCACCACGACAGCTCTTTTAAAAGTTACTGATGATTTATTTCAATACATAGATAATAAGAAAATGGTTGTACTTGTTCTTCTAGATTTCAGTCGAGCTTTTGATACTATTTCACATGAACTACTTATTGCTAAACTAAAGGTATTAGGTTTTGATGATGGGAGTTTACATTTAATTCAATATTATTTCCATAATCGTTATCAAAAAGTAGCGTTCAATAACAATGTTTCTGAGTGTATTCGTATTTCAAAAGGCATAGCACAGGGATCAATCTGTGGACCTTTGTTTTTCTCTTCAGATACTTTTGACATGAATAAAACCATTTCTGCATGCAATATACACGTATGCTGATGATACGCAGATATATTTTCCATTTGATCCAAGTGATTATGATTCTGCTGTTTTCGGTAAATAATGATTTGGAAAAAATAGCGTCTTATGCTAAAAATAATTGCTTATTTAGTAATGAAAGTAAGTCTGCAGTTATGCTATTCGATAACAAAAATATTCGACAGCAGTTTATAGATAATAATAGTATTTATATACACATAAATAATGTCAAAATAAACATGAAAAGTAAACATAAAAACTTAGGTCTAATTATGGATACTGAATTGCGATATTCTGAACATGTAACACTGCTAATTAGGAAAGCTTACTTAGCCCTTAAAATCTGTACATGAATCGTTTTGTCATCTCTACAAAACACAAATTGATTTTAGCAGATTCTCTTGTACTCTCTGTTTTCAATTACTGTGATATTGTCTATGGTCCTAGCTTATCTGCACGTGACAAAAAACGAATACAGAGAGTGCAAAACAGGTGTGTTAGATTCGCATTCAATTTAAGAAAATATAACCCCGTCAAGCCTTGTTATCCAACCTGAGATGGTTAAATATGAATCAACGCAAAGTACATCATTTTACTTGTCTGGTACATCGTGTCATCTTATCTAATGTTCCTTCGTACTTACTCAGTAAAATCTCTTATCGTACGCTCTTATGCAATAGAACTTTGTGAAATTCATTAGACATTCACATTGCTGCTCACCACACTTCTCAGTTCAAACGTAGCTTCAGTTATATGTGTCCATTTATTTTCAATCTGATACCTAACGAAATCAAGTTATTAAATAATAAATTATTTGTCAAATACTGGAAGATATATCTGCTATATAATTTTCAATAATTTGTGATATTGTTGTTATTATTATTATTACTAGTATTATCTGTTGTTTCATAGATTATATATTTTATATGAATTATTTATCTGATATGCTAAGGTCTCTTGTTTTCTTGTTTTACTTATACTCGTATACAATATGTATTTATGCTACTGTTTGTACGTTATTTAAATTATTACACTGTACTTTGTTATTTTAATTGGAAAAGTTAAGTGTAAGAACAGCCTCGGCTGAACTTTTGCTAAATAAAATGATTATTATTATTATTATTTCGCTATTAAAACGATGTCTTGTCTAATACACTTCCATATGTTTGTTTCGTTGTTAGAACTACAATAAGAACTTTTGATTCTTAACAATATATTTAGCATAACTTGTAATTATTCATTATTATGCTGAGTTGCATGAAAGTTTTATTGGTTCATTAGTAACTAACGATTTAATAAGTTTAAGAAAATCGATATTGATACTGTTGCTCTATAAGCAATTCTTTCACTAAAGAGCTCTTCTTGCAACCCAGCATCATTGCGATTATCAATAATAAATTATAATTAATAATATTATTATGAAAATTTACCTCGTATATACGAAAACCAATAGAATCATGAATTTGTTTGAAAGTGAACCAATGAAATAAAAGTTATTTTAAAAGTATTTTACTAGTAAAATTAAGTAATAATTCTACATTATAATTAAATATCCTTGGTTGCCAATAAAATAAATACATTATTCATAAATGTCAATTGAAAATTTATCAGAATGTTAAATTCTAAAATTAATATTGAAGAGAACGTTGCATAAAATACCAACAAATTAAAAAATAATACTTATTAAATTCTCACGCAAAAAATAGCTCGTAATGTGAAAATTCGGAATCGGCGTGAACTTAGCGATGCGTCGCTCAGCGACGAAATGATATGGTCGTACAGTTTAATAAAGTCACAGCCGATTATTTTTAATGGAAAATATTTAAATAACACAATACTTTGGGGTAAAATAACAGCCAATAGGGTAGTAAATGACACCCATAACCGTCCCAAGTTGTAGAACTCAGACATACTCATTTGCTTAATCGCCTTTGTAACATATAATAAGTTACAACATAAGGGAAGAAATTCAACTGTTCTACGGGGTAGCAGGCAACAGCATCACACTAGAGTTGTTCGGGGAGGGCGTTTACTTTCCCTTTCATAGAGATATTGAGTAGATAATTTAAAGTAGCTCTTTAAAAAAATTAAGAAAATAAAATTTGCAATCTTGTTATACTAAGGGCTAAAATGCAAGTCTCCTACGGGGTATCTGACATCAACATTATATTAGGGGTATTGAGGGAGGGTGTTTACTTACTATTTGATAGAGAAACTGAGGAGACAATTTAAATTAGCTCTTTTAAAAAATAATGAAAATTAAATTTGCCAAATTCCACTAAGGGTTAAAATGCAAGTCTCCTACGGGGTATCTGACATCAACATTATATTAGGGGTATTGAGGGAGGGTGTTTACTTACTATTTTATAGAGAAACTGAGGAGACAATTTAAATTAGCTCTTTTAAAAAATAATAAAATTTAAATTTGTCAAATTCCACTAAGGGTTAAAATGCAAGTTTCCTACGGGTCATCTGACATCAACATTATATAAGGGTTATTTAGGGAGGGTGTTTACTTACTATTTGATAGAGAAACTGAGGAGACAATTTAAATTAGCTCTTTTAAAAAATAATGAAATTTCAATTTTCCAAATTCCACTAAGGGTTAAAATGCAAGTTTCCTACGGGGCATCTGCCATCAACATTATATAAGGGTTATTTAGGGAGGGTGTTTACTTACTATTTGATAGAGAAACTGAGGAGACAATTTAAATTAGCTCTTTTAAAAAATAATGAAATTTAAATTTGTCAAATTCCACTAAGGGTTAAAATTCAAGTTTCCTACGGGGCATCTACCATCAACATTATATAAGGGTTATTTAGGGAGGGTGTTTACTTATTATTTGATAGAGAAACTGAGGAGACAATTTAAATTAGCTCTTTTAAAAAATAATGAAAATTAAATTTGCCAAATTCCACTAAGGGTTAAAATGCAAGTTTCCTACGGGGCATCTGCCATCAACATTATATAAGGGTTATTTAGGGAGGGTGTTTACTTACTATTTTATAGAGAAACTGAGGAGACAATTTAAATTAGCTCTTTTAAAAAATAATGAAATTTCAATATTCCAAATTCCACTAAGGGTTAGAATGCAAGTTTCCTACGGGGCATCTGCCATCAACATTATATAAGGGTTATTTAGGGAGGGTGTTTACTTACTATTTGATAGAGAAACTGAGGAGACAATTTAAATTAGCTCTTTTAAAAAATAATGAAAATTAAATTTGCCAAATTCCACTAAGGGTTAAAATGCAAGTTTCCTACGGGGCATCTGCCATCAACATTATATAAGGGTTATTTAGGGAGGGTGTTTACTTACTATTTGATAGAGAAACTGAGGAGACAATTTAAATTAGCTCTTTTAAAAAATAATGAAATTTCAATTTGTCAAATTCCACTAAGGGTTAAAATGCAAGTGTCCGACGGGGTATCTGACATCAACATTATATAAGGGTTATTTAGGGAGGGTGTTTACTTACTATTTTATAGAGAAACTGAGGAGACAATTTAAATTAGCTCTTTTAAAAAATAATGAAATTTCAATTTGTCAAATTCCACTAAGGGTTAAAATGCAAGTCTCCTACGGGACATCTGACATCAACATTATATAAGGGTTATTTAGGGAGGGTGTTTACATACTACTTTATAGAGAAACTGAGGAGACAATTTAAATTAGCTCTTTTAAAAAATAATGAAATTTAAATTTGTCAAATTCCACTAAGGGTTAAAATGCAAGTCTCCTACGAGGCATCTGACATCAACATTATATAAGAGTTATTTAGGAAGGGTGTTTACATACTATTTTATAGAGAAACTGAGGAGACAATTTAAATTAGCTCTTTTAAAAAATAATGAAATTTCAATTTGTCAAATTCCAGTTAGGGTTAAAATGCAAGTCTCCTACGAGGTATCTGACACCAACATTATATAAGGGATATTGAGGGAGAGTGTTTACTTACTATTTGATAGAGAAACTGAGAAGACAATTTAAATTAGCTCTTTTAAAAAATAATGAAATTTCAATTTGTCAAATTCCACTAAGGGTTAAAATGCAAGTCTCCTACGGGACATCTGACATCAACATTATATAAGGGTTATTTAGGGAGGGTGTTTACATACTATTTTATAGAGAAACTGAGGAGACAATTTAAATTAGCTCTTTTAAAAAATAATGAAATTTCAATTTGTCATATTTCACTAAGGGTTAAAATGCAAGTCTCCTACGGGGCATCTTTCATCAACATTATATTAGGGTTATTTAAGGAGGGTGTTTACTTACTATTTTATAGAGAAACTGAGGAGACAATTTAAATTAGCTCTTTTAAAAAATAATGAAATTTCAATTTGTCAAATTCCACTAATGGTTAAAATGCAAGTCTCCTACGGGGTATCTAACATCAACATTAGATTAGGGGTATTTCGGGAGGGTGTTTACTTACTATTTGATAGAGAAACTGAGGAGACAATGTAAATTAGCTCTTTTAAAAAATAATGAAATTTAAATTTTCCAAATTCCACTAAGGGTTAAAATGCAAGTCTACGATGGGGTATCTGACATCAACATTATAAAAGGGTTATTAAGGGAGGATATTTACTTACTATTTTATAGAGAAACTGAGGAGACAATTTAAATTAGCTCTTTTAAAAAATAATGAAATTTCAATTTGTCAAATTCCACTAAGGGTTAAAATGCAAGTCTCCTACGGGGCATCTTACATCAACATTATATTAGGGTTATTTAGGGAGGGTGTTTACTTACTATTTTGTAGAGAAACTGAGGAGACAATTTAAATTAGCTCTTTTAAAAAATAATGAAATTTCAATTTGTCATATTTCACTAAGGGTTAAAATGCAAGTCTCCTACGAGGCATCTTTCATCAACATTATATTAGGGTTATTTAAGGAGGGTGTTTACTTACTATTTTATAGAGAAACTGAGGAGACAATTTAAATTAGCTCGTTTAAAAAATAATGAAATTAAAATTTGTCAAATTCCACTAAGGGTTAAATTCCAAGTCTCCTACGGGGCATCTGACATCAACATTATATTAGGGTTATTTAGGGAGGGTGTTTACTTACTATTTTATAGAGAAACTGAGGAGACAATTTAAATTAGCTATTTTAAAAAATAATGAAATTTAAATTTGTCAAATTCCACTAAGGGCTAAATTCCAAGTCTCCTACGGGGTATCTGACATCAACATTATATAAAGGTTATTTAGGGAGGGTGTTTACTTACTTTAAAAAATTATGCCTTGTAGGAGATTTGCATTTTAACCCTTAGTGAAATTTGTCAAATTGAAATTTCATTATTTTTTAAAAGAGCTAAATTAAATTGTCTCCTCAGTTTCTCTATAAAATAGTAAGTAAACACCCTCCCTTAATAACCCTTATATAATGTTGATGTCAGATGCCCCGTAGGAAACTTGCATTTTAACCCTTAGTGGAATTTGGCAAATTTAATTTTCATTATTTTTTAAAAGAGCTAATTTAAATTGTCTCCTCAGTTTCTCTATCAAATAGTAAGTAAACACCCTCCCTAAATATCCCTTATATAATGTTGATGACAGATGCCCCGTAGGAAACTTGAATTTTAACCCTTAGTGGAATTTGACAAATTTAAATTTCATTATTTTTTAAAAGAGCTAATTTAAATTGTCTCCTCAGTTTCTCTATCAAATAGTAAGTAAACACCCTCCCTAAATAACCCTTATATAATGTTGATGGCAGATGCCCCGTAGGAAACATGCATTTTAACCCTTAGTGGCATTTGGAAAATTGAAATTTCATTATTTTTTAAAAGAGTTAATTTAAATTGTCTCCTCAGTTTCTCTATAAAATAGTAAGTAAACACCCTCCCTTAATAACCCTTATATAATGTTGATGGCAGATGCCCCGTAGGAAACTTGCATTTTAACCCTTAGTGGAATTTGGCAAATTTAATTTTCATTATTTTTTAAAAGAGCTAATTTAAATTGTCTCCTCAGTTTCTCTATCAAATAGTAAGTAAACACCCTCCCTAAATATCCCTTATATAATGTTGATGACAGATGCCCCGTAGGAAACTTGAATTTTAACCCTTAGTGGAATTTGACAAATTTAAATTTCATTATTTTTTAAAAGAGCTAATTTAAATTGTCTCCTCAGTTTCTCTATCAAATAGTAAGTAAACACCCTCCCTAAATAACCCTTATATAATGTTGATGTCAGATACCCCGTCGGAGACTTGCATTTTAACCCTTAGTGGAATTTGACAAATTGAAATTTCATTATTTTTTAAAAGAGCTAATTTAAATTGTCTCCTCAGTTTCTCTATAAAATAGTAAGTAAATACCCTCCCTAAATAACCCTTATATAATGTTGATGTCAGATGCCCCGTAGGAAACTTGCAGTTTAACCCTTAGTGGAATTTGGAAAATTGAAATTTCATTATTTTTTAAAAGATCTAATTTAAATTGTCTCCTCAGTTTCTCTATAAAATAGTAAGTAAACACTCTCCCTAAATAACCCTTATATAATGTTGATGTCAGATGCCTCGTAGGAAACTTGCATTTTAACCCTTAGTGGAATTTGACAAATTTAAATTTCATTATTTTTTAAAAGAGCTACTTTAAATTGTCTCCTCAGTTTCTCTATAAAATAGTAAGTAAACACCCTCCCTAAATAACCCTTATATAATGTTGATGGCAGATGCCCCGTAGGAAACTTGCATTTTAACCCTTAGTGGAATTTGACAAATTTAAATTTCATTATTTTTTAAAAGAGCTAATTTAAATTGTCTCCTCAGTTTCTCTATAAAATAGTAAGTAAATACCCTCCCTAAATAACCCTTATATAATGTTGATGTCAGATGCCCCGTAGGAAACTTGCAGTTTAACCCTTAGTGGAATTTGGAAAATTGAAATTTCATTATTTTTTAAAAGAGCTAATTTAAATTGTCTCCTCAGTTTCTCTATCAAATAGTAAGTAAACACCCTCCCTAAATAACCCTTATATAATGTTGATGTCAGATGACCCGTAGGAAACTTGCATTTTAACCCTTAGTGGAATTTGACAAATTTAAATTTAATTATTTTTTAAAAGAGCTAATTTAAATTGTCTCCTCAGTTTCTCTATAAAATAGTAAGTAAACACCCTCCCTCAATACCCCTAATATAATGTTGATGTCAGATACCCCGTAGGAGACTTGCATTTTAACCCTTAGTGGAATTTGGCAAATTTAATTTTCATTATTTTTTAAAAGAGCTAATTTAAATTGTCTCCTCAGTTTCTCTATAAAATAGTAAGTAAACACCCTCCCTAAATAACCCTTATATAATGTTGATGTCAGATACCCCGTCGGACACTTGCATTTTAACCCTTAGTGGAATTTGACAAATTGAAATTTCATTATTTTTTAAAAGAGCTAATTTAAATTGTCTCCTCAGTTTCTCTATCAAATAGTAAGTAAACACCCTCCCTAAATAACCCTTATATAATGTTGATGGCAGATGCCCCGTAGGAAACTTGCATTTTAACCCTTAGTGGAATTTGGCAAATTTAATTTTCATTATTTTTTAAAAGAGCTAATTTAAATTGTCTCCTCAGTTTCTCTATCAAATAGTAAGTAAACACCCTCCCTAAATAACCCTTATATAATGTTGATGGCAGATGCCCCGTAGGAAACTTGCATTCTAACCCTTAGTGGAATTTGGAATATTGAAATTTCATTATTTTTTAAAAGAGCTAATTTAAATTGTCTCCTCAGTTTCTCTATAAAATAGTAAGTAAACACCCTCCCTAAATAACCCTTATATAATGTTGATGGCAGATGCCCCGTAGGAAACTTGCATTTTAACCCTTAGTGGAATTTGGCAAATTTAATTTTCATTATTTTTTAAAAGAGCTAATTTAAATTGTCTCCTCAGTTTCTCTATCAAATAGTAAGTAAACACCCTCCCTAAATAACCCTTATATAATGTTGATGGCAGATGCCCCGTAGGAAACTTGCATTTTAACCCTTAGTGGAATTTGACAAATTTAAATTTCATTATTTTTTAAAAGAGCTAATTTAAATTGTCTCCTCAGTTTCTCTATAAAATAGTAAGTAAACACCCTCCCTAAATAACCCTTATATAATGTTGATGGCAGATGCCCCGTAGGAAACTTGCATTTTAACCCTTAGTGGAATTTGGCAAATTTAATTTTCATTATTTTTTAAAAGAGCTAATTTAAATTGTCTCCTCAGTTTCTCTATCAAATAGTAAGTAAACACCCTCCCTAAATAACCCTTATATAATGTTGATGGCAGATGCCCCGTAGGAAACTTGCATTTTAACCCTTAGTGGAATTTGACAAATTTAAATTTCATTATTTTTTAAAAGAGCTAATTTAAATTGTCTCCTCAGTTTCTCTATCAAATAGTAAGTAAACACCCTCCCTAAATAACCCTTATATAATGTTGATGGCAGATGCCCCGTAGGAAACTTGCATTTTAACCCTTAGTGGAATTTGGAAAATTGAAATTTCATTATTTTTTAAAAGAGCTAATTTAAATTGTCTCCTCAGTTTCTCTATCAAATAGTAAGTAAACACCCTCCCTAAATAACCCTTATATAATGTTGATGTCAGATGACCCGTAGGAAACTTGCATTTTAACCCTTAGTGGAATTTGACAAATTTAAATTTTATTATTTTTTAAAAGAGCTAATTTAAATTGTCTCCTCAGTTTCTCTATAAAATAGTAAGTAAACACCCTCCCTCAATACCCCTAATATAATGTTGATGTCAGATACCCCGTAGGAGACTTGCATTTTAACCCTTAGTGGAATTTGGCAAATTTAATTTTCATTATTTTTTAAAAGAGCTAATTTAAATTGTCTCCTCAGTTTCTCTATCAAATAGTAAGTAAATACCCTCCCTAAATAACCCTTATATAATGTTGATGTCAGATGCCCCGTAGGAAACTTGCAGTTTAACCCTTAGTGGAATTTGGAAAATTGAAATTTCATTATTTTTTAAAAGATCTAATTTAAATTGTCTCCTCAGTTTCTCTATAAAATAGTAAGTAAACACTCTCCCTAAATAACCCTTATATAATGTTGATGTCAGATGCCTCGTAGGAAACTTGCATTTTAACCCTTAGTGGAATTTGACAAATTTAAATTTCATTATTTTTTAAAAGAGCTACTTTAAATTGTCTCCTCAGTTTCTCTATAAAATAGTAAGTAAACACCCTCCCTAAATAACCCTTATATAATGTTGATGGCAGATGCCCCGTAGGAAACTTGCATTTTAACCCTTAGTGGAATTTGACAAATTTAAATTTCATTATTTTTTAAAAGAGCTAATTTAAATTGTCTCCTCAGTTTCTCTATAAAATAGTAAGTAAATACCCTCCCTAAATAACTCTTATATAATGTTGATGTCAGATGCCCCGTAGGAAACTTGCAGTTTAACCCTTAGTGGAATTTGGAAAATTGAAATTTCATTATTTTTTAAAAGAGCTAATTTAAATTGTCTCCTCAGTTTCTCTATCAAATAGTAAGTAAACACCCTCCCTAAATAACCCTTATATAATGTTGATGTCAGATGACCCGTAGGAAACTTGCATTTTAACCCTTAGTGGAATTTGACAAATTTAAATTTAATTATTTTTTAAAAGAGCTAATTTAAATTGTCTCCTCAGTTTCTCTATAAAATAGTAAGTAAACACCCTCCCTCAATACCCCTAATATAATGTTGATGTCAGATACCCCGTAGGAGACTTGCATTTTAACCCTTAGTGGAATTTGGCAAATTTAATTTTCATTATTTTTTAAAAGAGCTAATTTAAATTGTCTCCTCAGTTTCTCTATAAAATAGTAAGTAAACACCCTCCCTAAATAACCCTTATATAATGTTGATGTCAGATACCCCGTCGGACACTTGCATTTTAACCCTTAGTGGAATTTGACAAATTGAAATTTCATTATTTTTTAAAAGAGCTAATTTAAATTGTCTCCTCAGTTTCTCTATCAAATAGTAAGTAAACACCCTCCCTAAATAACCCTTATATAATGTTGATGGCAGATGCCCCGTAGGAAACTTGCATTTTAACCCTTAGTGGAATTTGGCAAATTTAATTTTCATTATTTTTTAAAAGAGCTAATTTAAATTGTCTCCTCAGTTTCTCTATCAAATAGTAAGTAAACACCCTCCCTAAATAACCCTTATATAATGTTGATGGCAGATGCCCCGTAGGAAACTTGCATTCTAACCCTTAGTGGAATTTGGAATATTGAAATTTCATTATTTTTTAAAAGAGCTAATTTAAATTGTCTCCTCAGTTTCTCTATAAAATAGTAAGTAAACACCCTCCCTAAATAACCCTTATATAATGTTGATGGCAGATGCCCCGTAGGAAACTTGCATTTTAACCCTTAGTGGAATTTGGCAAATTTAATTTTCATTATTTTTTAAAAGAGCTAATTTAAATTGTCTCCTCAGTTTCTCTATCAAATAGTAAGTAAACACCCTCCCTAAATAACCCTTATATAATGTTGATGGCAGATGCCCCGTAGGAAACTTGCATTTTAACCCTTAGTGGAATTTGACAAATTTAAATTTCATTATTTTTTAAAAGAGCTAATTTAAATTGTCTCCTCAGTTTCTCTATCAAATAGTAAGTAAACACCCTCCCTAAATAACCCTTATATAATGTTGATGGCAGATGCCCCGTAGGAAACTTGCATTTTAACCCTTAGTGGAATTTGGAAAATTGAAATTTCATTATTTTTTAAAAGAGCTAATTTAAATTGTCTCCTCAGTTTCTCTATCAAATAGTAAGTAAACACCCTCCCTAAATAACCCTTATATAATGTTGATGTCAGATGACCCGTAGGAAACTTGCATTTTAACCCTTAGTGGAATTTGACAAATTTAAATTTTATTATTTTTTAAAAGAGCTAATTTAAATTGTCTCCTCAGTTTCTCTATAAAATAGTAAGTAAACACCCTCCCTCAATACCCGTAATATAATGTTGATGTCAGATACCCCGTAGGAGACTTGCATTTTAACCCTTAGTGGAATTTGGCAAATTTAATTTTCATTATTTTTTAAAAGAGCTAATTTAAATTGTCTCCTCAGTTTCTCTATCAAATAGTAAGTAAACACCCTCCCTCAATACCCCTAATATAGTGTTGATGTCAGATACCCCGTAGGAGACTTGCATTTTAGCCCTTAGTATAACAAGATTGCAAATTTTATTTTCTTAATTTTTTTAAAGAGCTACTTTAAATTATCTACTCAATATCTCTATGAAAGGGAAAGTAAACGCCCTCCCCGAACAACTCTAGTGTGATGCTGTTGCCTGCTACCCCGTAGAACAGTTGAATTTCTTCCCTTATGTTGTAACTTATTATATGTTACAAAGGCGATTAAGCAAATGAGTATGTCTGAGTTCTACAACTTGGGACGGTTATGGGTGTCATTTACTACCCTATTGGCTGTTATTTTACCCCAAAGTATTGTGTTATTTAAATATTTTCCATTAAAAATAATCGGCTGTGATTTTGTTAAACGGTACGACTATATCATTTCGTCGCTGAGCGACGCATCGCTAAGTTCACATACGTAAATTCAGATAATATTTTAACAATAATTTAACTTTAATGTTACGAAAATAGCAAATACAGCTCGTTCTGAGCACTCGTTATATTTCCATTTCCACAATAAATCATAATTCATATCAGAATATTATTGGTAATTATGATAACACTTGTTATATTAGATATGATAATACATGCTTCATTGACTGAGTATATATGGAATAAAATTAGAAAATATCTGGATTTTACTTTTTATATAATTTACTATTTGATTTTTTTTTCAACTCTTGAAAATGAAACAGGTAGGACACAAAATAGGAAACATTTGCGTGATTTTATTCAATATTATTTTTGTTGTTAATATTTTAAATTCGAATAGATATAGAAGACTTCCAATTAAATGATTATAATTGTTATGTATTCATTCATACATGAATTTATTTTTTCCTTCTCTCCATATATGAGAACTGTTTTTAAAAAACTTTAAATGAAAACGTGGATAGATTGATAATTGTTATAATTTTTTTTGCGAAGGCATCACAATTCATTTGTTAAGATTTTGGCTATCAAGTAGCAGTATCCAAAGAGAAGAAAACGAATTGTTGATAAAACTGTTTATTTTTTACATAAACGAATTTAAACATACACTGACGATGAAGTGTGCTCTGCACGGTCAGTTCTATCCACAGTATCGTTATGAAAAATCGTTGAGTGAGTACACAAGATTGCTGACAGTGTAGGCATCTCAACTGAACGAGTGTACAATATCGTGCACGAAAAACTGCAGATGAATAAGCAGTGTGTTCGGTGGGTATTGACCAAGAAGCACATTTCACCGACATGTTTGGTGACGTTTAACCGCAATCCGTAAGAAATATTTCATCGATTCGTGATTGGACGAAATATGGATTCACCACTGTACGCTTGAGTCATAGCAGCGAAGAGCAAGTGATGAAAGAAGGTAATTGCTTTTTTTATACCCAAGTCGAATCGAGTAGTTGGAAAAGAGAGCCTATTATGCAATATTATTGCATCATTTGAAAAATAACAGAACATAAACGGTCAATATAACGCACAAAAAAGTTATCTCTAACTAAAATAATGCATCCAGCCACGAAACGACCGTCTTAATGGTAAAATTTAAAAAAATAGTCTACGAATTCATTCCACATCCATCCTAGAAGAATTTAGATTTGTTGTTGAAGGTTTAAGGAAATAGAACAGAATGAAAAAAAAAAATTAAAAATATAATAATTGTTAGAAAGTAAACAGAAAACAGTCGTGTAACAATAAGAATTCCCTTGGAGACAAAATAATGTAAGGTCGCCAAACTACTTGTTAAATAGCGATGCTATACATGTATACGTTATTAAAGTAATAAATAAATAAATATATATCATCACGCCTTCTACCCATTACTGGGTGTGGCACTCTGCTAAAGCAGATCTCGGTAAGTGATATATTTTGCGCGTGAAGTGCGGTTACCAGTCGTCAAATCACGGCCCCCAAACATGTTAGTGGTGGAGGAGCCACAGGGATAGCTTTTTCAAATTATGAAAATTTGTCGCCTGTGGGAATCGAACCAGGGACCTCAGGATCCACAGGCCGACTTCATACCACTGTGCTAGCCATCCCATTAAAGTAATTTTAATTATAATTAATTTTTGTCGATTGCTATTCTTCTTGTCGCTGCATTTTTGAGAAAGCCAGAAGAAAAGAGCGAGGAGGCAGGAAAAAAAAAAGTTTTTGTTTTTGTTGTTGGTTGGCGGTTTTTTGAGAGCATAATGAAATGTAAATTATTTGTGGATACTTCGTAAAAATAAATTAATAATTTTTGCCATTATTTTGATTTGCCTTTATTGTTTAGTTGTTTGTGGGTCTCACGAAAGGTGGGTGGTCCTTCGAAGGTAGTGGAATTTAATTTGAGGTCAAAGTCAACGTCACAAACAGTGGATATGAAGAGATTTGTTCAACGGTGGCCACATTTAAAGAATGTCCAACTAGAAAATCTTCAAAATGCAAAACCTCGACTCTTGATTGGACAAGACAATATAGACCTCATACTGATTAGAGAATTTTTTGAAAGACCTAAGAATTCTCCAATTTTGACAAGATGCAAGTTAGGATGGGTAGTCCACGGAAATAACTATTGAGTAAAAAAGAGGGTAGATGAGATATATATGATATATGATAAAGAAATGGGGGCGGCACAGTCATTTGATACTACTCTTCACATAAATATAGAACAAGACGAACTTCATCAATATGTCAAATCATTCTTCACTAAGGAAAGTTTTGGTACGAAACTTATTGGTGATAAAGTAAAATCTAAAGCTGAAGAACGAGCGCAGAAAATAATCGATCAAACTAGTCGACATATAAACACTGAATGGGAAACTGGATTATTATGGAAAGAAAATGAACCGAGTTTACCAGAAAGTAAAGTAAATGCTTTGAAACGACTTTACTCGATAGAAAAGAAAATGGATCGTGATCAAAAACTTGCAGAAGAATATAATGCAAAAATACAGGAGTATTTAGATCAAGAATATGCACGAGAACTCACTAATGAAGAAGCAAGAATGAAAAATCTCAAGCTATGGTATCTTTCCCATTTTCCAGTTTATAATCCCAATTAATTTGGAAAGTGGAGATTGGTTTTCGACGCAGGTGCGAAGAGTAATGGTGTGAGTCTTAATGACTGCCTCCTGAAAGGACCAGATCTGCTCAATCCTTTACCAGGTATACTTTTAAGATTTAGAAAAAAGAAAATAGGAATTTGTGGAGATATTACCGACATGTTCCATATAATAAAGATAATTCAGACTGATTTACCCGCTCAACGATTTCTTTGGAGAGGAACAGACAGGAAAAATCCTCCAAAGGAAATGCAAATCGACGTCATGATGTTTGGAGCTATCTGTTCACCTACTTCTGCTCAAGATATCAAGAACAGAATTGCTGAAGAGTATGCTGATGAATTTCCAGAAGCAGCTGAATCAACAATAAAAAATTACTACATGGATGACATGCTAGATTCAGCAGATGACGAAGAAAGTGCTTGAAAATTAATTCAAGATGTATCCGAAGTGCACCGAAGAAGAAACTTCAAAATATGTAAATGGAATTCAAATTCTAACAAAATTTTAAGGAAAATTCCAGAAGAACTTAGAGCGCTATCAGCTCAAAATCTCGATCTCCAAAGAAAATATGAAACAGAAAGAGTCCTTAGTTTGCAGTGGAACCCATGGAAAGATGTATTTACTTTCAAGCTAAAATTCGATAAAATAGATCCACAAATATTATTTGGAAAAAAAATTCCAACCAAACGAGAAATGTTGAAACTCATAACGTCCGTTTATGACCCTTTAGGATTCATTGCGCATTTTATGATGAAAGCAAAGATTTTATTACAAGAAGTTTGGAGGACAAAAATTGGCTGGGATGACGAACTCTCTAGCACACACTACAGTAAGTGGATCTGTTGGTTAGAAGAATTAAAGAAAATCACTTCAGTTAGAATTTCAAGATGTTACTTAATGAATTTAACGAAAAGTAGCGACGTTCAACTGCACATTTTCTGCGACGCTTGTGAACAAGCCTATGCAGCAGCAGCCTACATTCGCATTAAATATAAAGAAGAGATAGATGTAGCATTTATATTAGCGAAAAGTAGAGTAGCACCCGTAAACAAAGTTCTTTCAATACCAAGAATGGAATTAGTGGCAGCTGTACTAGATGTAAGATGAATGTAAAACCAATAGGCGTAAAATTTGCTAAAGTACATTATTGGACCGATTCACGAACAGTTTTATGTTGGATAAATTCAGACTCCAAAAAATTTAGCAGATTTGTTTCTTATCGGATAGGAGAACTAGAAGAATTAACAGATGTCAAAAACTGGCACTGGGTATCAACAAAACAAAACGTAGCAGATGACATTACAAGAGATCAAAGAAAATGTGAGTTTCAACCAGATACTTGGTGGTTCAAAGATCCGAATTTTTTTATATAAATCGTAGAATGAATGGCTGACAGAAACAAGACATTTGAACAAAATGAATCCAAGCGAATTAGAGCTCAAGAGCGAATATGTGAATGCAGTAACGTCTGTGCAATACCTCATATATTATAGAAAATTTTCCCGATAGTATTCGCTTGTTTGCCGCATTGCTTGAATTTATGTATTTATTAGAATGAAATTCAAATTTACCAACTGCAGTGAATTTTCCTTTCCACCTAATGACATAAAGAAGGCTGCAAAGTATTGGTGCAGAATCATTCAAAAAGAATCGTATCCTGATGAAATTCACCAAATTCAACAAGGAAAACCTGTAAGTAATTCAAGAAGATTGTTTGAATTGACACCGTTTAGAGATGATGATGGATTAATTAAAGTTAGAGGATGCACGACGAAATCGCCAGAGCTGAATATTATATGTAAATATCCCATAATTCTCGATAACAATCATTATTTAACGAAATTACTACTTCAACACTACCATGAAAAGGCTAAACATATAGGCTTGGAGACAACACTCAAGGAATTAAGACAGAATTATTGGGTTGTAAATGCTGAAACTACAATGAAGAAGATATGGAAGTCTTGTGTTATCTGTAGACAACGTCGAGCGAAACCAGAAGTACCAGTTATGGGGAATTTCCTGCGTGCAGAGTAACGGAACCGTGCCGAGCATTCAATATTACTGGTTTGGACTACTTCGGCCCATAGAAGTAACAGAAGGAAGACGACGTACGAAAAGATATGGAGCTTATCTACGAGAGCAATCCATATTGAGATAGTGGCTTCGTTTAGCACAGATTCTGTCATTATGGCTCTAAGAAGATTTATTGGAAGACGAGGAGCTCCGTCAGATATTTACTCCGATAATGGGACGAATTTCCGTGGCGCAGAAAATGAGCTCGAGAAGTCCATAAAAGAAATAAGCAACAGTAAAATTCAAGAGGAATTAATATCTAAAGGAGTGAAATGGAATTTCATTCCTCCGAGTGCGCCTCATATGGCAGGAAGCTGGGAGAGACTAATGAAAGCTGTGAAGAAGGCACTTAAAACTACACTCTTGCCTCCGTAAGTTTATTTCAAAAGTTGAAACGTTTTTGTGAAAGTTGTATCCAGTTTCATGCAAAATTTCAAGTTGCGTTGTTGCTCTTGTAAATCGCTGCGAACACCAAAAACACTTTACACTTATATAACAATAACACAGAAACGAAACGAGAAGTCAATAATCCAGCAGCATCTGTTGACTAGGGACGGTTATGACAAACGCAGTGCTGCCGGCAGCACGTCGTTAAGATGCTCCGTTGCCGCGTAATTCAATATGTTCGGTTATTTTCTAAACAGACCTCTACACGGGTACTATGTATGTTGCTACAAATAAATGAAAAGCGTGGGGTGAGACTCACCGGGCCGTTGAACGTCCAGCTCATCGGTTTGACGCCGCGGCAGCCCAGCGTCAAATCCGTACCCGCGTCTACTGTCACGTCGGAAAGCTGCGGGTAGATCAGCACCACACTAGGCAGCTGCTGCGCTCCTAGACCTGGAACAAACACCACCATTGTCAGCATTAACGTTAAATATGATTGTATTTATTAAGGCACAAATAAATCGTGTGTCACGAAGAAACGGCTCTTCTATGAATAATGAACATCTTGATTAGAATAATCGAGAATAACTTGTACCATGCTAAAGTGCATTTTGATATTTTATATTTTAAAAATAACCTCTACTTTTGAACTTTAAAGTTACATATATGGTTGTTACAATCCTCCAGTGTTTTAGGTTCCCGATAGGTGAACCTGGGTAGCTCCAATCGAACCTTGGCCTAGTTCAATGGAGACAATACAATAACACTTTGGGCGCAAGACGGTCGGGGCCGTGAACAGTTCAACTTTATACTTAATCAATAAAATACGGCGCTACGGCCCAGGAAGGAGATAAGACGGGTGATCATAATTAACGAGCTATCGTTTAATTGAACACTAGCGGGAATACATTGAATAACTGATTTGTGTCACAAAATTAATTTAATCTTACAACAGACGAATCCGGGTTGCGAATCCATCAATGATGGAATAATAAGCAAAACTCAAACAAGACAAAGTTACAAGACAGCAGATCGTCGCGATTTGCCTGATAGTAATCAGAGCTGCGTCGAACGGTCAAAATATCTAGTTTAAGGTGTACACAAACGCAGAACAGTAGTACCAGTAGTCGCTTTACTCCTGAGGACTAGAGTAAGTAAAAAGCGCAGACCCATGAACTATCCGGTGCACGAGCTACACGCTGCACAAATGATAAACTATCCTAACAATAACTTATTACCGCTTGACCAGACTTTAACAAAATCGCCTTGAATACACAACAAAATCAAATATAAATCAACAAACAGGTAAGAATCAATAATTCCATTAAATAAAGCAACATAAATAATATATTTGGTTTAACTGTCAGGCAGCACTGACTGGAAGAGTCCTAGGCAAAATTCAAACAAAATGGCGCCAAAGTATGTCACCAGCAACTTTTCGCATGAACCACAAAACCGGATTAAGAAGCGTGAGAAATTCAAAATCTGAATGCTACGATTTCGTTCATGAAAAGCAAAACAATGGTAGAATAACCCACAAAAACAACGGAAAAAATAAAAAACCAATATTATTTATATAAAGTAATATACTGGTAGTTTTCAGTATTTTCCATCGTATTTATTTCCTTTTATTTACGTAGATATTCACGGTCAGGGTTGGTAGCATGAAGATTGGTTAGATATGTCAAACTATTGAAAATAAAAAAATTGTTGAGATATTCGTGATTGAACAACCTAATCCTCTATACTATTTGGATAAGGTATATTTGTTTATATATATATATATATATATATATATATATATATATATATATATTTTATATATATATATATATATATATATATATATATATATATATATATATATATACATATATATATATATATATATATATACATATATATATATATATATATATATATATATATATATATATATATATATATATATATATATATATATATATATATATGGATTCATCACGCCCATTTGTAAATCGCTACAGCCTAAACGGTTTATCCGATTTATTTCAAACTTTTTTTATTTGATAGACGTCAATC
This sequence comes from Pterostichus madidus, assembly GCA_911728475.2. Lineage (NCBI taxonomy): Eukaryota > Metazoa > Arthropoda > Insecta > Coleoptera > Carabidae > Pterostichus > Pterostichus madidus. Next base: position 12,196,522 of record OU452316.1, on the reverse strand, counting down.
ATGGGGAGTGCCTTTTGATAGTCTCAGATTTTTCGTGCACGTGATGTGCGAGAAAACTTGAAAATACATGCGTTTTTGTGGCAAATTCAACTAAGAGTGTGGAGGTTTTGAAATTTTTAAGAAGAACATCTAACGTCATTTTGGCATTTGTCAGTGTACATGTCGCATTTTTAATTATAAATTACTTCAAAATGAAACATTTGTGAGTAGTTTTGAAATACTTTACGCATATTGTGGAAATGAGGGGACGTTTTTATTATAATTATACATTTCAAATATGTGTATTTAAAAAGTAAATTTTTTACACTTCACTATGAAGTTGGTTTTAAAGCAAAACGTCAAATTGTCAAGTTTTATAAAGTATAAAGAATATGGAGTCTTTGGAATTTTAAGAACATCTACTGTCATTTTGACATTTGTCAGTGGATATGTCGCATTTTTAATTATAAATTACTTAAATATTAAATTTTTTTGAGTACTTTTGATATACTTTACGCATATTGTGGAAATGAGGGGACGTTTTTATTATAATTACACATTTCAAATACGTGTATTTAAAAAGTAAATTTTTGACGGTCCACAATAAATTTGGTTTCGAAACAAAACGTCAAATTGACAAGTTTTATAATTTATACAGGTGAACTCAACCAAATTTGAACTCGATAATAATATACAGTAAAACCAAGCAAATTTTATCTACGACAAAGTACAATTTAGAAAAACCAGTTAACTCGAATTGGTATCAAATAAATGGTCTTTTGAAAGGCTCACGTACAGAATTGGAATTTTTTGTTCGGCAATTGTTTTAGTAAAGTGCTTCAAAACCTATCGTGTTTGGTATCAAATGAAAGGTCTTTTGAAGGGCTTGCGTATAAAATTTTATCATTTTCGATCGTCAATTGTTTTAGTGAAAGAGCTTAAAAACATATTGTGTTTGGTATCAAATGAAAGGTATTCTGAAGGTTTCGCGTGAAAAATTCATTTTAGAAAAACCATATAACTCAAATTAGAATCATTTGGGTACTCCTAAATTTTCTATCGATAATTGTTTAATTGAAAGTGCTTCAAAACCAGTCGTATTTGGTATATTATGAAAGTTATTTTAAAGGATACGTGTGCAAAACTAAAATATTTTCGATCGGCAATAGTTTTAGTGAAAGTAATTCAAAACATATTGCGTTTGATATGAAATTAAAGGTCTCTTAACGGGCTTGCATGAAAAATTGAAATATTTTCGTTCATCAATTGTTTTAGTGAAAGTGCATCAAAACCTATCGTGTTTGATATCAAATGGAAGGTCTTTTGAAAGACTCACTTGCAGCATTAAATTTTATTCCATCGACAATTGTTTTATTGAAAGTGCTTCAAAACCTATCGTGTTTGCTATTAAATGAAAGGTCTTTTCAAGGGCTTGCATACAAAACTTAATACATTTCAATCGTCAATTGTTTTACTAAATGTGATTTCAAATCCCATCATGTTTGGTTTCAAATGAAAGATATTTTATAGGGCACGCGTGTTAAATGAATTATTATTTTTTGATCGTCTATTGTTTTAGTAATGGTGTTCAAAAGCTATCACATTTGATATTAAATGACATGCCTTTTGAAGGGTTCCAATATAAAATTGGTATTTTTTTCGACCGCGAATTGTTTCAGTGAAATTACTTTAAAACCAGTGATGTTTGATATAAAATGAAAGATCTTTTGAAGTGTTCGCGTACAAAATTAAATACTTTCAGATCATCAATTGTTTTCGTGAAAGTATTTTAAAACTTATCGTGTTTGGTATCAAATGAAATGTCTTTTAAAGGGCACGCGGATTAAATAGATTTTTTTGAGCGGCAATTGTTTTAGTGATACAGATTTAAAACCTATTGTGTTTGGCATCAATTAATAGGTCTTTGCATGAATAAACGTACAGAATTTAAATGGTTTAGATTGGAATGAATTCAGTTTATATTTTGTCAATTGTCATACAGAAGTGAATCTTACTTCAGTGTCCGCGAAGCCTAGCGTTAGGCCTGGCAAAGCCAGGTCGACCGCTGGTACAATACGAAAATCAAACAAATTTTGTCATTCTCAGATTCTCTGTCACCTTATGCATCCATTTTCAACCTGCTTTACATTAACAGTATCGCTTATGTATTAATTTTGTATCTTAATTTTAGCCACATTCTTCTTTCCCTTTCGGTCCTTTGCACGGAATAATCTTAAATACTAATTTTTAATAATAATTAAAATATTTTATGACTTCAGTAATGGCAAAATTACTTGTTTGTTAGATAAAATTTACAGGTAACAAGATGCAATATTTTTTATTTATATCACAATATCTTTTATTCCAAGATACCAGTTTCTAATAATACTGATAATAATAATAGTAAACTTATTAGAATACAATTACATTTGTTCATCACCTAATAAAGATTTTTATATTAACTTATATATCATAATAGATCGACGTCACACAAACATTTTGTAAATCACTGTAGTTTGTTTTTTCATGCACGTACCATCTATCGTTCACTAGCTGAGCTACTGTTGGACACCAACCATGACGTCATCATGGCGTAACAGTCTATATTTATTATGTTGGATAATATCCATTTGGCTAAAGTCATGTCGACTGCTTTTCCATTCAAATAATGTCCCTTTCGACTGATGTCCATGCACCCTAATGAAAGCACAGATAACTTTTTTTGTGGTGCTTTAAAATATAATAATTTAGAATTTAAAAGTAATCTCACTGATTGATGAATCAGCTTTTCATTATATTTGTAATTAGGTAAGTTTCTAAATTTTCCAAAAATTATCTTGTTCTGATAGCATAATCACTTTTGTAATAATAGGAAATTTCGAAGGTTAGTATTTTGTTTTATTAAATAGAGGTGTCTTATCTATTCCCTCAAATATTTTAATTTTTATACTAAAACATGTAACAATTTGAAAAAGATTTTTCTTTTGAACAATTAAAAATTGATTTTGAATCTTTAAATAAACATAAAATCAGTGCAAGTCACATTTTAATAAATTATAATTCAAATATATTATAAATTTAATCAATTCAATACCTAATATAATTTTAAAAATTACTCTAAAAAAAGTATGTTTCTTGTTACAATAACAATAATAATCTGATAATTTTGCAATAAATTGTTTGTATTTATAATGGCATTATTTGGAACCTAATATTATAGGTAATATGTGTCATAAATATTAGTAAATAATTTAGTTTAATGTAAGACTAGCTAAATATTTTCTAGGTATTTGATTACTTTATTGTAAATTGATGCTAGGAATGAAAACCAGCCGGATGATGTCACAAGAAACGATGCTGTCAAATGGATGGTCGCAGCTTTCTTATAGATGATTATGCTGTTAGTCAGTCGTGACTTAAATTTAGCAGTGCTTTATTACAGGATATTTCAATATTTCAAAAGAAAAAAATATATAATTAAATGGCATATATGACATGATACGCTGATTTCAAATCAACAATATTTTTTTAATCGTAAAATTATTTGCGCTTCACATGAAGTACATGGTAAAATATATTTTTTTAAATTGTTACTAATACGCCTCTGTCGATATAATGAAATGTTATTTGTTCATGGTTGAAATGCTATATGATATAATTTTTAATATGAAAGTTATGTTCAAATTATTAATATTCTGTTAAATTGAATCTTCATGAGAAATGCAAATAATTTTGCAAATTTTAGAAAATTCTTTTTGATTTGAGATTAGTGTAGTGTCTACCATTTAATTTGTTTCCTGAAGAATGAAGCGCAACGAAATTTTAAGTCAAGACAGATTGCGACTGACAGGTGTTCGGTTATGGCGCGTAGTTTGAGATAATTTTGTGTGTAATTAGCTAGTATATTACTAATTCGAGTATTTTTACGCATAAATTAAATTATAAGTTAGTTTTTTACATTACATTTACATAGTATAGCGTTAATAATTAATTTAATTCTTTTCCTGAAGTATTGAGACGTCTATGTTTTTAGTTACGAGTCGCTATACTTCAGTCGCTAGCGCTGATGTAGAACTTGGGTTAGCATAACAACTAAAGCTAGGTTTTTAGGAACGTGCATATTTTTTCCTATTTTGCATTTTCACCCTTTTTGCCACTTTTTCTTATTTCAAGGCAACGTACCTATTTGTGCATATTTGTTGAATTTCTCAGCACCTTTTGCAAACTTGACCATACTAGTAGGTTAATTTGTTGTATGTTTTCTAAAACTGGCGGGCAGGTAGTAATTAAAATTACAAAAATATATGAAAATAAAATTGATCCACAAATACTATCACAAACTGTTCAGACTGTTCAACTTAAGTGAGCTACCATTGCTTTCTGGAGAACTATAAGAGCTGCAAGGTAGGTTAAATTAACAAGTCTATTACAAAACTATTAATACAATATTTTTTTCGACCAGTTAATTCCAAAATATGGGGTGCATACATTTTTTATTTTATTGAGCGGAAGGGAATTTTATTCTGTATTCAACGAATACAAAGTTAAGTATCCTCACATTATAATTATTTTGAGAAAAATGCATACAGAATTGACATTAATTTAATTCAAATCGGATAGCACAAATGAACAAATCATAATATTTGTTTGTCTCATTAATTCTTAAATGTCAATATGACTATTTTGTGAAATATAGTATATCAACGAATTAATTTCATCTGTTAACGCACGAGTCCAAATTTTTTAAAGGGCCAGCACGATAACAAATTTTTTATACAATTTTTTCTATTGAGGTAATTTTGTAACTCAGTTTGTTTTAAATGTGGCTTCTCAGAAAATTAACTTGGTATTTTTTATTGGTTGTGTCGGTCAGGAATTTTGATTTTATCCGGATATTTACATAACGGATATTCGGTTTTGGCTATCCGGAAACTTCGGTTATGCGGATAGTTCAGTTTTCAGGATATCTGAATTGATCGTATATTCGAATAACCGAACAACCCGAATAGTTCGAATATTAAAGTAGTTAATGTGGTAAATAGTTAAATAATAATAATGATCAAACAGTTCGAATTGTCGAATAGTCTATCGATCTATATATATAAAAATTAATGTTTGTTTGTTTGTTTGTTTGTTTGTCCCTTATGCGTTCCTATATCATTCATCCGATTGTGATGAAAGTTGTTGTGCGCACGCCCGCAAAGGTTTCTAACTTAGCACAAGTCCAATCCGCCATCTTGAAACAAAATGGCCGCTAGCTATCTTAAAAAGTACTGCACTCATTCAATTCAAATTTGGTATAGAAATATAAAAAAACCAATCTTAACATATAGGTATAATAAAGCTTCAGTCCGCCATATTGAAACAAAATGGCCGTTAGCTATCTTAAAAAGTACTGCACTGATTCGATTCAAATTTAGTATAGAAATATAAAAAAACTAATCTTAACATATGGGTATAATAAAGTTTCAGGCTGCCGTCTTGAAACTAAATGGCCGCTAGCTATCCTAAAAAATACTACACTGATTCGATTCAAATTTGGTATAGACATAGATGGGAACCATTTTTAACATATAGGTATAATAAAGCTTCAGTCCGTTATCTCGAAACAAAATGGCTGCTAGCTATCTTGAAAAGTACTGCACTGATTCGATTCAAATTTGGTATAGACATAGACAGGACCCAATATTAACATACAGGTATAATAAAGCTTCAGTCCGCCATTTTGAAACAAAATAGCCGATAGCTATCCTAAAAAGTACTGCACTGATTCGATTAAAATTTGGTATATACTTAGACGGGAAAAAATATTAACATATAGGTATAATAAAGTTTCAGTCCGTCATCTTTAAACAAAATGGCCGCTAGCTATCTTGAAAAGTACTGCACTGATTAGATTTAAATTTGGTATAAGCATAGACGGGAACCAACCTTAACAAATACGTATAATAAAATTTCAGTCCGCCGTCTTGAAATAAAATGGCCACTAGCTATCCTGAAAAGTACTGCACTGATTCGATTCAAATTTGGTATAGGTACAGACGAGAACCAATCTTAACCAGTCCTATGTCATTTGAATTCAGACGTTTGCAGTTTCCGGTACAAGTCGCATTTGCAATGACCATCAACAAAGTACAGGGACAATCGCTACAAGTGTGTGGGCTAAATTTGGAAAATCCATGCTTCTCACATGGACAGCTGTACACAAACACTTTCTTTGAGTTGCAATGCAACGCATGCCGGGTATTTCATTAAATTGTAGTCCACGCGGACGATGACGCGGGTAATAGCTAGTTTTTAATAAATACTTTAGATATTTAGTTCATCTGCAAAATTTTATCACATTTTAATAAACAAATGAATTAAAAAGTATAAACAGCATTAAACATTAAAATAATGCGGATATCATATTGTTAATTTAACATACTCGTATTTTAAGTAAATGGAAACATTTAGCCATATTTAATAATTATTGACATTATTATCAGTGCTGTATAGAATTACGTACTGTTGTTCCATTTTGATTATTAAATATTAAATACAATAATGTGTTCTAAAATTATCCAAATGATTCGAATATCAGAATAATTTTTGTATATTCGAATAACGAATATGGAAACTAATGAATATCCGATTTATTCGAATACGAAAATGAAATATAACGAATATCCGAACTATTTGAATAAATTAACGAATATCCGAATTATTCGGACACGAATATGGATAGTAACGAATATCCAAACTATTCGGATAAGAATATTCGAATATTCGTTCGAATTTTTTTTTTAAATCGATATCCCTAGTATTGCTAGCGATTCTCATAACACAAAAAATTGAAATTTAAAATTTATTGACCATTAATCAATATTTTTCCTGCATTCTGAATATTGTGAATTTTGTCTGATTATACAAAGTGGTCAGAAGTAAGTATTTTAGTAAGCAATAAAAAAAAAACTTGTAATTGATAAGACTGATACATACATTTATTTTCTGTTGTTGACACTAACCTTTCAAAATTTAAATTAATACAAATCGTTGTTTCTCTTAACCACATCCTTTTACTTCTTAACATTACTCACACAGCAATAATCTAAGATATTTCTGTTTTAACTTATTTGTGTTTATTATAAAAATGATATGTCAAATAGTATTTAAACTTTCACCTATCTTTATGACAACTGTAGAATTAAAAAATCCCGAGAATTATATTGCCAACTGAAACACTTACTTTTGATCATTCTGTAGCATATTTTTATAGTAAAATTTCGACACCAACAATTTACAATTTTGAGGTTATACGTCATTTATCTGTCAGATTTAAAAGCATTCATACCACTCCTACGAAATAAAAAGACGACAAAAAGAATGCACTTATAGATCTCCTCATGATTCCAGCGCGTTTATAGACTTATAAGAACACCGAAATAGAAAATAAATAAACCTCGTTAGCCATGCGTTTCTTTCACGGTACTTTCATTCCTATACGATTTGTATGCAATAAATGTTAATATAATATAAAATTTTCTCAAATTTTTTTTTATGTGAGGATACCTACTGATCTTTGTGTTTGTTAAAAACGGAATCAAATTTCCTTCCTCACAAAAAAATAAAAAACATATATGTTCTCATTTAAAATAAGAAATTTGCACCCCGTATTATTAGAACCACTGGTTGAAACATATCTTTGTTAATAGTTTTCTAATAGACTTGTAAAATAGTATTTCTTTGCTAATTTATCCAACCTTGTAGCTCTTCTAGTTCTGGAGATAACAACAATGGCACACATAAATTAGAATATTAAAATATTTTTAGAAAATACATATTTCAATAAATAATACATTTTCTAAAACATGAATAAAAAATTAAGGTCTCCTAAGGTTAATAGAGCCATCTACGATATTACTATTCACTTCAGCTATTTCTCAGAGAGTAGATAGGGGCTTTAAAGGTTTTTCTTACACCCAATATTTAAAGCAAACATAATTTTTACTAAATTTGGTACGAATTACATAAACATAAGGTATTTGATTTTTATTATTACATGCTTTTTTGTGCTTTTGTTTGTATTTTTAATCCTAGAAAATAATTTTACTGATATATATTAGTTTCACGACCTGTTTGATAGAAACAATCAACGTAAGCAGCTATACGAGGTGCATTTTCTCTTATATAAGAAACACAATACTCGTAGTCATAATTTAATTTCTCTATTATTTAGAACAAGAACGTAAATACAATTCAGAATTGAAAACTGCATCTAATGAGATCTAATTATTTGATATAATATGTACGTTACGGTAGATGTAAAATAATAGTTACTATTTGTAGCTATTTATATATTACAAATAACTTCAACGATTGTATTAATAAACCTGTAAAGAAACAAATTGTTTCAAAGAACGAGATGTAATAAATATTAGGAAAAAAAACAAGTAAAAATACATAATGTTTAAAATGCGTTGGTAATTATTAGCCAATTTTATCTTTTATTATACTGTTAACTAACAATATATTGAACACCAGAAATCAAAAATAATTTTGGAATAATTTGTAAATATTTTATTAAAAATAAATAAAATAAATAAATATATTATCACGCCTTTTACTCGTCACAGGTGCGGCACTCTGCCGAAGCAGATCTCGATAAATGATATATTTGTAACACACATGGTGTGTGTTCCACCAAGTATAGTTTCGCGGAAGAATGTTAGATTACATGCTGTGCGGTATCTAGCAAAATCTATAGAGATCTTTAGACATTTTTGTAACGCTTTGAAAATCGCTTTCGTATTGTGTTAGAGTTTATAAGTATTTTTGGTTAATTGTCTTTTAAAGTTATGTGACCTTTTCTGCAGCTTGTTCATTAGATTCCAAAGGAGAGCCCTTTCCAAGAATTAAAAATTCGTTCAAGATGCCTTACGCAAGTTCCGCACTCTTCAACTCCCGAAGTAATCTAGAAATCGCTTGGCCAATAATAGTTGTGAAATTCAAATATTACCCAATGTAAAGTTAGTGAGAAGATGCTCAAGTGGGGGCTAGTGGGGGTGAATTCACCCATCGAGGGCTGATGTGTGAATTCAGTTCGACAATCTAGTTACAGATATTGATCAAAATAGTATTGCTAAGTTGAGTTCGTCTTCAGCAGTCTTTAAAGTTATGATTTGTAAATTTGTACTAAGTCTTTATTGTTGGTCAGATTTAGTAAGATATTTTGAGTTGAGTTATTTAAGATTAGTAAGTTGAGTTGAGTTAAGAAGTTGAAATATCGAGTCTATTTGAGTTGAAGTCTAAACTGAGTCTTTATTTTAATTGTTGAGTAATACGAGTTAAGTTGAGAATTCTAAGTTCGATTAATTTATATTGCTTAATTATTTATTAAAGTATCAGTGTCGTAAAGCAGTGTCTACGCAAATGATGAGTAAGTAATAATATTTTACTGTATTTTATTGAGACGAGAAAGTTAGTTCGAAACTATTATTATTAACTAATTGACTTAGTTATTAGAGCAATCTGTTGTTGATCGTGTCCTTGAGAATAAGTTAATTAGATTCATTTTGTAACCTATTAATTGGGATTTATTTTATTTTTATTTATTTGTATTAAAATTGTTATTGTGTTGAAAATCTTGCGTGTCCTTTATTTCGTTAATTATCCTATCATTAAAGTTGTCTAAGCGGGTTGAGTTACGGTTTTCAAATTAAACTATTCGGAGCAGAGTTATAAAAGTTCTGTGTTGGGCGGCGGATTTACGATACCCTTGGTCAATAATTGATTAATCATTTAATTTTAGTTGATAATTTGGTCAAGAAAAATAAACACTTGTCAGTAGTCATTGGCACTTATTGCAGGGTAGCTGTTACATAGTTATGCGCGTGAAGTACGATTATCAACTATCAAATCACAGCCCCTAAAGATGTTAGTACTTAGTTATTTTAATGTGGTGAAAATGTTTTGCCGGTTTTGAGAATCCTCGTGGAAATCGAACCAGTGTTCTCATGATCCACAGGCCTACTCAATACCACTGGGTCACCTATCCCATAATAATTTTGAATTTAAGAAAAATATCGTATTTAATTGAAAAATACTTTGAAGTGAAAGAATTTTATTCATATAAATAAAATTTAATTCCACATATCAGAGGAAGGAAGGTTATAGAATAATGGCCGATTGCACCACTACTTAACATTTAAACCAATTTTAAACGGTTTATACAGTTGCTATTTAAAACAGGCTGTCTGTAGTTTAACTTAAACTCTACTGCAATTTTGGCCTAACAGTATAATTATGTGACAGAAGTCAGGTAACTACTTGAAAGAAAATTTGTAAATGTGTTTTTCTTTTAAATAACTTTGAAATTAATGACATTTTTGTGATTGACGATATGGACAATGATATAGAAGACGAAGGAGTTACAGGATTTATAAAAAATATTCATATTAGAAAATTATATGAAAGAAGTAATTATTTTTAAAGTATCGATGCTGAAGAATTAAAATGCAATATTTACTAATCTGTCATTAATGTATAACCATGGATACCATAGATACACATCCTACCGTTAGAAAAAATAGAATGGTTACTTAGTACAATTTTTATTATAATTTGAGAAATATTTGTGCTTTATGTAGAATCATTCCACAGTTTCGAGAATATTTACAAAACTTAAAAGTAAGACTCAACTAAATGTTAATGTTTGAACTGGATTTATTAATGAAAATATTAATGGCGAAATATATTTGGAACTGTTGCAGAATCAGATTTTACTGAGTTTAAATAATTTGAATTTAATATGAATGAAATATGGTTTCAATATGACGGTTGTTACTTCACAACCATCGAGTAGTATAAGACTTTTTGGATAGAATAGTTTCTCATCGCTGGATAGAATGTGAGGAAGAAATTAACTGCTAACCGTGATCACCAGATCTCTCTCCTAATGATTTCTTTTACTGGGGTTTTCTAAATTGGGAGAAATTGAAAATTTAGAAGAACTTAAAATTAAAGAAGCTTTATCAACAATAAATAACTCTCGAACTCTGTTTTTGAAATTTTTGTAATCTTCTAAATTATTGTTTAATTGTTAATGGTGCACTTTTCGAAAATACGTTATAATTTATATTTGCAAATATATTAACTTTTATTGATACTTATTCTACTTTACGTTATTTATAAAATTATGATAAGTTCATTTAACACTGACAACCTGTGTTGCATTGTATATTGAACGATACGGTTGTATATATAACTGGTATTAATGGTTAAACATTAATGACAGATTAGTAAATATTGCATATCTTAACTAAAATTCATGGTATAGTTTAAAACTTCAGGAGAAGATCAATTAGAATTTCCATATAATTTGTAAGTAATAATTTACTAGAAATATGCATGTAATCAATACCTAACCTATACAAACTAGTATATATATATATATACTAGAAATATGCATGTAATCAATACCTAACCTATACAAACTAGTATATATATATATATATATATATATATATATATATATATATATATATATATTCGCGATTCCGTGACTCGCGCATTAAAAACCGCGGATTCTGAGCCGAAAATCAGTGTGACAAGTACACTTCGTCACAAATGTCTATTTAAATAAATATATGAACGCTGCTTTTTTATTAATCCTACAACATATTTATTTATTATGTATTTTAGCAAACATTTTCCACTGCAGGCAAAGAAAATGACTCATAACACTTAAACACTGGTGTAGACTAGAAATTAAAACTTCTAGCAAACAATTGTATGCTTTATTTCAGAATCAAAATTAAACAGTCAGTTGAAGGAAGTCGACAGAGAGCTTAAGACCAGACACACGCAGCTAGTTAAAGAAACTAGAAGAAAATACTTTCCTCTAGTAACATTATACGTGAAAATACGAAAAATGTTGAACCAATTAATAATATTTCAATTAAAAACGATTATGAGATAATTACAGACCCTTTTAATTCTTTTTTTTAGAAATGCTCCGTCGAATATTTTAAATCACCATACAATACAAGAATTCTGTTGTAATGATAACGCAATCAAACAACATTTTTTTAAATCCTAACACTGAAGGCAAGCTTATTAAATTAATGAAATTTAAAATAAATAATTTAGCGGTTCGAACAACGTGCCAAATTTTCTTATAAAGTTAATTTATCATTTTATTGTGCAACTAGTCTTATTTTTAAATAATCTGTCGTTTGAATCTGGAGTTTTCATATATAAACTAACATATTCAATACATGTGACATATGTGTCGATCCAATAAACTCATCATTATTATTATTATTATTCATTAAACGAGGAATATACATTTTTTTTATGCGTATCTAATTATTTAAAAGATTCGCTTTAAAACACAAATAATATAGTAATAAAGTATTTCATATTTATTTTTCTGTAACAAAAAATACAATACGCTATTATTTTTTTTTTGCAGAAAACAAATTAATACAAATTTTTTATTAATAGATATTGAAATATTTTAATAGTACTTTATATTTAATTCAATCGGATATATAGACTAGTGCACTTTCAAAAGTGATTACATGATTACTTCCATCATTATACTTCAAAGAAAAAATAGAAATGTAAATAATGTAGAGAATAATTATATAATATAATATATACATATATCCCTCATTTATCATTTCTACTTTTTTCTTAAGGCTGACGTTTGAAACAGTGCAATAATGTTTCAAAATATATTAAGTAATACAAAAAATATATTTTATTTTCTTATAGAAATTAGAATGAAGTGTCTAGAAATTACACTACATTTTCTTTTATAAATTTAAAACATAAAAATTATAAATAAGAATTATTTAACCTTCTGTCTACCAAAATAAAAAAAACATACAACAATTACCACTAGGGTCCATTGGACCCATATATATAAATTAATTGTTTTTATTAAAAATTTGTTACGAAATACAACCCAAAAGAGTCTAACATTTATATATGGAATAAAACAAGAATTACTCTAAAACAACAATATAATTTTATTAAGTTAAATGTATTACAAACATTAAAATAAATTACTTTTTGCATGATGCACATATAACGAAAGAATGTTCCATACAAACATGTTTTTTACATTGCGAGCACAAAGTTCTCGTTTTCCTGTCTTTTTTAGATGGACAAATATTACATCTTGCTTTTTTCCTTGGAACTTCATAGTTTTCAGGTTTTTCAGGTTTATTGGTGGATGTTTCAGGCTCTTCATCTTTATATCCAGCTAATTCTTTCCCTAACTCTATTATAAAATTTCTTCTTTTCTTAAATTTTTTACTACAATTTTCATTGAGAGACGACTATAGAATAAAAGCATTCATGACACTTATGTCAATCATATTATAAAATATGATTAAGGGCCATCTTCTGGTCATTCTTTTCACAGTATAACTTCTAGTCATTTTGTCCATAGTATCAACTCCACCTTTCGTTTTATTATAATCAATAATTATGTCCGGTTTCTTTTTGGTGTCGTCGAGAAATTTTTGTTGTTATGCATGGTACTGAGCAAATTTACTACTCTACTTTTTTTAGGACAGTACGAAGTTATCATAATTTTCTCTTGAAATCCGAATAAAGACGAATAAGGTGCACGATTTATAGTACTTGTGAAGCAGACTGGTAACTCCGGTTTATTCTTCCTAATTGTGCGAACAATGCTTAATTTTTTTGAAAGTAAATAATTCGCAAGTGGATACGACGTAAAAAAATTATCACAAGTGATATTGCGACCTGAATTTTCTACTTCTTTCACTAATCTTTTTACTACACCCTCTCCTTGCTTCTTCACTCTTATGTTGTCTGCTTTTCCTGTATAAATTTCCAGTTTCCAAGCATACGAAGTAATACTGTCGCTGATGGCCCAAAATTTAATGCCATATTTACCAGGTTTTGCTGGCATATATTGTCTAAATTGGCATCTTCCTCTAAATGTCACCAACTGTTCATCAACAGTCATACACCAGTTTGGAATGTAGGCGTCTTGCAAATAAGTGTTCCATAGTTCAAAACATTCTCGAATTGGTTCCTGTTGGAAATGACAATCCAGGCTATTCAAATTCTCCCGTCAGACCAAAAGCACTGGCGCCACTGTCGTTATGTAAATGTCAATATCAACTGTTCGTTGCTAATATAAATATATATTTAATCCTGTAATTATTGTAAATGTTTCTCTTTGTGTGGAATACATAAAGTTGTTTATTTGCCATCCAAGATCAGTTTTATTTAACTCGCCTAACTCAATCACGCAAGCCTGCGCTCATTCACAGTTCCAGTTTATCATTAGATTTATTTATGCGTCTTCTAGTTGCGTTATCAAATCTTATTACGCGAAGTATGTTCTGAAATCTATTACGAGGCATAATTTCACGGAAAATTTATCGGCCATCTTTATTACTCCATAGTTGAGACACTTCTTCATTTTTTGATTTATACGTGCTAATTAGTACCAAAACACCAATAATTTTTTTTAGTTCGTTTGTATCAATTGGCCGCCATTCTTCTTTGAATATGTTAGAACCTTCAATATTAGTCCACTTGACTATAATTTCAAGTAATGATTTGCGAAAAAAGATCAAGAAAGACGAAGATATTGTATCAATTTCACGATTTGCATAACGCGAAGGCCCTGCACTTTGACGTAAAATATTATGATCATTTTTCCTGCCTGTTTTATGTAACAATGGTTCTTCGTACCAGATTTGCTCTTTATTTTTTGATAGATAATGTTTTTGGTTTGTACTAGGCACAGGTGAATTATTCGTACTCGTATTTGTACAGGTTTGCCCCGAATCCAATTCTTCAACTTCGCTATCCGAAGAGGATACATCAGAAATTACATCTCCTACGTTATCAGTTGTGTAACAAGTCAAAGTCAGCACATACTTAGTGAATACAATTAAGTAAAGTAGAGCATGTTGTAATGAGGTCTTACAGTTGCACCTGTTTCGTTATCATCATTCGAAGAAAGAAAGTCACTTTCGTCATCACTTTCATATTCCACGACACTCATCTCATTCACAAGAGTTTCTAATTCCGTATGTTTCAGAGCCCTTCGGCTGCTCATCCTATAAATACGTATAAAATTACTTTTAGGTTATGGGCATAATATTAGGAAATGAAAACAATGTACCAAATACTTACTTGCATGTAAGTATTATTTGCGATGAAAGAATACAAATCTATTTTCAATAAATAAAACTTGGACTTCAAATTCACTATATAATTGTGCAAGAAGCGGAACAGATAAATAACGCGTAAAATCTTTATCTTTACTAAGGCATAACCTGTACTCTAGCTGGAAACGCGTAAACTAACTTCAAAATTATATTGGGTCCAATGGACCCTTGTGGTAGTTCTCGAAAGTATTTTTATAGCAAAAAATTGATACAATTTAAAAAAAAATAATTATAGAAATAGCATTAAAATACTTGTATTTGAAAAGTCATAAATCCGTAACATCGTAGGTAACTTATAAATATGTAGAAATTAATATTAAAA
The DNA here is from genome assembly GCA_911728475.2 of Pterostichus madidus. Classification (NCBI taxonomy): domain Eukaryota; kingdom Metazoa; phylum Arthropoda; class Insecta; order Coleoptera; family Carabidae; genus Pterostichus; species Pterostichus madidus. Next base: position 12,181,015 of record OU452316.1, on the reverse strand, counting down.
TCGCTAAAAGGTCCATTGGACCCACTTGGTAGACGGAAGGTTAATTCCAATATATTAATTAAAATAAAAATAGTTTTACCCTATAATTTCATTGTCAGAAATCCAAATGTGCTCATATTTTCCTAATGAAATGGACCAAATTTTAAATTAATATGTTAATGTTCGTTCATTGTTGAAGAAGTTCTGTATCTGTGTCCTTTTGTGCGGCGGGAAATGTTGTTAATAATTTGTGCGTTAGGATATTGGTGTTCGGGCTCATGGTCTCAATTTGATACCACTGGTTTTCTTAAACTTCACGTGATTAATAAATTTACCAATATTTTGTTGTTAAATAAATATCAACTTAACAGTAAAATGAAAGCGAAAAAATTATAAAAACTTTTTAGGTTCTTGTTTGTTGGGCACTATTTCATGATGCTCATCTAGTTAATAAAAGGACAAATACAGAGTGATCAAAAGGAATTGTTACAGTTGGCAATAAAAAAAAAATACTTGAAATTGGTAAGCCTGATATATAAATTTATTTCCTGTTGTTGACAGTGGTACATTTATTATTACATTTATTTCTAAAGTATTTCTATTATTTAAAAAGTCAAAATTCTATTAGCTGTCAGACTCCTGACATAACCTTTTTGTATTTATTAGGAATGTCAAATAGCATTTCCGCTTTTACTTGGCGTTGTGCCAACTGTGGAATAAAAAGCTCTCCGGAATTATATTGCTAACTGTAACAATTCCTTTTGATCAATCTGTAGTAACAATGCCAAATTACGTAAGTGCCAAACTTCTCTTATCTCAATCATGAGCTCTGAATTTGCAAAATTTCTATGGGGACGCGAGTTTCGATAATGATCAAAATCATGACAACTACTAGCGTATTGCATAGAATTATTTAAATATTTTACCTCACGCGCAAAATATATCACTTACCGAGATCTGCTTCAGCAGAATGCCACACCCAGTAATGGGTAGAAGGCGTGATGATATATTTATTTTTATTTATTTATAAAAATATGAAAACTTATCAGCTGAGGAAATAGAAAATATGAATACAAATTTTTCTTTAATGAACAAATATTACCGTCGTTTTTATAAAATTTGAAAGAAAAATTAAATAAATAAGTATATCGTCACGCCTTTTATCCATTACTGGGTGTGGCACTCTGCAGAGGCAGATCTTGGTAGGTGATATTTTTATATGAGTGAAGTGTGGTTGCCAGCCGTCAAATTACGGCCCCCAAAGATGTTATTGGTGGAGAAGCCACAGGGGTAATTTTAATGTGGTGAAAATGTTTGTCGGCTGTGGGAACTGAACTAGGGTTCTCAGGATCCACAGGCTGACTCGATACCACTGAGTCATCTATCCAATTAGAAACAAAAATAGAAAGGTATAAAAGAAAACAAAACTATAAAAAAATATTGATAAATTGATTTGCCCACTTATTACGAAAACGTCTACTAGAAGCATAAGTATTAATGGCATCAATCGTTTTGTTATTAATATCAATAGGGCAGGATTTTGGTATCCTAATCACAAAATTTTATTTGCCACCAAAAAAAAAGAAAATTAAGAAAAATATATATTTTTTTATCTGTTTATATATAATCAGTACAAATACATACGACAACAAAAAATGTTAATCTAAAACAGCTTTTAACAATATCAATATAAAAGTGCGAATCATTTAAATTTTTATAAGTTGTAAACCAATGAACAAATGTCATCAGTCTAAAAATAATTTATATATTCAGTTAAACAATTTACTGTGTATTAAATATTTAGAATAATTAAAAAATATTAATTTTTGTAATACAATAAAATATTTAACCTGAAATTAATTTACAGATTTAAATAATTTATTAATATTTTTTTCTCGGGCCTCTGATGTGTGAGGACCTTAAGCAACTGCTTAAATCGGCTCTGAATGTCACTCGTCTTTTTAAGAGTAGCACTCATATTTTGTCACTGTCTCTAATCGCTCACGATAACTCGTTTATCTTTATGAATGAGTATAATGTGAAGTTCCATTTAAAATAAAAACAATATAGGGCTTTACCACTAAATAAAAATATCTGTGTAAAGAGAACGTTTTCTTGGGGACATTGCCCCAAGGTAAATTTTCCATGGGGACACGAGCCCCAGTACCCCTGTCTAATTGGAGCCCATGACTATATCACAGTTATTGTTGATTTGCGCCACGCAAATTTAATTATCAACAAACTTGGTGTTTCCTAATACCTATTCAAAAAAAAAAAAGTATAGGTATCCAAATAAAAACTCTCCGAAAACATATTCGAATAAATGTAAAAATAAGGAATCTTATATTTCTTCCGCGAATTTTTATTAACCGGATTCATCGTAACTTTTAAGTTATGTTACCGTGTTTTAAGGAAATCATTTAAATAATTAGAAATGTGATTAATTATATATTACATAACAAACTATATTTTTCTACAACTGTCAAAAAAACATGACACTGTGTCAAATTTCAACATCTATGACACTTTTTAAAAAATATTTTCGCGTTTCCTTGGTTTCAACACATCAAATTTACGTTATTTTTGATTTTAATTCTTTTAATTCATTTAAATATGGGGTGATGCCTCAGTGGTATCAAGTCGGCCTGTGGATTCTAAGAACCGTGGTTCGATTCCCACAGCCGACAAATATTTTCACCAAATTAAAATTACCCCTGTGGTTCCCCCACAACTAATATCTTTGGGGTTCGGATTTGACGGCTGGTAACAGAACTTCACGCGCATAAATATATCACTAACCGAGATCTGCTTCGACAAAGTGCCACACCCAGTAATAGGTAGAAGGCGTTATTTTTATTTACCTAAATAAATCAATAATTATTGTATTACGCGTTTTTGACAGTTGTAGAAAAATATATTTCGTGAGCGATATTTGTGTTATTTGGCGCATTCGAATGACATTTTTTTCTCGACATAACGGTCGCGACCAAAAGTGACTTTTTCACCTGCAACAAAACAACACTCATTTCGCGCACTTAATACAAAAATAACTACTTGCTTATAAAACTAAAGATCTAATTAAAACTAAGACCCTTTCGAACATGGCCTTTAATAGTTCAATTCGCACTAAATATTTGTTTAATTATATTTTTGCTGTGGTTAGTTGCCAGCCTGCAGTGGAAAACATTTCATGAGAACAGTGTTGAAAAAATAGGTGGAGCCAAGTGTGCTAGAGAGATACGTAAAAAGAGACAGGAAATATATACCTTAGAAAGAAACTTTTTATAAGAGATAATGTCTGTTATAATTACACAAAATCTAAATTTCTTGTATATTCAACAAGTTTATATCCTAAACATTAAAATTTATAGCCTATGGAATAAAATATACATCATATATAGTGAATTATATATATATATATGAACAAATGGTTTAATATTGAAAGAAACGGCAACATATACAAAAATTTAATTTATTTATATCAAATCAGATTATAATATAAAAAATGTGAATATCTATTAATATGTAAATTTAATCAATTTAGGGCCAGTTTTTCAGTCACCGGTTTTTTCTCGATTAATGTTACTCTTGATTAAATAATAATGGTAACCATAGTATCCATTATTATTTAATCATGATTAACATTAATCGGTGAACGAAAAAGTGGAACAAAGTTAGCTAATAAATATATTTCTAGCTTGTATAAATTTAACACTTCGCGGAAAATCAGATCTTATAAAGTGTCACTTCTACGATTCTTGAAAAAATATATTAATTATAATTTAGTTTTCAAATTTTAACCGACGCCGGAATTTGAAACATAGTCTCTTTGAGTCTGCAAAATAATAACTAATTCCATATGTTATTAATAAGTATTTATTTAATATTGTAGGACATCGCTTACAAATAATAGTTAATGTGTCATGATAACTGGACCCTTTTTAAAGCCGACTGCGTATTAATTCGTGACAATACTGAACGATCAGTTTGTGCAGAATTTTTTGAAAAAAACATAAATAATATGATGTTCCATATCATTTTGTTTTGGTTAATTTCATTCACTGTTTTAAAATAAATATAAATATATCATCAAGGCTTTTACGCATTATTGGATGTGGCACTCTGCCGTAGTAGATCTCGGTAAGTGATATATTTGTGCGCATGAAGTGCGGTTACCAAATAAAATCAGAGCCCCTATTGGTAGGGGAGCACAGAGGTAATTTTAATGTGGTGAAAAATGTTTGTCGACTGTGGAAATCGAACAAGGGTTCTAAAATCCACAGTCTGATTCAATATAACTGAGCCACTTACCCCTATTTAATAAAAATTTAATTAATTCTAATCTATGTGCTAAAAAAACATTATCATCGGTCGTTTTGCAAATTAACCAAATAATTATTCATTAACACAACTTTTCTTCTTCAAATAAAACAATAATAAGGCTTTGATTGTTGGCTGGTGTTGCTCGATGTTTATTATTGTTATCTCCGATTCTCTCATGGTACTGTATATGTCTTTCTCGCTTAAACTTATGCGTTCTCTTCAGGTGTACATACATACATCTACTTAATAATTGTTTGGGAGTAGCGCTATATCATGGTAGGTGAGACAACGATCCCTGCATCTGAATCAGATGCCAAATTTGAATTTGCTCATTCAATAAAATTTGAAAAGGAATTTAGAAGATACAAAAAATATAATTATAATATTTAAGAACCTGTCAACGAAATTGAATTTAAGGAAAACTTTATCTATCAAATAAATAATATCGGAAAATAGTGCAATTCTGAATGAAATGTTATCAAATATTAAAAAGAACACGAAAGACCTGCTACTTTATTTAAATTTCAATTATAACGAATAATATGAAAAAATAATATTTGACAGTTACGTTGTAGCATTATTTGTAGATATATTCGCATATCGTTTCTCTTCTATGGCGAACTATTGGAAAATATAGCTGTTTTAGGCAAATTTAAAGGTAGTTCTTACAAGTAACTAATCACTCATCAAAATAAGCAATATATTTCAGATGTAGAATGATTCTTATTTTAAGCAAAATATGGAAGGAAACGAATATGTAAAATTTAATTTTCCAAGTAAACGCTTGTTTTTATATTTATCTATGTACTGCTCAAAGGGTTTATATTCTCCTTTTTTAAATTATGAAAATCTAAATTATATCACTAACCGAGGTCAGCTGCGATAGAGTGTCAGCCAATTATGAGTCAAATAACGTGATGACATAATATTAGTTTTATATAAATTACTCGAGTTTTCAAAATGTGTCAAGGCTAGGTTTTATGAATTTCTGGTTTTAACAGTAATAAATAAAATTTTATCAACTTACCTTTAATGAACACCAAAAGAATGGCAACGACATATGTGGAGTGCAACATTTTTGTTGAAGAAAAATAAATTGATCGAAACAAAAGCAAACACTAGGAAACTAGAAAGTTCTGTCCGCGAAACCAAAGACCGAACTGATTCAGAGATTAAAATTTTACAAGTTTAGGAATATGTTTACCTTCCTCAAAACTTTTCCTTATTCAGTGATAAATGGTTATCAAACAGTGATTAGCCGCACACAATAACATTAGGCGGATATTGATATATCATCAACAAGTTAGTTGACATAATCATTTTGTTATGGTTTTACGAACATCCTGCTATCCTCCAATTGTCTTATCGTGGTTAGTTCTTGCATTGCTTATAACTGTTTGTATTGTTTTGAGGAAATCAGAATTAATGTTTTTATAATATTAATTTTTTATTTATTTATGCTTCTCTGTACAGCAGGAACTTAATCCCAATTACAATACAGGGTCTGAATTCACCGAACCGCAATCTGATAGTTCATATATATTTAGCTTGAGTAGGATTCGAACTCGGGAATGCTGTAACGCTCGCTACGGTACCGTATTGCTGTGTTTTGTGCTCGATTGAGTTGGCGGTAAAATAATAATTTACTAAATTTTGTTTGTCTCACTTTTTGATATTTCGCGATAAGACGTAGCGGTAGTTAACAGGCAACATTTTTATATCAACTCTAGGCTTTGCTGATTAGTGGCAGACCTTCTTTTTGACATATTTATCGCATATTTTTATAATACTTGCAAAAATAACTTGCGCGTCACTATGAATTGTTTTCCCTGCATAGAGTTAATTTTGTTCCGAATATGTGCACTTTCCGAGTCAATGCGACGCCACCGAATGCCACGTCACCTAAAATCCGCGCGCCCTAATGTCCACTCTGCCTAAAAGTCGAAGCATCCCGCATTGCCGAATCCGAATTCCACCTAAAATCCACGCGCCCTAGTGTCGACGCGACCCAACAACCGGCACATCGAAAGGTTCTCCTAGCACTTTATCCATAACACCGAAACTAGTTTCGTCTCTCTTTTCCACAGCTGCACCTCATATCGACGTCACACTGACGTCAGATCTATAACGATTGTTAGTGACGTCAAGCATGGCGTCACGTATTCAGTACAGTAAATCAAATAAACATTGAATATAATAATTTTTGAGTTGATTAATTTATAAAATGCAATGCGCTAATCAAATAAAACAACTGCCCAATCTTATAAAACTATTTAATCTACGATTTCAGTCTAATTTTAATTGTACAAGTAACGAAAATATGTAATGAACAGGCTTTATTAGAAACAATCTTATGCAAAATTGTGGATTGCAATGTGTCTCTGATATTATTCACCTTTTGGGCCATTTGTCATATTCAGTGAAATTATTGCAATCTAGCATTTATTTACTATAAACGCCGTAGTTAAACTAAGTTTAAGTAATAATGATTTTTGAGTAAGATTCTTTAGGGTGTCTATACCGAGAATATGTTATTAATTTGATATTTACTATTTATTTAGTTTGTTGTCTTTTGCTGTTGTTATTCATTATGTTGTGCCCAACTGTATGTAAGTTCTATTATCCATAATCGACCTACAGACCGTTAACAATCAGTGATAAAATTTTATAGTTTTACAATTTGCCTATTTAATGACTGACAACAAATATAAATATTCCTATGTAATATAACTATACAACATAATTTTAATTTATATTGGAAAAGTAAATAAAAAAACAGGCCTAACTCTTCCGAGAATAACAGTGGTTCAAATTTACCGCAAATCCGGTTTTCGTATCATGATGGCACGTTTTCGTAGGGTGAATATAATATGCAACATTGTACATTTTCTATATAATTTTTCATATATTTAGGAAAATTTTGGTAAATATACTACGTAGAACTTACGATAAATCATTCGATCTGAAGTTAGTATCAGAACGATGATCTGGCTTGATCTATTTGAAATCAAATATTATTCTTATTAAAAATGAAACTTATTATGTATTGTACTTAATTTTAAAGCCAAAACTTGGTATGGTAATAAAGTAGACGTCAATAAGTGTATACACAAGTAATGAAAGAAATTACGTTCAAAAATTTTATTTTATTTTTCAAAAATGGTAAGCACGATTTCATTAAAAACATTTATACATATTTAAGAATATGATCTACTATCACATGGTAAATTTGTATCTAATTTAAGCGGGAAAGTTTTAATAAAAAATTAAATATGTAAATAAATGTTCAAAAGCAGACTTTTTTGCATATATAATTTTTTGCAACGCGAATTTTTCATTTAAATTGGCTAAAAAATTACTGAGCTATTGAAAACTATAATCTTAAGAATAAATATTTTAAAAATTAAATCGTGTCTAGAATTTTTGAGAAAATCAGATTTCAAATTTTGATAACTTGTTCTCCTCCACTTCAATTCCTATTTATTTGTTTTATAAAGATTAAACAAAATATACATATCAAAAAGTATAATGTTCAATGCAGTACTATATATAAAATATTTTCTCACCGATTAGCATCATGATGCTATCACTATTTTAGAGAAAATCGTGTATAATCATATACTTCATGCCACAAATGCCGCAATGTCATAACAACGAAATAAATAAAAGTCAGTAGTAATTCATTTTAATTTATGTTAATATAAATAGAAAATTTTGAATTTCTTGAAATTGTAGTACCAGACATGAATGTATTTGTAGAAAGGACAGAATCGCTTGTCTAAGAAATATTAATTTGTTCATTAGTAGATCCAAGGGTTCGAGTAATCTTATTTTTAGTTTCTCGCGATTCTGCAACGTAACCCTCAACACCTGCATCACTCTTCCAGTCACCAGATACGTTGGCGATGTTTCGATGAATCTGCCCAACTATATTAGTGCTAAGTGAATTACATATACAATTTTCAATATTATAAAACAAAACACAATTTTCACATTTTTTGCCTGAAACTCAAATAATTTTTAATAATATTATTATAATTTACTGCAACTTGCAACCACCTATCACATTTTCGAAGAAAAAATTTAATAAATTTTAATATAAAAACATTTTGATTTCCATGAATAAATACTGGTCATATAACGCATTTACGAAAAATTTAATCAATTGTGGCGTTGAAAATATTGTAAAATTCTCTGGTAAACAACCAACCGATCAAGATAGTAAGTTTAGGTAAATTAGTAATATGTATATCAATATTGTCTTTTATCAGCAGCACACATTTCAATTTCGAAAAAAAATACACCATAACGATGTAGACTTGTCAATTTTTTATTAATAAAAAAAGATAGAATATTTTGAAAAGCAATAAATCTAAGACTTAAATACAAACAATTTACCTGATCTAGAAATGAAGCAAGTTCAACCTTTTTGGTAACTATCTCCGTGTAATTAACTCTTAACCTATCGGTAGAATTTAAAATCGGGATATATTTTTAAATACTGTTAATATTCTTGCCCGTATTAACCCATATCATCCCAAGGGTGGAAATAATGAAGAAAATTTATAATTTTTAATAATATTCTATTTATTAATTCTAGCAAAGGCAAATAAAACAAAAGAACAAAACAAAGTTACATAGAATTTAAAAAAATAGGTGGTTGGTTAATGCACCACTGGTATATATGACGAAAAAAATATTAAAAAAAAAATGCAATCCATTACCTATGTAAGCAGAATGAGAGAAAACGCTTAGAATTACTTTATAATTATTATAAATAAACCTTTTAACAATTCGGAACCACAAAATAAAATAAAATGTAAAAATTTGATTGGTGCGTCAGCGCACCACTGGGAATGTACAGTAACATAATGAATTATTTTTGTGGTATTGAGCAAAACATTCAACATGCAAATGTACTTTACATCTTTGACAAATATATATTGTGTGATTATAACATACTCTGCACCTTCTGTATGCTTTTTCTTCATTGCTAATTATTGTATGACCGATTTTTTCAAATCCAATTTCTTCAGGGGTGGCGGAACATGTCTTATAATGAGTAGAGGTTTTGATTTTATCTATTTTAACGCTATGTCGGACTTGAATTCAAATAGCGATATATTTTTGTCATTTACATTATTGAATAATGGGATGGCTAGCACAGTGGTATGAAGTCGGCCTGTGGATCCTGAGGTCCCTGGTTCGATTCCCACAGGCGACAAATTTTCATAATTTGAAAAAGCTATCCCTGTGGCTCCTCCACCACTAACATGTTTGGGGGCCGTGATTTGACGACTGGTAACCGCACTTCAAGCGCAAAATATATCACTTACCGACGAAATATTTGATAACATGATCATCACCTATATTTCAACAAAAAATTATTTGTAATATAAAAGTTTAGCTTATTATACAACCTAAAAGTAGAAGGTTCGAAAAGAAAATATTTTGTTTTTTCCAACTTGAATGTGACGTTATTATTTTATTATTTTCTGTTCAAAAACTATGCAATTTCAGAATTGTTTTGTATCACCATGGAAACTGTACGGAAAAGTACAAAAAGGTCCATGTCCAAAAATAGTTGATGTAGCCATGGTTATGTATATCATTAACAGCTGTATTCCATTTGCCACTTGGTTCACTTAGATCAGTTCAGATAAATTTTACACATGACTAAATGAACAAAATTAAGCAAACTGATGCACTTATTGGGACGTATTACTTCAAAGTAAATTAGAATATACAATTCTAGTATTGGTAATAAAGTAAGCGAAGTAATCCAGCGAAATAAATAAGTAATCTGGTTCAGTAAATGTAAGTTAGATCTGATCCAAATGGCAAATGGAATACGCCTATCATGTCAATTTGTTTCATTTTAATTTAAGAAGGTAGATCAGCGGAATTTGATAGATACGCGGATTGTCAATTCAATAATAAATACTAAATAAATTCTGATTATTTATTACCGTGTTTATCGACTAAATTCAAAATATATTCTTTTTATACATAAAAATCGATATGAATGATTTTAAATAAGCCTATTGTTAAATAGTTTTCAATAATGACGTTATATATTTGCACATGTATGTCGATTAATAGGTGATATTGATTTATTTTCAAGTTTTTAAACAATTAGTTTTTTTTTATAATACTTCAAAAAATCTCAAAATATGTTTAAAATATTGAAAGAATATAATTTATTACAAAAAACTCTCAGATAGACATAAATTTCTAAAATATTTTTTTTTACATAATATAAATACAAATACACATAACAAATATACAAAAAAAATATTTAAATTTGTGGAATAAATTAATAGTCTTTGTCGCCTAGGTTTGAATTGAAGAAGGACAATCTTCAAATAACTTTTCCATAAATTGACACCATTTCTTCAATAAAGAAAGAGGATGAATGATAAGTGAATAGGAATGATGTGATTTAAGGTTTGATTGTGATAAATGATTTCGAGTGTAATAAATAATTGAGTTTGTATGGAGTGATCTATGAATGTGGTTTAAGTGAGGGTGATGTGTTCGGATGATAATGTTTGACGAAGGCTGATTATTTGATGAATGTAATTAGTGAATATTTTATGAGTGATTTTGGGGTTCGTGCTGCCCCATTTCTTGGGATATAGCGTGAAGATATGTATGTATGTACGTATGTTCTTCAATAAATTCCGATTTACAGTTTTTATTTTCTAATATTTTGTGTCCGTGTATACTTAATCTTCCAAAAAATCAATTACATTGTTAAAGGTACGCCAAGATTGCGCAGATACCTTCCCCAAAAATTGTAATATCTATATATTACAGATTTTTAAAAAAGTGATATCTAATTAAGCCAAGAAAAATATTCGAATTTAAAAAACCTTATCCAACAGTTTTAAAAATATCGGGACAAATAAAAAAAAAAATTAATTAAAAAAAACCTTGGCGACCCCAGTGTTTAAAATGTTACTTAAACTGGTAACACGCTAATCTCCGCGGACACTGATATAGAATTAACTTCAGTAAGACAATAGACACAATATAACATCTAAATGAAAAAAATTGCGTCAAGTGATAACGTGCAAACTAAGGCTGACAATAAAATTGAAAAAAAACTGTGCAAAAGATGCCATAAAGTGGCAAATAGTGGATTAAAGTGTATTAAATGTAATACTGTTTCGCATACAAGCTGTGTTAATACTTTGAAACTACCCATATACAGTGACAATACAATATTTTGTTGTGCCAACGTGGTGGACAATAGTGACAAAGACACCGACACATCTTTCACAAATGTGAGTGAAAATAGAAGAAACAGTGATATTTACTATCTAAAAGAAATTATAATACAAAAAGATGATACAATTTTAAATCAAAAAAATACAATAAAAATATTAAAGGAACAATTAGACGTATTAAATAAAGTTTTAATTAATAATAGTGTTAAAACTAATCATCTAACGCCATCTGCACAAAAAAGTATTAAACAAAATAAAAAACCATTAAATTTAAATATAAACTCAAATGACGACTTACCGGCTGAAACAGCGCTAGTTACAAACAACACACAGTCGATACAAGCAAAAACAAAAATATTGATGCTGACAAGGTTAAACAAAATGGCAATGAAAACAAAAACAGTGCGGGGAACAAAAATTCATTCCAAAATAAGTTACTTTCCAATGAATTTAATATACCAACAAAATCTGACGGCTATCATACTTCAGATCGTAAATCCACACAACGCAGAAATAAACTTCTGTTTGGTAAAAAGGAGGACAATCAAAATGTAACCTTAAAAACTGTTCCAAAACCTGCTTACATTCATATCTACAGACTTCATCCTGATACAAAAGTCTCTGAAGGTACTGAGTACCTTGTAGGAACGTTTCTTGAAGTTAAAGTTGAAAAATTGTTAGCTAAATTTCCTGATCAGTATGCGTCATTTAAAGTAATGATCCATGCTAATAACTTTCAAGCAGCCATGAATCCTGAAATTTGGCCAGCAGGAGTCGGCTTCAACCGTTATTTTCACCGAACACAAAGGGCTCTGGAATCGATATAATCGACACCACACACTCGATGAAAATAGTACAAATCAATGCAAGAAGTCTTCGTAACAAGAAACTAAACATGGACTCATTTCTATCTGACGTTGATCCTGATATCATAAGTATCTGTGAACATTGGCTAAGTGACACTGAAATTATTAATTTTAAGTTAGATAATTACTCTCTATGTAACTACTTTTGCAGAAAAAACTCAAGAGGTGGGGGCGTGGCTGTGTTTGCATCTGAAAAGACAATATGCGCAAATCCAGTGCAAATCCAAATCAAACAGAATGAAAAACATTTTGAGTACACGTGTGTCAATTTTAAAGTTGGAAGAAGAAAGAGCGTTTTGCTATCTGTATATCGTCCCCCGTTGGGTGATTATCGTATATTCTTGGATGAACTCAGTAATATGCTCAACTTGGTATGTAAAGATAATCCTTTAATTTTTTTAAGTGGAGATTTCAATATTAACCTGTTGGCGGACACCTATGTAGAAAAAAGAATTCTTCGATGTCTTAAGTTCGTTTGATCTCCAGCAAAGCTTTCATAGACCAACTAGGAATTATGAAACACTGTTAGATAATATTTTTACAAAATTATGCTGCTGAAAGCCTTTATACGGAGTTTTCTGATCATGGCTCGGTGTTGTTAAAGATTCCTCTGGATAATGTCGATAAATCTGTATCGAACCTAATAACTATTAAAAAAAGAGAATTTTCAGTTGAAAACCAAAAAATGTTCTACAATTTACTCTTAAACGAAGATTGGTTTAATGTCTTAAACTTGAGTGATGTAAACTCTAAATATGAAAAATTTGCTTCTATTTTTTCATATTATTTTGAAATTGCATTCCCACTAGTCATAAAGCACATTAAATCAACAAGCAAACAAAAATCATGGGTTACCCCAAAAATAATAAATATGTCAAGGGAATTAAAAAATCTTCACTGGCTTTCTCATAATGGCGCGAATGGCTTAAATATAATTTTGCAGCAAAAATACAAAAACTTAAAAAAGGTTTATAATAATGAAATTCGTAAAGCTAAACTTAATTTCAATGAAAAGCTTTTACAGAATTCGAATAATTTTACAAAATCCAGTTGGAATATTATCAGGCAAAGTACTAATAATAAAAAAAATAATATAAAACCAGCTTTAATTATCGACAGCGGTGTAATATCTGATCCTCGTATACTGGTAAACAAATTTAATCAATTCTTTGTCTCTAGTGCGGAAAATTTGGTTAGTGGTCATAATGGATCTCCACATCAGCCAAATTCAGGAAATAATTTCAAAGGAAATTTCAGTATGTTCTTGTCTGAAATAAGTGAGCATGAAATTATAGATTTGCTTACTGGTTTATCAGCAAAAAAGGCAGTGGGGCCAGACGGCATCTCTAGTTGCATAATGGGAAATGTTGCCGACCTTATCGCAGCCCCTCTTTCAAATATAATAAACTGTTCTTTTAATACCGGTACCTATCCGGATACTCTAAAAACCGCTAGAGTCATTGCTTTGCATAAAAAAGGTGAAACAACAAAAATTGAAAACTATCGAGGTATTTCGAATTTGTCAATTTTTGCTAAACTTATTGACAAAGCAATGCTTATACGACTGACTAATTATTTTGAAAAATTCCAATTATTATCTGAAAATCAACATGGATTTCGTAAAGGATTTAGTACACACTCAGCTTTATATGAAATGTCAAATTTTATTCTTAATTCTCTTGATAAAAGAAAACCTATATTAGGATTATTTTTTGACCTAACTAAAGCCTTTGATGTACTAGACCATAATTTACTTTTAGAAAAATTAAATATGTATGGAATTCGTGGGCCTGCTAATAAATGGTTTCTATCCTATCTTGAAAACCGTAAGCAATTTGTAGAATTAAAAATTGAAAACCAAACATATAAATCAGATCTGTTGTCTATTTACAGGGGTGTACCGCAGGGGGCGATTCTTTCACCCTTACTTTTTCTCATTTATAGCAACGATTTATGCAAATGTTGTTTGAACTTTGATGATTTTTATTTAAACCTTACTCAATATGCGGATGATACTTCAATGCTTATGAGTGCAAATGATTTACTTAACACATCCAGGGCTGGGAATACTTTTGTTCATGTCATGGAATCCTGGTGTCACTCCAATAGGTTAATATTGAATCCATCAAAATCGACAGTCTTACATTTCTCTAACAAAAATTGTAATGCTGATTCTAGTAGTGTTCTAATAAAAACTAAAGATAAATCCATCCCTGTAGTTCATACGACAAAGGTTCTTGGTGTAATGTTCGATGATCACATGACATGGGAAGCACATATTGATTTCATTGCTAGGAAACTAAACAGCTCGCACTACGCCCTTTTTATTTCACGTAACTGTGTGGGGTTAAGCATTTTACTTACTTATTACCACAGTAATGTTAAGTCTATTCTCGAATATGGTATTATTATATGGGGAAATTCTAAATTCGTAAACAGATTGTTTATTATTCAAAAAAAAATTACTAGACTTTTATGTGACGCTCCATGGAGAGAACATTGCAAACCCCTTTTCATAAAACTGAAAATTATGACCATCTATTCTCTATATCTGTTCAATCTATCTCTTTTTATGTACGACAATATGAATAAATTTACAACAAATGAGCACATCAGTTCTGGTATGCGAACCAGACACGCTTCCAACCTCTCAATGCCCAAACATAACACAACTCTATTTAAAACAGGTACTTCGTACACAGGCATTAAAGTTTTTACTAAAATACCTAATGATATTAAAGTTTTGAAGAGAAATAATTTTATAGTAAAAATGAAAGGGTATTTTATTGATAACCCTTTTTACTCAACGGATGAATTCTTGTCAATAAATTTTTAGAATGTAAGAATTCACTTTATATCTATAAATTTTGCTATTGTTGTTCTGACGTTGTAATACTCTGTCTAGAGTCAAACTACTGAAAAATAAATAAATAAATAAATAAAAGAAAATCATATTACAAAGAAAATTTTGGTTATATTGAACCGGAAAATATAAATTTAGGACGTAACAATGTACACGAAAATTGTTATTATCATTATATTCCTATTTTAAAAACAATAGAAAAGTTATTTCGTAATAAAGGTATATTAAATCAATATTCCATTTCTAATAATAATAATGAAACTGATACTTACAAAGATTTTTCTGATGGTTCAAATTATAAAACTAATTCATTCTACAAAGATAATCCTCATGCTTTAAAAATAATTTTATTTCAAGATGATGTAGAAATATGCAACCCATTAGAATCTTTTAAGGGTAAACGTAAGATTTTGGCTGTATGTATGTCAATTGGAAACTTAGAACAAATTAATAGATCAAAAAATGATTCTATGCATCTTGTTTTACTTTGTAAAGAAAAACATGTGAAATTTTTTGGTTATAATAAAATATTTACTCCTATTATACACGACATTAAGGCACTAGAAAAATATGGTATTCAAATTAATGTTAACGGTAACATCAAGAAAATATTAGGTACTATATTTGCTGTTTGTGGGGATAATTTTGGAAGTAATGGTTTAGCTGGTTTGACTGAAAATTTTAGTCGAAGTGAGTATTATTGTAGATTTTGTGTAACAAAGAGGTCAGAATTCCCTAAGAAGAATTTTAAATCTATAACTCGCAATAAAGCTAAGTATATGAATGATGTAGAACAGTTAAAGGCTACTCGTATACCAGAGAGTCGTGGTTTAAAATTTAATAGTATTTTAAATGAATTAAATTATTTTCATGTATGTTTACCAGGATTACCTCCCTGTTTGCTATATTTAATCGTAATAGCGCTATCATTTTAGTAGGCGATTTTAATATCGATCCAAATAGAGATGATAAGGAGTACGAGACCATAGCTAATCTGTTATTAACTTATAATATGACAAATGTAGTAAAAACTCCCACCAGAGGTGAATATATTTTGGACTACACTTTTACTAATTTGGGAAATCTTGATTACAGCGTTGTTGATAATTATATTTCCGATCACAGGACAATTCTACTGAATAGCAAAATAACAACTTCTATAAATAGATCGATAATTTATAAAAGATTATTTACCGAGGACAATATCAACAACTTCATTCAAAATTTGAAAAATGAATCCTGGTCCAATGTTTACCGGTATAAAGACATTGATGAAGCCTTCGATTGTTTCTTTGAAATATTTTTACATTACTTTGATTTACATTTTCCAATAAAAAGAATTCGAAGTAGATGTACCAAGTCCTGGGTAAATGATAATATTAAAATTTCGAGCAAAAAACTTAAAGAACTGTTTGAGCTTAAGAAAGTCTTTCCTGAACTAATATCTGTTTACAAAACTGCTAAGGAAGAACATTTTTGTTTAATAGCTGAATCTAAAAGACTTTACTACCAAACGCAAATTGAAAACTCCGATAATATTGCAAACAGTGCCTGGAGTATCATAAATAAAGGTAAAAATAATACTACTAACAAAAATAATTTCAAAATTGCACACGATGATACCATTGTAGAGGACCCGCACGAAATATCAAATTTATTTAACTTATTTTTTCAAGAAGCCCCGAAAATTATTATTGATAAAATTCCTAAAGTAGATACGAACAATAGTAACGAAATAGGTGATAGACAAGCAGCTAGTATCTTTTTAAATCCATTTACTTTACAAGAATCTATGGAAATCTTGACTTCAAAAATAAAGAATAAAAAATCGGCAGGTGCTGATAATATACCTAGTTTTCTACTAAGAAGAGCGAATGAACACATTGCGGTTCCACTTACTTATATTGTGAATATATCGTTTGAATCTGGAACTTTTCCGGAAAATATTAAATGTAACAAAGTTATCCCAATTCATAAAAAGGGAAGTAAATCCATTATGAATAATTACAGACCAGTCTCCATGACTTCAGGTTTTTCTAAATTTTTTGAATATTGCTACTTAAGCAGACTACTGCCATTTTTATACAAGAATAATTCCATCCCACACAATCAATTTGGCTTTAGATCAAAATGTTCCACGATAAGTGCCATACATTTTTTCTATGAAAAAATTATTTCATGTCTAAATAAAGGTGAATACCCAGTAGGTATTTTCTGCGATCTAAGTAAGGCTTTTGATTGTGTGGATCATGGTATTCTAAAAAATAAACTAGAAAATATTGGTATTCGAGGCGTAGCACTTAACTGGATCGAAAACTTCTTACAAAACAGAAAACAATTTGTTTCTATTTCACATTGGGATAAAAATGTTCAACACACTTCAAACTCGAATCAAATTAATATGAACGTTGGTTTGCCGCAAGGCACTTGTCTATCACCTATTTTATTTACCATATACACGGCCGATATGGTCAGCCAACTACCAAATGACTGTACACCAATAATGTATGCTGATGACACGTCCATAGTGGTATCGGATAGGGATGGTGACGCACTGCGGGAAAAATGTAATGATAGTATGCAGTGTCTATCACGGTGGTTTAGTGAGAATAATTTGTACTTGAATGATCGCAAAACTAATTTTTTACGCTTTCATTCTTGGCAGCACAGAAATAATTTAAAACTAGATGTCCAAATATGTAATGAATCTATTCAAAATTCTAATTCGACAGAATTTTTAGGATTAAATATGGAAGACACTCTACAATGGAAATTACAATGTGTAAAGCTCACTAAACAGCTAAACACTGCATTCTATATATATATATATATATATATATATATATATATATATATATATATATATATATATATAATAATATGGACGAATTTTTTAACGATGTATAATTATTAACTGTTTTTGAATTGTATGACAATTTCTATACACTTTTTTTGTGTCAACAGAATGTAATATTAATAAATAAATAAATAAAACATGTTTGAACTTGCTAAACTATGCACGTGGACGAGTAAGTAAAGTATAGAACAATCTTAACAAGTAATTACAAGTGCATTGCGTCGCTATCGGACTTGCACAATTAATTTGACAAGTTTGGACAAGTTCGGCAGCGCGTTTATTATAACACCAATAATAATCATGGTTAAATGCAGATAGAGATTTTTAGATACATGTGCGTTGATGCAAAAAAAATTATGCTGTTTAACAATGTTTTTTTTTTTGTTTCTTCCAGTGTTTCTGTCTTTTCTAAATGTTAAGATGTTAAAAGCAATATTACTAGCAAAATTTTTTAGATTGATACTAAAAGTCGGTGGAAGGGGGGCAACCAGGGGGCTACTGAAAATTTTAGGAGGGCAAGCGCCGCCACTGTGACAGCGGCATATCGTTTCTTGTCAAAAAAATGAAATATTTTGTCTCTTATTAATTTATCTAAAAAGTGACCCTTCTAGCAAAAGTGGGTCGAATAAATAATTAATATTAGAACTCTATTACATTTTTACACAACAATAAGGCATCCTACGAAAAAATTATGTAATAAAAAATTATTAGGATGAATAAAAGAATACGTGTGATTTTTTTTAGAAGTTTTTTATACATTTTTATAATTTTTGTTTTTTTGGACTGGTGAATTTTAGAATGTCATATTTTTTTACTCGAAAAGGATCAAATTTCCAGAAAAAATTAAAGGAACAGAAATTGCTTAGAATTGATCAAAGAATGCGTATGATGAAATGGCCCAAACACCCCAAAATCATGAAATTTTTGAATTTCGCCTCTTATATTTGAAAACTAGATACTTTTTCCGATTTTTTCGTGTCCCAAAAATTTTTTTGACGATTTTATCGACCTACTACACTCGCTTTTTAGGGACGTCTATGAGCTACAATTTGAGCCAAAAACGACCCGATCGGCTACGAATTTTTTTTTACAAGTTTTCCTTTCTGGACACTCGATTTTTCACCTGTTTCCGGCGGCCATATCCGAGCCGCTATATTTGATTTTTTAAAGGCGCACTCGGCTTTAAAATGAGCCCTTGGTCGATTTGTTTGGTTGCTTCTAATTTTGGTCACGGCTCTGATCCGGTTGACGCGGATAGTCCCATATACTAGTTAACGTACTAATTTTTCCTGTTTTAGAAGATTCATATTACATTTACCAATATATTGTATATATATATATATATATATATATATATATATATATATATATATATATATATATATATATATATAAATATTACATTTGTTTTCAGTTTTCATTTGATTTTTTAAAGGCGCACTCGGCTTTAAAATGAGCCCTTGGTCGATTTGTTTGGTTGCTTCTAATTTTGGTCACGGCTCTGATCCGGTTGACGCGGATAGTCCCATATACTAGTTAACGTACTAATTTTTCCTGTTTTAGAAGATTCATATTACATTTACTAATATATTGTATATATATATATATATATATATATATATATATATAAATATTACATTTGTTTTCAGTTTTGCAAGTAAATTTAAAAAGATAGTTTATTAATTAACTATGTTTAGAATTACAATTCTAGCCTAAATACAAAAATGGTTGAAGATTGCCAATTGTATAATTTTTCATATTTAACTTTTGTTAAATAAAAATATATTCACAATGTAGTATTTTTGTATCAGTAAGTATTACAATGGATGAGTAAACAAGAAAATGTATGTTTTATTTGAAATTTTATCAAGATTAAAAACACATTTTGCAATTAGTTAATTTTTGCAGTAACAGCCGAGTGATAAATCCGATATAAACGAATTGTTGAATCAAAAGTTAAACCTCGAGTCCGTGACCATAGAAAAAGTATAAGTACAACGGAATAGTTCAATAAACACAAGTAATATTATTAGCAGTTTCCCAGGAAACTGAAGATAACGTGCGTTAAGCTCATAAATAATTATGAATTTTATCAAATTTCTCGGCTCTTGTTTCGGAAGAAAAGAAACGAGGCCTAAATTCAAGTGTAATAATAAAGAAGCAGTCAATATGCAACGAAATTCAAAGTGTTACTCATACGCATGGGACAATCATGTCGTATCGGCTACAGGAGAAGGTAAGTCATATAATTTCATTTATTTGAACATGTATATTATATTTCCGATTTATCACTAATTACACAATTTATTAATTATTTTTCTAGAAATTAAAGAAAATCGTGTTTTTTTGGAAGATGGCACATTTGGAAAAATTTGCGAGTGTCTGTCCTTTTCTAGTGCCGCGAATAATTTTGGTACTATTCGAAATACAAAATGTCTTAATATTTACGTTAATAGGAAAATTTCGATAGAAAAACCATGTTATCAAAATTGGCATCGCGAAGAAGTGGAAACATTTTTCAATAGATTTTGGGTACCAAACCGATATAAATTTCAAGTGATTTTAATCGGGAATAATACATTCAAAATTGAGTTTGGCACCTGTTTGGAAAAATGTATAAAAATTTTAACCTTACCATCTTCGAGTAAAATTTAGATACGAAATGATATGGTCGTCGTGTGTCAAATTGTTAATGTTGTAACCGGATTAATAAAAATTAGAAAGTATCACAACATTTTGACCATTCTATCCAAATCAACAAGTGAAAAAGACGAGATCGTCAAGAAAAGGAAACACAAATTTTTCGGGAAAAATTTTAAATTTGTTAAATCATTCAACGACTTCTGTAGCCGGTTTAAATTTTTTGTTATTTCAAAAATTCCAATAAATTATAAATTTCATATTTAACAAATATTTATTTTATTACAGTCGCTACATTAATTTTTAATAATAATATATTTATAACATATTACACAAGTTAGTCATTTTCATTCTGATCATCTCTTTTTAACAACCTCTCAATAGGATACTATGTATCAGTGGCGTTGACAAGGGTGGTGGGGGTTCAGGTCCGGACCCAATCTTTGACAATTTTAAAATAAAATATTCGTAATATAGAAATAGCATTTGTATCAACTTATTTCATTTTAATTTTATACACAATTTAATATAAAAGGTTTTCCGCGTCCTAGATGCCTGTTGAGAGATATTTATCCTATTGAGAGGTTGTTAAAAAGAGATGATCAGAATGAAAATGACTAACTTGTGCAATATGTTATAAATATATTATTATTAAAAATAAATGTAGCGGCTGTAATAATAAAATTAATATTTGCTAAATATTAAATTTATTATTTATTGGAATTTTTTAAATAACAAAAAAAATTAAACCGGCTACAGAAGTCGTTTAATAATTAATTAAATTTAAAATTTTTCCGAAAAAAATTGTGTTTTCTTTTCTTGACGATCTCGTCTTTTCCACTTGTTGATTTGGATAGAATGGTCAAAATATTGTAATACTTTCTAATTTTTATTAATCCGATTACAACATTACCAATTCGACCCACGACGACCATGTCATTTGATACCAAAATTTTATTCGAAGGTGATAAGGTTTAAATTTTTATACATTCTTCCAAACAGGTGCCAAATTCAATTTTGAATGTATTATCCCCGGTTAGAATCACTTGAAATTTATATCGGTTTGGTACCCAAAATCTATTGAAAAATGCTTCTTCGCGATGCCAATTTTGATAATATGGTTTTTCTATCGAAAATATCCTATTGACGTAAATATTAAAAAATGTTGTATTTCGAATAGTACCAAAATTATTCGCGGCACTAGAAAAGGACAGACACTCGCAAATTTTTCCAAATACGCCATCTTCCAAAAAAACACGATATTCTTTCATTTCTAGAAAAATAATTAATAAATTGTGTAGAGAGTGATAAATCGAAAATATAATATACATGTTCAAATAAATGAAATTATATGACTTACCTTCTCCTGTAGCCGATACGACATGATTGTCCCATGCGTATGAATAACACTTTGAATTTCGTTGCATATTGACTGCTTCTTTATTATTACACTTGAATTTAGGCCTCGTTTATTTTCTTCCGAAACAAGAGCCGAGAAATTTGATAAAATTCATAATTATTTGTAAGCTTAATGCACGTTACTTCAGTTTCCTGGGAAACTGCTATTAATATTACTTGTGTTTATTGAACTATTCTGTTGTAATTATACCTTTTCTATGGTTACGGACTATTGATTCAACAATTCGTTTATGTCGGATTTATCAATGCAAAATTTAACTAGTGTCTGTTGGCACACATTCTGTTATTTGAAAATGAAAATGGATATATTCGCAAACTAACTGATACATGTAATATTTAAAACGTTTCAATGGGAACTTATTTGATTCAAGGATATAAATACAAAGTGATCAGTGCTATATTTCACAATGGTACTTCAAAGGCTGAGGGACGCTATACATGTATGATTAAAAAAGGAAAGTCATGGATGCTTGCAAATGATTCTCACGTTGAAAAATAAACTTGGCCGAGAAACTCTAAAAATGCTTATATATTTATTTTAGAACGATTTTAGATTTTTCTAGAAAGATGTAATAACAATATACCAATACCAAATATTGTATCGAAAAAAAAGTGATATCTCCCAAAAATATAATTACATTGTTAAAGTACGCCAATATTGCGCAGATTCGCGCCCTCCTAGAAAAAACATTCTCTCCCCCAAAAAGTTGACTATACTACAACCTTCAAATAAAAAAAAAATAAAAAAACCTTGGCGACCCCAGTGTTTAAAATGTTACCAGTAACATTTTAAACTCTGGGGTCGCCAATTATTATAATTTTTTTTATTTGACCCGATATTTTTAAAACTGGTCCACAAGGTTTTTTGAATTCGAATATTTTTCTTACACTATCGACTGACTAGCTTACTAGCATACTTACCGTATCGATGAGGTGCCGTCTTCTTAGTGGAGAAGAGTGGGTTTAGCTCGGAAAAAGAGACGCGCGCCATACTATTGCAAAACAGTACACTCAACCAAGCCTTATTGTGAAGGTGGGTAGGCAACAACGATGTTATCTGAACCTGAAAGATCGAAGGGTTGTAAGGAAAAGACCAAACGGGTACCACAAAATAAATAAGAGCTAGTTATGACAATTTGGTTATTATTGGAATTCACGAACATGTAAATATGATTAAATCATATTAAGATACAAATACTTACAAAGATGTTAGTTATTCGCCGGACGAATAACAGCTTGAAAATATTACCTGGAGCATACAGTGTACTAGACCTTTATTTTAACATCACACTATACAAAATTTCAACAAAAGAAAATTATCTTATTCCCAAAGCCGTTAAACAAATTAAAGGATTTCCAGGCCTGCTTGGTTATTATTAGAAATATATTAAGGATTTCACCACTCGAAACACCGCCCAGATTTACTTGAAAGGTTTGGCCCACAAATGTAATACTGATAACGTATGTTCCGTTTGTTCTGATTTTAGTAATACACTTGGTATAACAATCGAGAAATGTTCGTCATTATTTGACGAGGGAGAAAATTGAAGGTGCATTTTATTGGAGTTCTAATTCAACTAAATTTTTTGGATATTAAATGATACATTATGGCATGGAATAGATAGCACTTACAACGCGTAAATTGAAGTACCCGAAATTCGATCCCTAAACCAATAAATTTTACTATATATCAGCGGATCAGTATTCCAAATATCCACCTTAAATTTTTGAATATAAAATAACTGCGTTCAGGTTTAATTAGACGGGACTAGTGGAAGACAAGTCAAATGCCAAAAGTTTTATGTTTTATTTTTATGATAATGGCATTTATAGAAATTCAAACATTTATTACTTCAAGTCAACTATGACATTTTAAACAATATTAATTAAATATTGTAATCTTTATTTAAAAATTTATGATAGCAATTTGCTATCTACTCCATGCCATAATGAATTATTTAATACCCGAAGAACTTATTTGTATTTTAACATCAATAAAATGCGTCGTTATTTTCAAATGAAATTATTGTTAAAACTTTTATCTGTTGCACTGATACGATGGAAAATTCTTCTAATATTGAATGTGCATGTCAGATATCAGTTAAACGAAAAGAGCGTACACTAATAATAAATGATTAAAAAATTGTACCCAACTTTAATAATCATTATTTAAATACATAAACAAAGCAGCGAAATGTTTACTTACCGCTTCAGCACATGCCGGGCAATTACACGTGGCCTTATTTACAACTCTTCCTTGATTCATCTAAAAAAAGCATTAGAATAATATTTTTTTAAATAAAAATTATTTTATACTTATTCATTAATATTTGGGGCGAGAAAATAATATACATACATATAATTTTACATTATACGGTGCTTTGTCTGATTACATTTGATGTAATAAATGTTTCATACGTATTAAGATTTTCAATTACGATCAGAACATGACCGCTTTTAAAAGGGTTTTTGCCTGTTTTTAACTTGATTGTGGTAATTTATCATAAAAAATATTCCCAAATCAACATTTAATTATTCTGTAGTCTATTTCTCTCCTCGTTCACATAGAATAATTGGAAATCACTTCTCGAAAACTCTCTTCCAATACAGTTGTAATGCTGTCCGCGCGGCTCATTTCGCGCAAATTATAATTCGGAGATTATAATTATTGAAAAAAAATTAAACAACTTATTTTTCTCAAAGTAGAATTTTTATTCAAGATGATGTTTACTTGTCGAGGATCAGTACAAGAGTGAGTTTTTTTTTTAACTAGAATACATAATATATAATACCTTAAGATTAGTGCTTATGTTGCTAAAAATTATGGAAAAATACTGCGGTCAACTGAGATTGACCGGTGTAGACGTGTAGCGAATATGATGGAATCTTATCAAGAGTGTTATCATAAGTCCTCCCCATCAAGATTTCATCATATTTCTTATTTATTACTTTAAAGGGTTAATTTCATTTAATTCTATATCTTTCGTAGCAATTTTCGAGGATATTTTCTTATTAGTATTACATTTATAAAGTTTATAACAAATATAACTTAAAATTAGAGTAAATATAATAGCATATAAAACGTATGTATGATGATTGTTAACATTTATATTCAGGGGTTTTAATTGTTGTAATTTATAATCGGTAATATTTAATTTTGACAAGGTTAATAATTGTTTTACATGAATACTGGAGTCTTTTATTTCATTCAGTTCTCCTTCATATATTAATTCCTTATAATTTTGTTCTACTTTATTAAAGTGATAATTATTCAAAGTGCAATGTTGGTTATTATTGAACTTGTATATTCCTTTAACTTTTTTATCAATTTCATTATTATTACAATGGATATTTAAATTTTGAATCTTAGGGCTTACAACAATTATTTCATTGGTATTAGGTATTTGTTCGATACTATTTTCGTTTTCAATAAGTAAATATGAACAATCATCATTTCTATGATTAACAATAAGGTCATTGATACATTTCCTAATCTCTACGTTATCTGATTGACAATAATAATTTTTATTCTTTACACAGTTATTGGTAATAATAATTCTGTCTACCTTTTTTGTGTAAAGTGTATAATGTTCGTTTAATATGTATGTGCTTGTGTGATTTATGAATGGTATAGGTGTGAATTGGAATAATGGATATAGGGTAAGACTCATTATAGGTATTTCATCTGTTAATTTTATGTGTAGTGGTGTTTGAAGCAGAAAGTTGTTCGTTTTCTTTAGGAAATAGGTCTTCGTATTCTTTAAAGCTGCGTTTAAGTATAGATGGTTGCATAGTAAGAATCGTGAATTTTTGATCAACTTGTATTCAATTACAAGAAAGACATATGATTGTGAAATAAACTGTAATGAAGAGATTATTTTTTGTTACATGTCACTTATATGTTTGTTATTAACAAATTTTCTTAGTTAATTATATATTTTTTCTAAATTTTAAATACTATGTTAAATTACAATTATATTATACTGAGGGCATAGATACCATATTATAATACATAAATTTCATGATTTCAACAAGTATATCTCAGTATAAAGTCATAACAAATTGAACGAAATTGTATATGCTGAGTAGATTTTAGGTTGCTTGATGCCATGCAAAAAGTGTACGCTATTTTTAACAGATGTCAGCACTCCCGAATTTAAAACCATGTCAGTAATGCAGTTGAATGTAGATTACGGGAGTAGGCAGTGGCGAACTCGGCGTCACTCCACAGGAGACCTATTCTGTGCACAAGTCACCATGGTGATAGTGACAAAATTGATGACGTCAATAAACTGTATGCAATCCGCATATCGTGACTCAGCCTAGTGACATTATAGTAATTTTTGTTTCACTAGGTTATAGTTCTTTATAGTTTATATTGGTGACAATGATATTACATTTTATTTTCAAATGACAACTTGTTGGATGCCATTTTCTTTCTTTGTTCATTGTAAGCTTTTTCTGAGTAATAATCCGGTTTATCGAACAGAAAAATCAGTAATACTTGTAATAAAGTCTTATCACTTTTTACTGGTGATTGAAGCGTGGTAAGTAAAACTTTTAATAATGGAATGTGCATAATGTTAAATCTTATTTATTTTCAGCAAAATGTAAGACGAAAACAAAACAAATATCCAGGAATTAGAAAGAAATTTTAGTGTCCTTCATGGAGGATCATCTTGATTTTGCACGGGGCCGATTACAATCTACAGAAGTACGGCAAACTTTTAAAAATCTGTTAATGATTTTGAGCCAGCAATTAAATGGTACAGGTGGAAAGCAGAAAACCATTCAACAATGGCAAAGAATGAGAAAATGTAATACGCAAAATATGTACTCTATAATTTTAACTTTTGTAAGCAGTCTTGGACAGATATAAAAAAAAGAGAAAAGTGTCTGCCATGAAGGCAAGTCGGACAAAAACTGGAAGCAGTCCAATTACATAAATAAAAATATCTGATTCGGATGATCGTGTCATCAAAATATTGTCCGAATCATATATTTTTGGAATTGATGATCCTGAAAATATAAGCAAGAAAAGAAAGTCATATATTATTGGATGTTGCTGGCCCTTCTGGACTCCAAGAAATATCAGCGAAAAGAAAAGCATCTGCTTCTAGTTGGGTACAAAATGCTGAATTTTTAGAGGGGACAGACAAGAAGACGAATGTAATTTATAATAAATGTTTCGTTATTTTTTTTATTAATGATTTTCTCGATAATTTTGTGACGTCACAAAAATATGGTCGAACCTTGCAGATAACAAAGTAATACTATATTTTTGTTAATAAATTAATTAGTTTAATTATGGCCAGTTTCACCGCCAAAAGTAAAATAGTAAACTTAGTTTAATTAGATAACTGTCACATGGATTAATTTACATTACTGCGAAACTTTAGATTTGTTTAAACCAAGTTTGTTGGTGATGAAACTGGCAATTAGATGTGCAATACCTATGTTTAAATTTTTTTTAATTTAAATCTCGTTCAATACATTTAAAAACGTTATACTAGATGAGAAAATGATTATACGCCATTAAATTTGTTGACAAGCATGAATTTAAAAAACTGCGTCCTAGCAGTTTATAATTCACAACAAACCGTTGATTCCATGTCCCTGCAGTGTAATTGTGTAATTGGTATAAATTTCTTGTTGTGCTTAGCGGATACAATAAAACCTTGTCTTCATATTTGTCATGGCCTGTACCTATGTTTTTAACAGTTTTAATCATTTATGTGGAGATAATTGATCAAAGTTATTTTTAAAATTTTTAAGAAGCTAAAAGTAAAACGAAATCTCGAATTTTCATTCTCATCTCGAGCTTCTTGCTCGAATATTGGATACGAGACTTCGAAAAGTCGAGATCTTGCGGTATAACTATTAACAATATTTTTTAACTATTCACAAATTATTTGTAAGAAAAATAAGCCAAAATGGCAATTTAAGAATTAGAAATTGAACTATGGCTTTAAGTTATAATGATTTATGTAATATTCCAAACCTTATTATCACAAAACAACTCAACCGTTAGAATTATTGATAAATTTAGTATAATTTGCAAAGAAGCGAGTTAATTAATTCAAGGTTGACGGTATATCAAAATGTGACGTAATTTTTGGGTCACATCTAAATTATTTTTAAATTGTAATTTTTAACATGAAATGTGATCAAAAACCTAGTCATAAACAGACCAAATTATTGTCGGCTGTATCATGTAATAAGCGTCTTGACGTTTGTCAAATTTGTATTTATATGAGTCAAAACGAAATCGGTGTTATCAAAGATAAAAAAATTTTCGATTTCGTTTATTATTAACGATATTTTGCATGATACAGCTGTATGTCATTTTGTGTTACCATAGGTACTAACGACCTCACAGTTATAATAATTTTGTGTGAATTGAACGTCATATTAGAAACAAGAATATGGGGTAATGGCTCAGTGCTATCGAGTCGGCCTACGGATCCTAAGAACCCAGGTACGATCCCGACAGCCGACAATTTACCAATTTAAAATTACCCCTGTGTCTCCACCACCACTAACATCTTTGGAGGCCATAATTTGACGGCTGGTAATCGCACTTCACGCGCATAAATATATCACTTACCGAGATCTGCTTCGGCAGAGTGCCACAATCAGTAATGGACGTGATGATATATTTATTTATTTTATTTATAGAAACAAGAATGAACCTTGATCTTATTTTGACGTCCGTCAATAATTTAACAAAGATATTCTTAATTGAAGTTTTTTATCGTCATCATTTTATAAAATAATGTCAATATTAATTTAAGATTTTTTACTGACAAGAATGTTGAATCTACAAAAAATAAAGTTATTATCGTGTTATCATGTACCAGGTTAAAAAGTTAATAAAAAAATTTCTTCAAAAAAATTATTCCAAGAAACTCATTCTCGGTTAAGATTTGTACAATGCTTTGTTAAGAGACGCGATAATTTTTATTTACAATTTTACATACGTAACATCATGCTATATCCAGAGCTGGGCAAGTACCAGGACCAAAGTACTTAAGTATAAGTACCAGGAATAACCATGGCCAGTACTTGTTTTGCAGTACTTTTCAAGCACAGATTGAAAATACTTAAGTGAAGTACCAGTTTTTTTAGACCAAGGTACTTAAAAATAAGTATTTTGCAAGTACCAGTATTGGGTATATTCTTATGAAATAGTTTTTCTGTTATTGTTATTTATTTTAATAACAACACATTCCAAATATACATTTTGAAAAGATGACTAAAAAAAAGTAGTTTTTATTTCAAAATAAATAAGTACATGCAAAATTTAGTATGTAGTCGGAAATTACAAAAAAATCAGTCTTATATATAAAAATAAACATATATATGTAATACTAGTGTACTAAAGTATAGGTACATAAATAAAAATGTACATAGTTGATAAAGTAATGTGTAATATATTATTACAACAACAAAAAACAAAAATATACATGTCTGTGCTCCTCACGTTCACGTCACAGTACAGCACAATAAAAAAAACTGCATTAACCGTAAAATCAAAGTACTTCAATGTTTCGAAATATTTAAGTACTTTTCGTAATTTTAGTAATATTGACGTACTTAATTATTTTAAAAGTACTTCAATATTTTTTTACATTTACTATCAAAAAATGTAAGTCTTAAGTACAAGCTGAAACTTAGTACTTAAAAATTTCAAGTATTAAGTAACACAAAAACAAATATACTTCAGTATAAGTATTAAGTACTAGAAGTTACGAAAAATTGGTACTTAAGTACTTAAGTACTGAAGTATTGCCCAACTCTGGCTATATCCCATCAAATGAATAGCACGAACTTTTGAAATATTCACAGATTATCCAAAAATCTCATTCTTACAAATTTCGCTTCAAGCACATTTACGTTCATACGGTAATTCAAGCTTAATTCATTCTGAACACTAGAGCCGGATTGGGGCGGCTAAATACCGAGTAAAACTCGGTGGGTCGCTCCACATTGGGCCAATCTAGACTGTCAAAATATTAAGCTGATTTTAACGACAAAGCACCCAGAATAATTAATAAGATAAATAATATTTTAAAGTTGAAAATGTCTACAGATAGTGGCGATATTGGCAGCAGATAACGGCCTATTAAATAATATCTAAGTGGGTGGACACCCAGTGACGGTTTGTCAGATGAAGCAACTGAGGCGCCTTATGCAGTTGAAACAATAATAAAAATATTTTTAGTTTTTTAAGTACAAATAAATCATCCAATAAGTTCAAATTAATTTTTTTATTTAAGAACAATTTTTAACAAATGTTGACAGGAAATATAAATTATCTACAATAATTGTTGGTTAGAAAAACACTAAAGTATCACTTTACCAAATGTATGTAGTAGATTTTCACAACTTAATTTAAGTATTATTTAATCGATTTTAAGTGCTACTTACAATGTGGTGCAACAAACTTAAATGTTAAAGGTTCACTTTAATTTTAAGTTTAAGCGGTGCAAACGGGCATAAGTCTTTTAAGGAAATAAGAAAAAGCGTTAAAATCTGCAAGGTATTTCATATACGTACTGAGGCACAACGCGTCTGACTATGCATCAAATTTTAGATTATAATCCTTACAGGATCGAAATAAATTTGTAAATTTAAATTTTAGCGCTTTTTCTTATTTTGTTTGTTATGTTTTAAGGGTTAGAAAAAACAGAGACTCTAATGGTAGAATTCTAAGTAAATAAAACCGGGGTTCTATGATGATACTTTTTTCCTTTTTTTATATTGTTGTAATCTAGGAAAATTATATTGTTATTATCAGTAATAAATAAAATTCTGTCTCCATCATCACAATGTTTGCACATTGCCGTGACCAGGATTTGAACCTGGGTTACTACGGCCACAACGTAGGGTCCTAACCACTAGACGATCACGGCTACCGAAGAAGTGAACACTATGTATGTCAGCATTCACTTTTTATATTTTGTTGAATGGAATGGTACATGTTTAACTACTAGTTTAGTTGGTAAAGCATTTACTCTTAAATTCATGGTCGAGAGTTTGAACATGTGACGTCAGCACCGAGGACATCTATGATAAAAAACTAGCTTGAGTTAAGGCCCCGGGGGGATTCGAACCCCCGATCTCCTGTTTACTAGACAGGCGCTTTAACCAACTAAGCCACGGCGCCGACGAATATTCACATTTGAAATAGAATCAAGATCTGAGAACGCATATTTCATATCTAGTGTGCTGACTTACGAAGTAAACTAATTGAAGTTGGCATTCTATTATAAATTGAATGAATATCTTTTCATATCTGTTAAATTCATATCATCCGGTATGGTCTAGTGGCTAGGATCTCGACTCGGATACATCTCACCCAGGAGGTTCGGGTTCAATTCCCGCTACCGTGATACAAGTTTTGTTGTTTTTTTTTTATAGATTATCGTTTCGCAAAATAAAATACGATCACCCCCGGGTGGGATCGAACCACCAACCTTTCGGTTAGCAGCCTTTTTTCTTAGATAATATCTTTATTCATTTTAATCTAGACAGTGTAGATTGGGAATGTGTAGCATTGAATTGAATCTGGTATTGATAGAATGAATTGAATGTCTCGGGATAAGTTTACTGTATTCCGGAATTTTTCTTGTAATTAACTTAAATAAAAAACAAGTAAGATGCAAAGAACTTCTATTCTCCATGTTGAGCCAACAGTGTCATTAATTTTTTGAGATATTGGATCGAACTTCCGGATTCCGTGTATGAAGCGAACACATGCATTTGGTATTTTGTATTCTGTTGCAAGTAAATTTAACAATGCAGGGTCCGTACAGAATATCGCAATAATTGAATCGGGAGAGAATTAGCGTATCGGTCAGCATTTTCCGTAAACATGCATTTAATAGGTCCTTATTTATCCATAACTGCTTAAGTATAGCATAAGACTGATCAATTAGCATGTTAGTATTTTGAATGAATTTCAAATCTTTGTCAATAAACATACCTAAGTTTTTACAAACAGATGATATAGGTAGTATGATATTATTGATATGTAGACGAAGGTCATTTGCAATTTGATTAATATTAACCTTGCTTCCAAAAACAACGACTGTAGATTTACTAGGATGAATGAGCACTGGACACGTCAACCAGCCGGCACAGGTCTGAATTTATTTTATCACATGCATCAGCAACGTATTCAGGTGTAAATGAATAATACAACTGCGTATCGTCTGCATAGAAGTGGCGAGAACAATTACTGATGGAATTTTGAAGATCTGAAGTGTAAAGAGAGAATAATATAGGGCCCAGAATAGAACCTTGGGGAACGCCAGATGTAATTTTTACTTTTGATGATATTTGATTATTTCAAACTACAGATTGAGATCTTTCGGTGAGATAAGAAGTTAAGAGGTTCACGGACGAGTCAGAAAATTATAATAACGAAGTTTAGACACAAGAAGATCATGATTAATAGTATCAAATGCTTTACTATAATCTAATAGAACTAAAATAGTAACATTGCCAATATCTGTAGCTCTCAAAATATCGTCAACAATATGAACGAGGGCGCAGGTGGTGCTCTGTTCAGCACGGAAGCCTGACTTCACGGATGGTAAAATATTAGATTGTTCAAGATATCTAATTAACTGACTGTTTAATATTCGTTCAAAAATTTTAGATAAAACTGGTAAAAAGCTAATTGGTCTTAAGTCATTTAATTCACTAGGATTTTTATTCTTAGCGATAGGTTTTACTACTGCCTGCTTCCACATGGAAGGAAAGTACCCTGATGAAATACAACAATTGAATAGATGTGTTAAATACGGTGTTAAAAAAGGACAGCATAAGTTGATCATGTTTATGGATAATGCATCTTCACCTGTGGCATTAGATTTAATGTTTAAAATAATTTTATTAATTTCGTTTTCAGTACAAATATTGAAGAAAAAGGAGGGGGTATTATTACAATAACGATTGTTTAGATAATAGTTTGTAAGAACGTTATCATTTTGCGGTATAGTGAACTGATTGACAAAAAAGTTATTAATGGTTTCAACGTCTCTAAGATCATAAGGAATGGAAGTTTGTTTAGAAGAGATAATATTAAACCGGCGGAGACTTGACCAGAGTGTTTTACTGTCTAAATGCTTTAATATGAATTCAGCATATGCAATTTTTTCCATACGAATTGCACCAATAATATAGTTGCGCAACTGCTTATAGTAATCCCAAGTAACTATAGATTTATTTTTCTTGTAATCTCTAAAAGCATCATGACGTAGTTTCATAAGTAATTTTATATTATTAGTTAGCCATGGTGCCTTTGGTTTTGTAACACGAATTGTTTTAAGTGGTGCGTGGCAGTCAAAAATTTACAAAATGTTAGACGTCAAAAATTCAACTTTATCATCAATATTGCTGAGTTCGAAAATTACTTGCCAGTTAATAGACTGTAAGCAATAGGCAAAACTATCGTAATTAAAATGTTTATAATCTCGAAATGTGACAAATTTAGGTGATAAGGTAGGCTTATGAAAAATTAAATTACAAAAAGCCAGACAATGATCTGACACATCATGGAGAGACATAACACCAGAGGAAAGAACACTTTGTTCACATGTTATAATGACATCTAGGAGAGTTTCAGTGGTCGCAAAATATCTAGTTGGTTCACAAATCATTTGTTTTAAATTATAAGATTCTATGATATTATTCATATTTTGGACAATATAAATATCAATATTTAATAAATTGATATTAAAATCTCCGCAACAAACTACATGATTAAAATTTAAAACTAAATTTGAAAATACACAATCAAGAAGTTGAAGAAAATTGAGCTCATTAGATCTTTATATATAACACCGATCATTATGGAGGTATTATTTAAGTACAAATTTACCCACATTTGCTCAACACTATCACATCCAGGTACCGTACATATGGAGTATTTTAAATTATATATATAAATATATATATATATATATATATATATATATATATATATATATATATATAACTCGAAGGAGTCATTTTTTATAGAATATATAGTATTTGAATAGTAATGATTTGAAATGAAATATTTAATCTTATGCATGAATTCTGTTCTGACAGTAATTATACTTTTATTTAAATATAATGATTTTACTATCATTTCATTAGTCTATAAATTTTTTAATTTTCAAATATGTCTATGCTTGAAATTTATAAATAAAAAATATATTCAATTCAAGTAATACATTCGTAAGATAATATTTTCCTGTTTTGCCCGTATACAATCCATGTTAAATTGGCACAACTATGGCGGCCGTAACCGTATGTCATCACTCTCATTGTAGGCACTCTAGTTCTAGTGTGATGGTGGCGCCATCGGTCGTCGAGTGGCGAAACAGACACTCGGGGAAAGAAAAATACAGAATAAAATAAATATTTTATACCTATTATGATTTGCATATCATGAATTGTTAATATGTTGTTGGTCTAGTGAATTTTTAAATACCGTACCACCGTGTGGTGTTGCCATTATAAATTAGGATCCTTAATTTAAATGGTAAAATTTTTGAGCAAATTTTGTAAAGAGCGATTTCATTGTGAACAGTTTTTGAAATTAGTGATTTTATTTAAAATGTAGGTGATATTTCGTTCAACTAACCTGAGAAGCTGAAGCACGTTTGAATAAAATAAAATTGAATGAACTGTTACACAACTTTAATAAAATAAAATAAATTTTCATGTTTGTTAATTTATATTCATTACTTTAACCTATCAGTCTAGTGGCATGAAAAATGTTTGCTCCAGGTAATGTGCAATTATTTTTGCGAATCTCGGAAATTTTTTTGTTGTGTTGTAAACAGTACATCAAATAATATATACTTTTGATACACTCTGTATACAAAATAATTACAATAGATACATTTATTGAGAATCATCATTCCCAGAATCGTCCGAGTTTAATTTTTTTATTAATTGATTAACTCCCCTACTCATATCACTATATTTTACGAAAAATACATAAATATTTGTTACAAATTATCACTTTGACGAAAACTTAGGATATGATAATTATATTTCGATAGTTTGGCTTTTATATTATATTTGATAGCAATTCCAAGAGATTATTGATTATTACTAAATAAGTTTGTTAACGAAACTTGGTAATTATAAGTTTCATGAAAATACAAAGAGCTGAGTTGATTTGGAATGAAATTTAAAAACCGGAAGTGGACACACAAAACAATAAATTCCATTTATTTCAAAAATGGATTCAATTACGTAAAAAAAGTTTCAAATAAAAGATGTTAGCAAAAATATTTGGAACATAAAATGTTATTTGCAATTTTCCTCTATTTGCGTCTAATTTTGAGAAAAATTAATTTATATATTTAATAATATATTCCAATAATCATAGTAGCAATAGAAACAAAAAACATAAACATGTTTAACATTTATATGTCAAATAATAATTGTCAAACGCAAGGAGCAAGTCATAAGTGTTCAATTCAGCGTTTCTGATATTAAATATGCTGTGTATAAGAAAGTCGTGTGGTGACCTCACCAGATTTTTTATTTATTGATAATAGTAGATTACATCATGCTTGAAGTTCGAAGCTAGAAAATATTTTTCAAATAACAATTTCGAAGCACTGGTTTATTTAGTATTTTTAGGGAGTTTTAAAATTCACAAAATTTTACCAACCTAAAATTACATTTTTTAAAATTGGTCAGTGATACTGCACATTTGCCAAAATAAGGTTTACGTTACGTTACACATTTTTATGGTTTTAAATTTGGGCTATTAAAACGCTAATTGTAATAATAAATAATAAATTATTTTGATACTGCTGATGACAAAGTTATTAAAAAATGGACAGTCTGACGTTATTTGCTTTGTGACTACATATAAAATATATAAAGATGACTTAGAACATCCAATTAAAAGCGCAATTTAACACACAAACAAAACTAAGCAGATGTCGTTTCGAACATGCATTCAGATTTTAAATTTACCGCCAATGTTTACAAC
The DNA here is from genome assembly GCA_911728475.2 of Pterostichus madidus. Classification (NCBI taxonomy): domain Eukaryota; kingdom Metazoa; phylum Arthropoda; class Insecta; order Coleoptera; family Carabidae; genus Pterostichus; species Pterostichus madidus. The sequence goes on along the minus strand of OU452316.1, from coordinate 12,144,825 downwards.
TGACACTTGAGATACATCTTAGTATATTCCGAAAATTAACCACGGTGCGGTTCAATTTTACCAAGGTTACGGTTAGAATGACGTCATTTGGTATGTAAAACTATTGAATTAATAATACCATGGAAGGAGTTTAGACAAAGATAGTTGAAATCAACACAACGCTACAGAGATGCCGCATGAGTATGTGACGAGTGGCATGAACGAGTCAATGTAATGCCACCGAATCCCACTACGCCTAAAATTCGCGGGCCCTAATATCCAGGCCACCTAAAAGCCACAAGACCGAAAGGTCCCCAACCACTTTGACCATAACACCGAAACTAGTGCTGTCTCTCTTTTTCATAGCTGCACGTCACACTGATGTCAGACCTATGACCATTATTAGTGACGTCAAGTATGGCGTCATGTATTCAGTACAGAAATCCAAATAAATATTGAATATAATAATTTTCGAGTTAATTAATTTATGAAATGCAATGCGTTAATCAAATAAAACAACTGCCGGGTCTTATAAAACTATGTAATCTACGATTAAAATTAACTTACTAACTAATTTAACTGAAGATGTTAAGTTTTATTTAATTGAGAGAGTAAATCTGACAGTAAGCTGACGAAAATGTATGGTATTAAAATTTAATGGATGATTATTAATAGACAATAAGTAATACAGCTGAATGATATAATTTCAAAATAAATAAGTAGATTTAAAATATATTTATTTTTTATTTTTAAAAAGGTTACAAATTTCAACTTCATATTTCTCTCGACAGTGCAAGATGGATTTGTAAGTTGATATAATGTCTTAGTATCATCTATTTCTTTAGTAACGCATATATCTGATACACCAGCAGACAATGAATCTTGAAAATGATTCACATAAGCGAAGGTTACCAACAGTATTCCGAAACAAAAGCAATCCATTTCAAAATTAGTGAAAATAATTATACGTTTGAAAGACAATTTAAATGAGTATGATTTCGAAGTACTTTTAAATCTCACACCAGTAATTATCCCTTAACCTCATTGTGAAGACTCATATTTTAATTTCATACAGCGAATAAGAACAAACTACATTAAAAAGCAAGAATATTATGAAAAATATAATAAAAATTAACATGTTTACTTCTGTTCTACATTTCTATATTCAAAAATAAAATAATGCAAGAATTGAAATATTTTCAAGTTAAGTTTGTTGTTTTAATAATAAATACATTTTATAACAAATAAAGTTATATTCTACATTAACAAAAATAGGTAACATTTTAAAAAATTATTTTAACAATGAATTCTGAAAACTTTTTCCATATCGTTAGTAAAACGCCAAAACCACGAATGCTATTTCTGCAAGATTGATAGATACACTTATAATATTACTACTATATTGAATATTATCGATAATTTATTTTAGCTGACGAGTGCTTTTGTTGTTATGGCAATTTTTCCTACCAGCAACAAAAAACCACCGAGAAAAAATATATTCATTTAATCATAATAGTCGTATTCTATTTGCCATTTGGATCAGATCTATCTTACATTTACTGGACTAGTGACCGTTTGCACCGGTTCCACTTAAAATTTAAGTACCCCTTAAAAATATAAATCTATTGCACCAATTTTTAAGGTACCCTTAACTCAACAATTTTTGCCCTTAGTTTAGGCGGTACTCATTCTGCCGCTTACGTGTCTAGAGTTGATATTTGTGTTTGTGCGTTTTAATATAAAAAAATTCTGCAACTAAAGTAATTATTTGTGAGACATAAAACAAAATGAATTTTGAATATGATATCATAGAAGATGACGATGATTTGGATGAATTTGATTGAATACAGTACGGAATTCCTCGGAAAATATATGATAGGTCTGAATATTTTCATTCGTTCGACGAATTAAGTTTCTTTAGAAGAATTCGACTGAGAAAAAATACTACGTTATTTTTACTAACCAATATTGAATATGAGCTGGAGTTTCCATACAATTTGTAAGTTATTATAATTATGAACAAAGTGATATTCATATAATAAAGTTTTGTTTAGGAATAATTGTGTATCGCCAATAAATCAATTATTATTAGTAACTCTCCGATATTTTGCAACTGGAAGTCACCTAATAAGTATAGCAGACTTTAGTGGAATGCACACATCAACCATTTGTAGAATAATCGTTCGAGTATCAAAAGCCATAGCCCGATTATATAATCAGTTTGTAAAATTGCCAGTAACAGCTGAAGATGTAAGAACTCAAAACGAATTTTATGAGATTTCAGTTTTTCCAAGAATTACCGGGACAATAGATTGTACTCACATAAAAATTCAATCTCCAGGTATTTATTCTACCCTAACTATGAAAAATATTTTATTTTGCTATGCTACATATTTCCTTTTCAATTACAGGTGGAGATGGTCCCGAAATATTTAGAAACAGAAAAGGATACTTTTCATTCAATGTTCAAGCTATCTGTGATGCTAAATTAAGAATCATGAATGTTGTTGCACGCTGGCCTGGTTCTACACATGATGCTACCATATTTAATAATAGTGTTGTCAAAGCACAATTCGAAGCAGGATTATACGGAAATGGCATTCTGTTAGGTAGGTTGCAGGCATGCACAATGAAAGTAGAAAATCATATTTGTAAATAATTATTTTTTTTTAATTATATTACAGGTGACAGTGGATATCCAGTGAAACAGTCTCTTTTGACACCTCTCTTGAAAACCGCATCGGAAGAAGAACAAATCTACAACGAGGCTCACATACGTACTAGAAACACTGTCGAAAGATTATTTGGCGTTATTAAGCGGCGGTTTCTCGTTTTAGCAAACGGATGCAGATTATAAAAACTTGATACGATTATGGCAATAATAATAGCGACATGTATTTTACACAATATTGCTATTCGTGAAGGAGAAGATGAACCACCTATTCCTGAAGATATTGATGAAGATCATTTAAATCAAATGATTCACAACGGTCAAATTTCCTCATCATAATATTAACAATAATTTAAATCAAAATGCAACAGGCATACAAATGAGAAATTACTTCATAAGAAATTTGCTAATTTGTAACAATTATTTTTGCTATATTTTTATATTTTCGTGTGACAGTAATATTACATTATTTAAAAAATATTGTATAAACAATTCACAATGTATATGTATGATACGAAATACAAAACATAGGAATGCAAGTTGCTTAATTTTTGTCTTGTTTCATTTTCACGTGTTCTACATAATATATCTGTAGGTGCAGGAGAAGGTAATTTATCTTATTTAGAAGAAATAAAAAAAATAATTTTAATTAATCGATTTATTGCACTGCATCACACAATTAGATGTCGAGGAAAAAATCTATTATCTAAAATAAAAATACTCTATCAAGACAGGCGGTAGTTGTCGACGCCAAGATCAAGCTGCCTACGGCCGGCGACACTGACTGTCTATATTACAGTAACGAAGACTTTGAGCCAATATTCGAAAATTGTAATTCCATTTATCTTTTTATTAGCCGATAAATTAGTCATATTAAACATATGATAATTTACTACATAACACCCTTGTTTGTATTAGATACAATTTTTGTATTAATTATTACTTTACAAGCTATTATTTCCCTATATAAGATTTTTTTCAATCAATTTTTCGTTCCTCCCGACCCATTTTGTTTTGCTTTTCGCGACTTGTCCGACTAGCGGCAGCACCTTACGCTCAGTTCAACAACTTCGGCTCTCGAGCTCGCTTCGTTGTCGATCGGAAACTGATGTAAAACCAGAAGTACAAAACTAAAATTTATTGACTTTTGACATTGCGAGTTACCAAATTTGTGTAAAATATATGTTTAAAGTTCATACGCAAGTATTTCTGTATTCAAAAATATATAATCAAGACAGGCGTTAGTTGTCGTCGCCAAGATTAAGCAGAAAACGGCGACACTGACTGTCTATATTACAGTAATATAAACTTTGAGCCAATATTCGAAAATTGCAATTCCATTTAACGTTTTATTAGCCGATAATCGTCTTTGGTATCAATTAAAAGGTCTTTTGAAGTGCTCGCGTGCAAAATTTAATACTTTTCGATCGTCAATTATTATAGTGAAAGTGCTCCAAACCCATCGTCTTTGGTATCAATCGAAAGGTCTTTTGAAAGGCTTACATGCAAAATTGAAATTTTATCGATTGGCAATTGTTTTAATGAAAGTACTTCAAAACCTACCGTGTTTGGCATCAAATGAAAGGTCTTTTTAAGGACTTGCATGCAGAATTGAAATTTTTTCGATCGGCTATTGTTTTAGCGAAAGTGTTCCAAACCCTATCGTGTTTGGTATCAAATGAAAGGTCTTTTGAAGAGCTCGCGAGCAAAATTTAATACTTTTCGATTGTCAATTGTTTTAGTGGAAGTACTTCAAAACCCATCGTCTTTGGTATCAATCGAAAGGTCTTTTGAAGGGCTTACATGCAAAATTGGAATTTTATCGATTGGCAATTGTTATAATAAAAGTAGTTTCGAAACCTATCGTATTTTGTATCAAATGAAAGGTCTTTTCAAGGGCTTGCATGCAGAAGTAGAATTGTTTTAACGAAAGTGTTTCAAAACCTAACGTGTTTGGTATCAAATGAAAGGTCTTTTTAAGGGCTTGCATGCAAAATTGGATTTTTTTCGATCGGCTATTGTTTTAGCGAAAATGTTGCAAAACCTATCGTGTTTGGTATCAAATAAAAGGTCTGTTTAAGGGCTTGCATGCAAAATTGGATTTTTTTTCGATCGGCAATTGTTTTAACGAAAGTGTTTCAAAACCTATCGTGTTTGGTATCAAATGAAAGATCTTTTGAAGGGCTCGCGAGCAAAATTTAATACTTTTCGATTGTCAATTGTTTTAGTGAAAGTACTTCAAAACCCATCGTCTTTGGTATCAATCGAAAGGTCTTTTGAAGGGCTTACATGCAAAATTGAAATATTATCGATTGGCAATTGTTTTAATGAAAGTACTTTAAAACCTACCGTGTTTGGCATCAAATGAAAGGTCTTTTTAAGGGCTTGCATGCAGAATTAGAATTTTTTCGATCGGCAATTGTTTTAGCGAAAGTATTCCAAAACCTATCGTGTTTGGTATCAAATGAAAGGTCTTTTTGAGGGCTTGCATGCAGAATTGAAATTTTTTCGATCGGCTATTGTTTTAACGAAAGTATTCCAAAAGCTATCGTGTTTGGTATCAAATGAAAGATCTTTTGAAGGGCTCGCGAGCAATTTAATACTTTTCGATTGTCAATTGTTTTAGTGAAAGTGATTCAAAATCCATCGTTTTTGGTATCAATTGAAAGGTCTTTTGAAGGGCTAACATGCAAAATTGGAATTTTATCGATTGGCATTTGTTTTAATGAAAGTGCTTCGAAACCTATCGTATTTGGTATCAAATAAAAGATCTTTGGAAGGGCTCGCGTATAAAATTCACACTTTTCGATCGTCTATTGTTTTAATGAAAGGACATCAAAATCCATCGTTTTTGGTATCAATTGAAAGGTCTTTTGAAGAGCTTCCTTGCAGAATTGGATTTTTATTGATCGGCAATTGTTTTAGTGATAGTGATTCAAAACCTATCATATTTAGTATATATTAAAAGATTTTTAGATGGACAGCCGTGTAGAATTTAAAAGTCTTAGATTCGTAATAATTCAATTTATATTGTGTCTATTGTCTTACTGAAGTTAATTCTATATCAGTGTCCGCGGAGATTAGCGTGAGGCCTGGCGAAGCCAGGCCGACCGTTAGTATTTATTATTATTCCAATACGTGATTGTAGTAATAAGAGCATTACTATACAAGAGCTTATTAATAAACAATTGGTTGTGGAAGAAAATGTAGAAGCTCAATGTTCAGAATGCTTGCACTCACATAAATTACATAAAATCGAATTAGTTTCTTTTGGTACAGTATTAATTTTCCAAATTCTGTTATTTGAAAATGAAAATGGATATATTCGGAAACTAACTGATACACGTAATATTTAAAACGTTTCAATGGGAACTTATTTGATTCAAGGATATTAATACAAAGTGCTATATTTCACCATGGTACTTCAATGGCTGATGGACACTACACAATATGATTAAAAAAGGAAAATCAAGAATGCTTGCAAATGATTCTCACGTTGGAAAACAAACTTCGCCAAGAAACTCTAAACATGCTTATATATTTATTTTAGAACGAATTTAGATTTTTATAGAAAGATGTAATAACAATATACCAATACCAAATATCATTTATAATATAAGGTCAAACTATTGTATCAAAAAGAAGTGATATCTTCCAAAAAAAAAACAATTACATTATTAAAGGTACGCCAAGATTGCGCAGATTCCTTCCCCAAAAATTGTAATATCTATATATTACAGATTTAAAAAAAGTGATATCTAATTAAGCCAAGAAAAATATTCGAATTTAAAAAACCTTATCGAACAGTTTTAAAAATATCGGGTCAAATAAAAAAAAAATTAATTAAAAAAAACCTTGGCGACCCCAGTGTTTAAAATGTTACCAGTTTAAATAACATTTTAAACACTGGGGTCGCCAAGGTTTTTTTTATTAATTTTTTTTTTATTTGACCCGATATTTCTCTTGTAACTTCACGTAACGTATGTCGTTCTCAGTAGAATCGTAGAAACTCAAACAAAACATTACTAGACAAATTATGCCGTATTCAAGTCAATGCAGTGTTGTGAAGCAGAAAGAGTTGGAATAACTTGTTGGTGAGGCGGGTGCGCGGCAAGGAGCGAGTACACTTTGATGTTATGCAAGTTGTAAACATTTGTGTAATTATTTTTATATTCAATTACTTACTTTTCTACATCAAAGTAAAGGTTAGTTTTTGACATATTAAGTGTTTTGTATACGCACTTTTGTATTTAAATAAATAAAATGCTCGCGCCTGATAACTGTCATCAACATAAATGCAACGTGCCAACTTGTACATGCTCTTTGCCGCGCACTCGTCTCATCACCCAGTTATTCTATTCCCTTCTACTTCACAACAAACGCCGTTGTTATCTGTCTAGTAATGTTTTGTCTGAGCATAGAAAGCTGAATGCTTGTTTCTTCTTCGTCTTCTTCTCAGTAAAGTTGAGCACCGACAAACATTTCAGACAAAGCTCTGTGATTGGCTTAAGGTGAAGCATTCCGCCTGAAGTTCGTTAACCAACAATTTGTTATTGCGTAAGTAGGGTTTCTTGTGGTCTTAACAAAAATGTGGATCTGACCTATCACGGAAAATCAGGAATATTCTTTATAGAATAGTGGAAGGGGTATTGGCGCGCGTTTAAAAACTAAACAAACTTGAAGATATTCAAGAAATAATTTTAAACCGCAAGAAATATTTCTATAGGATGTCAACAAAATAAAATCTAAAATTTAATAAAATATAGTATTTTATTTGATATTATAATACAAAAATAAAAAATTTGACTTACAATTTTATTTCAGTTATACATAATCATATATAATGGGGACTTATACAATTCAAATTTTTCGGATGTCATCTAGTGAGTAAAACGGTATAGCTTTACAGTTTGACGTTTATCACGTGAGCCAAACGTTAAACGTCAAACAAATAATAGGATCTGAGAGCAGAAGGGTTGAATGGGGAAAGCAGTTGTTCGACTCGGCCTCAGACAAATGTTTTTGTCTGAGGACTCGGCATAGTGTCACCTCGCTCTTTCTACAAATTTGTTGTTTCACACAAAATTGTGTGGTGGGGGGTCTGCTGCATGTGACGTCAAAATTGGAAGTCCCCATTGTATATTATTTTATAAGGAACTAAAGTGATACTTTTTTGTGCTCGTCCGTCAAATACAGATGAGGCACAAAATGTCATTTTTATTCCACATAAAATATGCTATTTTTTCTTCAAACGCTGGAATATTAACTTTTTATGTCATAATTTCGCTGACATTCTTGAACGGCAGAAATACTTTTCTGCCGCAAGTAAACTAATGAAATTTCTCGATTTTAACGAGCGTCAGAAAAAGTATTTGACAGAAAAATCAAACTTTAACTGTATCTATAGTTTCTGATATGTTATTTTCTAATGTTTGAAGAAAAACTATTTCATGTATCAAGCGTGAAAACAGATATTTCCGGCCCGTGGCATTATTGAGTCCAATTCTACTTTCATGGCACTAGTAAAAGTGTCATATGTGTTGTTATCGTCAATTAGGGGTGCATTACTACACACTTCAGCCCGACAGCCATCACGGTATCCAAAACAATTCGGTATAATCTGCAGCAAATCAAAACGTAATAAATCTTCAGACGGTTCAATATCATTATAATTACTTGTAATTACTTTGTTTGTATACTTACATATAAAAGTTATTTTAACGTTTGTTAATATACGTCTGTTGTTACCTTTACGTGTAGCATATTCATAGAGCTGTTTCTTAACCCTTTTCACTAAATAATTTGTGCATTCAATCTTCGTTATGGAAGCACTGTAAGGTACGCATTCCAACAAACATTTGTAAACTGATGAATCTCCATCACCTATAAATCTTGTATACCGTAAATTATACAGTTTTTAACTTACGCAAAATCCTTCAACAATCAAATCTGCTTCCATTGCTGGTGAAGATCCATGCCAATTTCGGAACAATTTATGGTTTGGGATATTAATTCCTCTTCTTCTCTGCCACGGCACAAATGCTGCAGTACTTATTCCGAATTCCTAAAAACAATAATTTCTTAGAATAATGACCTACTATGACCGTAACACCAGATTTCTCAGTATAGCTGTGACCGTAGCTCATGTGCGACCAACCTCCATCAACAACAACGGTGCACATTCCAATATCATCATTCATCATATCTCCATTTTCTCGTGCATGATCCAGTTCCACTTTTGCAGCTTCTTCCATGCCAAGAGCTAATGAATTCTGCAAATGCTCTCCTACTTTATCGTGACACTTCTGATTTAGTTATTAAACTATTATTTCCGTTTAAGTACCATAATCTGATTTATAATATAATTAGGTACAAAATACTTGCAATATAAAAATATAAATAAAGCGAAAGTAGACTTCATTTATGGAATGTATAGTTTATTCCTGGGCAACATTTCGATAGTTCTGATGTATTTACTTTGTCAGCCTAATCTTATTAAGCCAGTATCCACTTCAAAACTGTTAAATAAAAACTTTAATATTAATAAATAAACACTTATAAATACAAATCTACTTAAAATTTTATTATTACTTTATTATTTTGTAAATAACATATAATATATTCATTATTGTTATCATTATTAGTCAATCATTTTTACATATCTGTCAGCCAAATTTAATTTTGGATAAAACTTCGATACTTGAGTGTACATCATACGTCATCAAAAATCCGAATCACACACCGAAAACTCATGATTCAAGAGCACCAACAATAAATCTAAGCAAATTTGAATTTCAACAATTAATTTCTTACAAATGTCATTATATAGATAAATATAAAGCAGTGTATTACTTTCTTATAACATTGTAGTTCATGAATAAATACTATTCAAGAGCAAATAAATCATGAAAATATATGAAAAAATTATATAAATGAAGCAGCCAAATTCACAATTTTGAGTCAGATTTTCTCAAAATTGGGCCCTACGTTTTTAATAAAAAAAATATGTATATTTAAAATTAAGATAGTCTATAACACAAATAAAAATCAGTCAAATTAAACACAACACTTTTGAGATAAAAAAGAAAAACTCTGTTTTGCCTATTTAATTTTTTTTCTAAAAATTGTCGTGTTTAATTTGGCTGAAAATTTCATCAGGCTTAGTCTGTCATATTTATAATTTACTATATTTTTTATATTGATATCGTAGGTCATTTTTTAATAAATTCAAATTAAATTTGGTGTTATATATAATTTATTTTCTTTTATTATATTTTAAATTAGTAATATTATTATAAAACTTTAAACCTTTGACTACAAGAATATGTACAATAAATAATATGTTTCATTTATAATAAAAAAGATATTTTATTTCAAATAGATCAAGACAGATCGTCGTTTCACCACTGTTCTGTTGTTATTTTCAGGCGGAATGCTTCACCTTAATGCAACTACGTAATTGGAATATGGCAGTGCGAAATTTAAATGAGCGTTTTGAATTATTCAATTTTTACTTTCATATTTCAGCAATAAAGATATCATTTATAGTATGATTTTATATTGTATTAAATATGATGTTCGGTCAAGAATTTATTGTAATCAATATATATTAAAAAGCTCTACCAATTGAACCCCCATTGTGTTTTATTGGTACATAAAACACTTGTATAATAAATAACTATTATTGATTAAATTATAATAATATTAAAAAGATACAGCGAAATATCATTTTGACATAATAAATGTAATAGATAAAGCAAATTAAATGTTTGTATCAATAGTAATAATAATTAAAAAATATGTATATTAACTTAAAAAAAAATTAATTACAAACATAAATGAATAATTTAGTATTTTGAATAGAAAATCTAGTTTTGCAGCCTTTGCTGTGTCTAGTTGCCTCCTTAATTTAGAATGCACTAAATTGAAAGTTGAGAAAACGGGCTGAAGATACTGTAGCACTTCTCATAACACGTATTATTTGTATTTCTGCGTCTGTTATACACTCTTTTATTTTATTAATAGCTAACCACCACTCCAGGCAATTTTATTTTGTTATTAAATTTTTTGAGAATCGGGCCGAAAGATGTTATTTTTCGTCTTTGTGCAGCAAACCACAAATGTTTGCCGTGAGTCTTGTTACAAATTTATTCCGTATTTATTTTTGTTATAAATTTCAGATAATTACAAGAAATATTTCAATAATTTCTAAAAAACAGGATTATAGAATATAAATGTTCTTAAATTTATATTATTAATATCTGGTGTGACTTTAATGTCCTATAAAATCTTTTGAATTTACAAATATAATTTTTATGTGAGTTATTTATTATTAAAAAGAAATATTGCAGTTAAATAAGATTTTCAGTCGAGAATAATAACTTCTTCACTTTTTTGTTTCAACATCTCGAGTTCTTTTCGCATTTTTACATTTTCTTTCTGCAAATATTTGATTCGTTGCGGTGTGTCGTACAAGAGCAACTTCGTAGATCAGTCGTGCGCCATTCCAGTCAACTTATGAGCATATTATGAAATATATTCAAAGGGTATGTTTTGAGTGTCGCTTAATAAGTTTGTAGCAACATCCTTTCCCTCTTCTCGGAGGATTTTTGGTAGTTCGGCCATCATTTCTAGATTGTGAGCTTTGAACTCGGACGGTTTTATATAAATTGATACTTCTAGTCGTTCGCTTCCTTGCAATTGGAAGCAAGTTAGTTGGACTTCGTCTGACTTGGAATACACGGAAAATATTAAACCCACGAAGTAACAGTCCATTTGTTGGTATAAACCTTGCGTTCCAACATCTGCAGTAAACACAGTTTGTAATATTTTAAGAGTTTATTTAATGTCAAAAACTTACCAACTCTCGAGGGCCAAACAGTTATGTGAGATAGGAATGATACCATTTACTCTCATAGTTCTTTTTAGTTTCTGTGCTAATTCTTCGGCATGATTCGTTGCAGCCATAAATTGTTCCGGAGAGAATTTCTACTTTGTCAGCTTGTTTGTCACTTCGCCGAAGAATTAAACATGAAGATATGTGTGAAATACGATTTTCTTTATCTTTCTGATCACGATAATACAATAATGCTTGATAAATATGATTTATTTACTAATTTTTACCTCTCCAATTAAGAGACCCATAACCTCTTCTTTCTCGGATTAATTACTTCGTGTAGTCATTTGAATGGTATGTAGTATTCAATGTAATGATCTCGAAACTGATAATTAAAAAAAAATCAAAATTATAAGTTTCAAGTTTTCAAAGCGAACAGTTTTGAACCACTGTTTTCAAATGAAACGTCACAAAGTTTATACCAGATAAATGATTACTTGGAGCGTTCATTATTTTATTTAGTTATCGTTTATTATTCTAATCTGCATTGAAATTTATTTTGCGATTTTTTAAAATATTCTTCTGTTCTGTGAGCAGTATATCATATCGTATCTATTCTTAAAGTTTAGTACATAAGTATAGAAACATTCCGTTAAAATTTTAGCATATTAGTAATATAAAATATTACAATATATTTCCAGTTTTATATTAATAGATATGATATTTATAAATTGTAAGAAAGAAATATTAAATATGTTATATAAATTATATTATATTTAATGAAATAAAAACACATAAATTTTACTTCTCCGTTCCTTATACCTCTTCTTATAGAACAACTTCGGTTTGTTTCTATCAAATATTTGTACAGGATTCGTTCCATACCCCCGTTACAATGCTTGCATCGTATACGTGTGTTAACCTAACCTTATCTGGGTGAAAGCCCATAAAGTTCCCAAAGGGAAAAATGTTTTTTTTGCCGGAGTACTGGCTTTCCTTCATCTAAAAAGGAAATAAAAATGAAATCCAAACATAGAAAAAATAATCATTATAATAACAATTAATATACAAGTATGTCCATCTTAAAAGCCGAACATGGGCTTTATAACTTGTGATATCAGTTTTTGGTGCACATTGCTTTCAATTAATTTCATAGAAAATATTTTAAATGAAAGTTTAAAAAAATAAATTACGGATTTTTTATATTCAATTGTTTACGCCAAATTAATTAATATTTGTGTTATTTGTAAAAATAAAGGCATCCATGAAAAAATAAAAACAAAATTGTCTTACTGTCAAATAATATTGAAGTTATATTGAATCACGCACACTATAGACCACGGGCGTAAACGTCATCAAATTTAGATGTGCTCCGTAACTCTGTCAAACGAGTGATTCTCGCATCAGTATTAAATGTACGATTTAGACTATATAGATAGAATATATTTTTAACAAGTGTGAATATAATTCCAAAAGTGACAAGTTCTATTCTGTGCATCATTTTATGCGTGACAAAATGTGTGATTTATTTTATCAAGTGAAACGTAATTTGAAGATTGTGTCGCGAGTGCTTACATTTACAATTTTATAGTGTTATATATCTTCCAAAAAAACAATTACATTGTTAAAGGTACGCCAAGATTGCGCAGATTCCTTCCCCAAAAATTGTAATATATAGATATTACAATTTTTGGGGAAGGAATCTGCGCAATCTTGGCGTACCTTTAACAATGTAATTGTTTTTTTGGAAGATTAAAATATATGTATAAAACATAAATACAATTCTTTAAAAATAACATATATACAGTTGTTTTAATATAATATAATATAAACTTGTTTAAATATAACATAAATACACTTGTATGAAAAACTAAACCTATTAAAAAAATATGTGTGTAACAATATATTACATTTCTACATAAGTTTCTCTAGCTGTGCTTTTTTAATTTCGATGTCTAATTCAAGACTTTTTAAAAAAAATCGAATTCTACGTCTTCTCGCTCTTGCCTTTTTTTGTGTGGGCAATAAATGCTTCCTTCTGTAAAATAGCAAGTTCTAATTTAATATTGCTCTGACAAATGGCTTGAATGTAGTGCTTGAGTTGGTCTGCGTCGTTCTGTCCAATGTTCACCACTTTTGGCTGAAGCTGACGCATATTTTAATTTCTTTGATAGTGGAGTCTTCAAATTTGTTGCTTTATAATTACCCCAATCCACCACATTTGTGCTAGGTAAAGATGTATTGCTCTGTAAATTTATTTATTTATTTATTTATGTGGTACTAATAACAAAGACTATTTTCAAAATACCTCTTTAACTACTTCAGTAGTCATATCTTCTAATATTATACTCTCACTGTTTAGTAGTGGTGAATCGGTGACATTAAATGTCTGTACATTGTGCTAAAATATTACAAAGTTTATATTAATGTAACCACAAATCTCATTATAAATTCGAACACTAACTTGATCACCATAGAATTGATTGTCCAATCCTACTACACTTTTTTTATTTATTATATCCAATATCAAATCGTAGGATCAACTTCAGAATTAGTTGGTTTTTCTCCCCCAGTCTTGAATAGTTCTAGTCTCTCATTTGCAACAGATTTACGAATATCCTTTTTTTATTTTCGTAATATTTTTGTAGAGACTGCTTGGATCTTTTAGTTAAATTTGGAGAAGCTGCATTGAATTGATTTATTTCTATCCAAGCAGCTTCTTTATCTTTCCATGTAATAGTATCACTCTTTTTACATTCGATTATATTTTTATAACCGCTAATAATATTGATCAGTATAATTTTTTCCTCAGACGTATAGTTTGGGGCACGTCCACGTCCAGACATTTTTACTAAAAAAAAATTACAAATTTGTAAAAACTTAAAAAATAAATTTAAGTATATTTTGAAATTCGAGAATCCTGACTTATAAAATAATTATATTATAATAATAAACACTGTACTTACCCGATATAATTTAAAAATAAAGAAAATATAAGAAATAACCTCTTCAAAGTAATAAAACAAGGGTTTGACATATAAGTTACTAAAGCAAAACAAGTTTGTAAATGAAAAATCCCTAGAATTTCTTCTTATTCTTACTTTAAGCTAGGCAGTAACAAATGATTTCAATGCGTGCAAACCATTTAAATCTAAAGGCACCTTAAAAATTAAGCGGCGCTTTACTAAGGGAAGAATTTGAGTGAAACCGGCCATTAGTCATGTTGTCTAATTTATCTGAACTGATTTAAGTGACAAATGGAATACAGTTTGTCAGAGAACCTTTATTGCTAGGTAACAAAAAAAAATTAGAGTAAAACTGTCATTTTTTATACAGAAAATTATCTTGATTATTGCATTAGTGTAAATTATTGCTGTCATTACACTAATGCAAATTATCTTTTATTAAATCGCGATGGCCGAGCGTGCTGTGACGTCATCCGAACCAAGGTTCGTCAGTTCGAATCTGCCTGTCGACAAAGTATGATTTGTCGTTAAAATAAAAAATACAGTTACTTGTATGAATCATACTCGGGCGCTATAAGCTAGTCACTTATACATATGCCTTAAAAGCACGAACTATTATATTGAAGGACAGGCAAGTCTTGCAGGTAAAGCAACCGCAGAAATGTTGTAGAAAGAGAGCGACAAAAAAGTGAGTGCGACAGGAAAAAGAGTCTGGCGAATGCATGGGTGCTTACGAGTCTATTCATGTTTTCTTTACTTTCAGAACTAATTACTTTAAAAAATGTTATTTGCAATTATTTAAAATTAAAGACACACTTTTCTTTAATTATATCAGGTTTAGCTTGACAAATATAAATACGTAAAAGCATATATAAACACATTTTTCTAGTAGTACATTTTTGCTATTTAACTACACCATGACAAGTTACACAAGTGTAAAATTGGCATAAATATTTTAATTTTAAAATACAAAATGGTAAAATTTATATAATGTAAATAGGACATTTTATTTAAAAAATAATAAAGAAAATAGATAGAACCGAATATTTAAATTTTTTTATAATTAATATTTTTGTACTTATACAATATATTTTATAATTTTATAATAATAAAAACAGATCGAACTGAATATTTCTATTCTTTCTTAATTTAGATTTTTCGATCTTCCTTACACTGAGATTTGATATTATTTTGATTCTGTTTAAAATATTGCTTCAAGCGCATTAAAATAAATTAATGGACAAAAACAGATATTATTTCTTTCTTGTGATCTCTACGAGAGAAAGAGAATGCATAATTTTCAATTACAGAATACACTGTTTCTTCATATACACGAGGGTTATCTATATATAATATTAATTTATCTTGAATATATTTGGATAATCTAAATATGTTTATATTTGGGTGGATTAAGAAACCACGACTTTTAACATTTGTTAATTCCGCTTCTTTTATGTGACATACATTTTCTTTGTTTACAAGCAATATAATATATATATATATATATATATATATATATATATATATATATATATATATATATATATATATATATATATATATCTGCTCATATTACTACTTTTTTCCAAATTTCCAACTGCTCTTTTGGAGCACGAAACAAAGATATTTTGTCATGATTTGAATCATACCCGCTGGTACAATTGGGCGCAAAACACTTACGACCCATTGCAAACTAATTGTTTATAACTATTTATCACCAAACAACACTAATGATTGAAAAAAGTAACCTGCGTTCATATGGCGTTGAGTAAATGCCAGCCTCTTTACGCTATCTCTCTCTTTCAAAGTCATGCGCGCGTATGACATAAAGCTGGACGTCTACTAACTGCGCTTATATACGAAGTTGCATAGGGCTGCTTAAAAGTAAGTAACATTGACTCAGAAAACCGGCAGTACGGCAGCGTAAAAACTGCGGCTCGGTGTGCCCGGTAGGCCCAGGCCCGACTCGGGCTGTAGCGCCATTAAAGAAGAAGAAGAAATCACTAAATTCCTTGACAACATGGTCAAATAACGAAACACAATCTACTAGTTGTTTGAAGTTGATGGGCAATATTTGAGAAAATTAACTTTTAATCTTGAATTAAACATTTAAAATTGATTTAATCTTCTTCTTTCAGTTTATCTGTAAACATCTGTGCCTTTGGTAAATAATAATAAATATTTTGAAGCACATACATCAATGTAAAACATTTTTTATTTTAAAATATAATTTCCTATTATAGTAACACGAAAATAAATATTTTATTGGACAAACCAAGTGTGTGTTTGATTTTCTTATATTCATTAGGTTCCACCAAGTACCGACTAGAAATTGTCTTTCAATTAATAAAATATCAAATTTAAAATTTAAAAAAATATCAATGACATTTATAAAATATCAATGACATTTATAAAATTATTCAACTAGAGTCCCAAATAAGTTATAGATAATCCTGAAGTTTGGATTAGCAAATTTTATTTCTAGACCGATTTTAAAAAGTTAATCCAAATCACTTTTCAAAAACCAAATGGTAACAAGATTATATTAGAGTTTGTTTAAACTTTTTTTGAGAATGTGATTTAGCTGAATTCGGCTAATCCAAAATTCAGGATTAGGTAAAACTCTTTTGAAAATTTGACTAATAAAGATTACATTTGTTTTTACATAGCAACCGTTTACCAAATGCATAGGAATATATGTATAGGCAGATTTATAAAGCGGATCAGTACTAGTACCATTTTTAATATTATCTATAACTCTGTTTCAATTTAAAGCAAATTCATGAAATGAATAAAATTTGATGCTAATTAGCCATCTTTTTAATTCATGTTTAAAATAAATATGTTTCGTGAAATAGAAAGAGTGTTAAAAACGAAATAAAAAATAGTATTAGTACTAATCAGCTTTATGCATCTGCCTAATAATGACTACGATGATGTCGATAACATTAAGAATATTGAAAATAATTATTTGTTTAATACGGTAAAAATGCAGATTTACTGCCTTAGCTAGAGTCATAGCTTTGACTATGAAACTAACCGCAGCAGTAAATCTGCTTTTATTGGTCTAGTTAAACAAATTAACTATTATGCAACATGTAGGACAAGTATCTTTTTCCGTTCGCGACGAGTTTTAAATTTCAGCTATTTCTCGATTAAAAATTTCAGGCCTAATATGGAAAAATGTAGCTTTTCTTTACTTACTACACAAATAACTCTTATCTTCGACGTATATTTAGAATTTTTTACTTATATCTTCTTTTTCGACTGTTTTTCTTTTCTTATAAAATGTTGACTTTTTTACTTTCAGATGAAGAGTTTGTGTTGTTGTTGCAGATGTAAACAGAATGTACCAGCTAAACAAGTCAGAGCCATTATTTTTTTTATTTTAAAAAATACAAAAAAAAAAACAAATAACAAAGTTATAGAAGACCAAGGAAGATATCTGATTATAGTATATTGTGTAACTAATAGCAAAAGTAAGATATTCCCGGACTATGGTGGGAAATTGTGGGACGAGCCTTTGGAGAATCCAGCAACCACCAGGAGTCCGGAGAGCCACTTACCCTACATGTTAATACTATTTTTTAAAATCGGTTTATACTCAATAATTAGTTAATTTAATTTAGAAACGTCAGACAACCAACAAGACAAAATTATTGTGTTGTTTTGATAAAAATATCTGATAGTGTAACCATGGTTTGATTATTTATGCGTACTATATGGGAAAACTGTCAGCGGCAGAATAGTATATTATACGCTAACTCGTTTAGTTGGTACACCTGTATAATGGTCATGATGGCTCTTCAACAATGGATAAATTCCTTGATTTTAACGAGCGTCAGGAAGAGTATGTGACAGAAAAATCAAACTTGAACTGTTTCTATAGATTCTGATATAGTATAGCTTTATATATACAATTTTTCTCTTTCACCATTATGCCAGTTTATGCCACTTATATATCAATAGAGTCATGACGAATTAGAAGTGTCATTTAATGAATGATTTATATGCATAAAAATATTTCCCAATGTCTATAAATGCACCAAAAAACCGTATTTTCCGTCCCACTGAATTAATCAGGTCATTAATTCCTGATCGACATGCTTCTTTCTTTTTGTTAATCAACTATTTCTGGAGCAAGTTCTTTTACATAAAATTTCTTTACTATTGGAAACACCCATTGAACAAACTCCTCATCAATTTTTATTGTCTGTACTTCTATAAACTGAGGTGTCCAAATAATATCTCATTCCTTTCGTCCAGTTATGAATTTTATTTTGATGAAATTTTTGAGGTTAGAAATGAATTACTTTCTATAACCGTATAATTAGATACTTTTATGTTGAAAATATCGTTTATTGAAAGATTAATAATACATTTCAATATTACACATAATCCTGTTCCACTAGTATGCTCTCCTAAAATTGATAAAATATCTTATTATAAAAAAATACCCATGACTTTAAATATTATAATATAATATTACACGATATTTGGGATGGTTAGCACAGTGGTATGAAGTCGGCCTGTGGATCCTGAGGTCCCTGGTTCGATTCCCACAGGCGACAAATTTTCATAATTTGAAAAAGCTATCCCTGTGGCTCCTCCACCACTAACATGTTTGGGGGCCGTGATTTGACGACTGGTAACCGCACTTCACGCGCAAAATATATCGCTTACCGAGATCTGCTTTAGCAGAGTGCCACACCCAGTAATGGGTAGAAGGCGTGATGATATATTTATTTATTTATTTTATATTACACGAAAAACAAAAGTAGACATATTTCGAACCACAAATTATGAAATGCTTATATATTTTCATGTATATCTCTATGTAGCACATCTTGACACACATGATTATGACAGCTGTCATTCTTCCAGATCATTTTAACGCTGAGTGTATGTAAAAGCCCGTACCATTTGTGGAAAATGAGAATTTCGCGAAGTAGCAATAACAAATTCAAATTTCAAAAAAATATTTCATATATTTAATCTTATCCAAAATAAGAAACAAGTAGTACTACATAATCTTTGAACAATCAGCTTTTTGATAAAGGTATTGAAAAGAATTTTTAATCTTTGTAATATAAATAAATTGGAATTGAAGTGTAAAAGATCATGATATCAAAATTTTAAGTCTGATTTTGTCAAAAATGTGACATTCAATTTGAATTTAAAAATTCTCTATATTTAAAACTCAGGCCTGCTATAATACAATTTTTTTTTATTCAATTTGATCGCGGGACTTTTGAGAAAAAACTAAAAATACACGAAAAAGTCCTGTTTTGAGCGTTTTTTCGCATATTTTATTTTTTTTCTTCAAAGTTCCCCGATCAAAGTGGATAAAAATTTACTATATTATAGAAGATCAGATACTTAAGCATAGAGAATTTTTTAATTAAAATTGTTCGGCACATTTTTGAGAAATAAATTCAAATTTTGAGTGTAATTTATTTCAATATTTGTACATAACAGTAATGGTATCTAGTTTAATACCATACTTTGAGGTTTTGGCTTCAAAATTATATACAATACTTAATAAGTTTCATTCATAATAAGAATAATATTTCGCTTCAAAGAGATCAAGGCAAATCATCGTTCTGATACTTTCAGATCTAATGCTTCACCTTAAATCTAGAGAGTTTAGTTTGTTACTAAACGTCAAATCGTGACAATGAAACAGGGAATTACTTACCTCAAAAATAATGACAGCTGTCATAATCATGTTTCAGGATGTTGCTAGAGATATACATGAAAATTAGTGAGTATTTCATAATTCGTGTTTTGAAAGATGTCTTTTTTTTTGTTTTTCATGTTATATTACATTATGGTATTCAAAGTTATGGATACTTTTTTATAATAAAATATTTCATCAGTTTTAGGTGAGCTTACTAGAGGACAGGATAATTTGAAATATTGCAATGTATTATTTATCTCTCAATAAACAATATTTTCAACATAAAAGTTTTTAATTGTACTGTTATAGAAAATTATTCATTTCTAACCTCAAACATTTCATCAAAATAAAATGAAAATAACATATTTGTTGTATTGTTTACAGTTTAGGTTTATAAAATAAATAAATAAAAGAAAACAAAATGTTTATACCACTAAACTACGTTTCTAAAATCAGACCATTCTAGTTCTAGAAAAATTCAATGGGAAATAGATCTTATTACAAGACCACATATCACACTATTACTATCGTCATGAAAGTAGAAGTAGACTCAACTATGAATCTGTTGGGACAAAATATAAAACTAAATCTGTCAACGAACAGTGCGGCGGAATATATGCAATTTGTAAGTACTTTACAGGAAAACAGGTGGTCTATGGTAGAAGAGATTCATGTCAAATGTTATTGTGCTTGATTTCACTAACAGTATAAACCCGAATGTAACTCTAAAGTATGGAAAAGCAATCAGAAAAAAATCCAGGCAAATATATGAAAGATGTAGCAAGGTGGCGCCAGGAAAAACTTAGACGACTCCAAGCATCATCTAAGTAACAGAAACCGGATATGAGTGTTCAGGAATTATGTGATGCAATTAATAAATTATTAAGTATATTACGTATAGATGTGACGGTGAAGTTGTTAAACAAAAATTTACTATCTTCCTCAAGAACTAATCGGTAGGTTATTTATTAGAGAAGTCTGCAATATTTCCAATGGAACAATTGGTAAAATTTTTAGTAAATGCGCCAAATGACAAGTATTTACTCATGAAACTAAAAATGTTTTTATATCAAAATTTATTATATTTTTTTCTCCAAAAAAGGGATTTTAAAGATGGTCCAATTTTTTTTTGATTATTTAGAGCACTAATCGTTAGTATTAGACACACAAAGATGTACAGGAATAGAACATTTACTATTTTTAATGAGATGGCGCAGAAAATTATATTAATATTATTAAAATTTATTTGGGTTTAAGACAAAAAATGTGAAAAATCCTATTTTATTTTATAATTTCGGAAGTTGAACAAGTAACCCAATTAGCACTAATATATTTGAGCAGATTCCTCGAAACATCGGCCACGTATTTGGTGAATGGAAGAATGATGCAATTGCTGCGGGTTATGAACAAATTAATATTTCTTAGACAATCGATGACAAAATATTTAATATTTACTTTTATATATATATATATACGAGCCCAAATTCATAATAGTTGGACCAGTAATTTTTCTGCACATTTTCTTAAAACAAAGCTAAATCTCGTGATTATATTAGTGTTTTAGGAATGAAGCCGTACTAAAAATTTAAGTTTAGTATTTTATTAGTTCATTAAAAAAATTATATTAAGTATTGTTGGTTAACAAAAGAAATATTTACTTATTAATAATCAAAGGACACTTCATAATAGTTGGACTATTTAAAAAATAATGTAAATCATCAATTTATTTCAAAATTTAATATTTTGTTGCATCATCTTTTGATTCAAATACTTCTAATATACGTTTTAGTATTGAATTTACAAAAGTTTGGCAAAATTCTGGAGTAAATGAGTTCCATATAGCATTGAACTTAAACTTTACCTCTTGTTTCGTGCGTGCTGAACTCTTTCGCAATTATTTTTTCATTTTCCCCACAATGTCTCGATTGGAGACAGATCATGGTTAGATGATAACCAATCCAATATCGGAATATAATTTTTTACATTCCAACTCTTAGGTTTACGAGAATTATGGCACGCAGCACCATCTTGCTGAAATATAAACTCTCCATACGAATTTTGTAAATGGGTAATGGACGATAAAAGACGATCTTGAAGAATTCCTATATATTTATCCGTATTCACAATACCATCCACAAAATGAAGATTGCCCCTTCCTTTGGCAGACATGCAACCTAATACCATGACTGAGGCTGAAAATTTGACTTTACGTTTTAGGCAATCTTTTTGAAATGACTAATTTTTCTTTCGAAGAAGCATTCTCCTTTCATCTCCAACACAGACCTCAGAACGTGACTCGTCGCTCCATGTGATAGAGTTCCATTGTCACTGAACCCAATTCTTGCGGCATTTCACCCATTTCAACCTATTTTGTCACTAAGAAACCGTCCACAATGGTTTTGATTTTGCCTTTTGGATTTCATTGATGTTTTAGCTTTCATTAAGTCTATTTGACTCGCCTTATAAAATCCATAATCAACTTTTCGAAACGCTCTTAATGTAGTGCGTGCTGATACGGATCTATCAAGTGCATTTCCCCACTTTGTAGCAATTTCAGCAGTAGTAGACCGACGGTATTCTCTAATTATTTTTTTAAAATGCGGTAATCTGCCGGCGAAAATGTTGATGGACGGCCGGTTTTCTTATTCAAATCAACAAAACCACTCTGCTTATAGCAATTTAATATACTTCGAATTTTAGACCGCGATAAATTTAATTCTGCTGTTATTTTATACGCAGATTCACCATTATTTGCTAAATTACTTATTGCTTTCCTTTAAATCTGCAGATAAAGGCTTACCACAAACCATAATTGTTAGTAAACTAAAATATGTCACTGGAAATTGTTTCAACAAGTTACTTATAGTTGCTAGGCAACGGTTTCTGCTATGGTTTTATTTCTTTTGTAATTATTTATTTCCAAATAATACATACTTGAAATAGTCCAACTATTATGAAGTATCCTTACATTGTTAATAATAAAATATTTTTAATGTTAACCTACCGAAATCAATAAAAAAAAATTTATGAACTAAAATACACTACAGTTATACATTAAGTATAAATAAGTTCATAGAAAATAAATACAGCGACAAAAATTGACTTTATTTTACGAAAATATGAAAAGAATTTACTAGTCCAACTATTATGAATTTGGGCTCGTATATATATATATATATATATATATATATATATATATATATATATATATACTGATACAGCCAAAAACTCCGAAAGACTAGGAATAACTGTAGTCATAGATAATGAAAATAATGAAATCCAAGAGTATCAACTCCTCTACTCAATAAACATTAAAACAGCTGCACTTGAAACAATCCATGACACCCCCAACAATAAAGAAGAAAGAAGTTACCATTTTCACAGATTTCGCTATATCCATAAAAGACATCCTAAACCCAAACCACAAATGTCCCATAATCATTAAAATTCAAGAACTTGTACACAAATTGCGAACTCTAAAAAAAGAAATCACGCTCATATGGTTACCATCACAAGTTGGAACAGGAGGAAATGAGAAGGCAGACCAACATGCTAGGGAGGCAATGAACAAAGACGAAATAAGCAACATAAACACCCCCAAGAACGACATAAAAACCATAATACAAGAACAAATTAAAAATAACAGAAAACAAATATGGATACAATCTAGAAATAACAAACTAGGTGACATAAAAGAACAACTGGAACCTTGAAAAATGGAATCGACGAGACGTAATCAAATAACGTATACAAGATTACGAATAGGGCATACTAAAACTACACACAAATACATATTTGGAAAAACAACACAAGCAACCTGTGATACCTCCAACACGAAGATAACAGTGAAACACCAAGGAAGCCCTAAAAGAAAATCAAACATGTATGAGCTCATATAATATTGTAATACATCTACCAATATAATGAGAATATAAACAAAATGTAAGAAGTATTGTACCAACACTATGACCTCGATGTTAAAGCGTTCTTATCAAATAAGAAAAAAAAATCGCCAAAGCATTGTAAACAAAAAAATCATATCTCGGCAACAACGCACAAAGTATTGTTGAAACATTGGCAAAATGTACCATTTGGAACGCTGAATCTAAGGGTTAAAATTAAAAAAAAAATAATAATCAGGTTTTTAAGAAATAGCGTGTCAAAGTTTGCTCTTTTTTGCGAAAAAAACGATTTTTTACATTTTCAAACTGTAATAGTGATATGTTAAGTAGCTTCTAAATGGGAATAAAGTTTGTATCGAAGCTTATTAAGTTTTTCTAAAGATTCGATACCAGAAGCGGAGCAAATAGCTTGCTAGTCGTCGAGTATAGGTCACAATGAAAAACCTACTATTTTCAACAATTTAACACAATTTCGGACCCTTATATTTGCCAACTGTTACTCCGAATCACATAAACGAATGGATTTTGCGAAAGATTATACTTTAAAGTTTTGAGGCGTCGAAAAATCATTCAAATCGGATAAAAATTAGAAAAGTTATGGATTTTTAAATATACATTAAAAAGGTTAATTTTTGAGGTACGAGTTTTTTACAAAAAAATTATTCATTATCTATAAGCCGTTCAAAAAATCGATCCGTTGGGATAACATCTCATAATATATGAAAGATTTTTCAAAAAAGTTTCAGCCAAATTGGTGACAAGACTGTGTCCCAGTTTGTATGCCCGTGGCTGGAATGACCCAAATAATTTTCAAATTTCAATGATTTTGTTGGTAATACCTAGGCAGTAAAAGTAACTTTCACTGTCTAGGCAGAGAAAGTAAGACTTTAGTGCCTATCAATAGTCAATAAAATCATACTTTTATATTAATCTCGGCAAAAAAATATTTTTTAGCAATTCCAAGGAAAAATTCAAGCTCCGCTAGAGATTTGTCAAATGCTGATGTTGGCAATACTGGCTCATTTTCTCTTCCTTTTCCCGGTCCTTCCCTTACTGGTCTGTTGACGACTTTCATTTTTATTCGTATATATTATTTAACTACAATTAAAATTGTTATTTGTGTAATTATTATTTGAAACTAACAATAGTAAGAGTTTCCATGAAAACGCCATTATTAATTTGCAATTTATAAAGCAAAAATAATGTCTTGTATATTAAGTTGCTTTTGCTGTTTCTTTCGCAAGAAAAAAAAATCAAAATTGGGTAGTGACATATTTGTAGTGGGCAATTCAAAATTTTATACCGGCAGTGATAAAGGTAAATCTGATAGAATTTTAAATTTTTTATTTTTTTTTATTAACCGTAAAGTGGTGTGTTTTCTTATCGGAATTGTAACGAATAACCATCTGCTAATTTTAATTTGACCAAATCAAGTAAACCGCCTAATCGGAATGAAACCTGTTTTGGGCTTGAAACTTTCATAGTCCTAAGTGAAAATTATATTTGTAGGCAATTTAGATCATTCCTAATCAGATTTAATTTACTAGTTACCGCTAAAGCCTGAAGTACGGCCCATTTTGGGATAAGAATGGCTGTTATTAAATATATTTGAATACATTATTAAAAATCTAACATAAGTAGATGTAATCTAATTTCATCGCCAAAAGTTACATTTTAAATTTAGTTTTAATAAATGAAAGCAAATCGAATATGTAACAGCAATGTAAATGATTGAATGATCTAAATTGCCTACAAATATAATTTTCACTTAGGTCTATGAAAGTTTCAAGTCCAAAACAGGTTTCATTCCGATTAGGCGGTTTACTTGATTTGGTCAAATTAAAATTAGCAGATGGTTATTCGTTACAATTCCGATAAGAAACCACACCACTTTACGGTTAATAAAAAAAAAATACAAAATTTAAAATTCTATCAGATTTACCTTTATCACTGCCGGTATAAAATTTTGAATTGCCCACTACAAATATGTCACTACCCAATTTTGATTTTTTTTTCTTGCGAAAGAAACAGCAAAAGTAACTTAATATACCAGACATTATTTTTGCTTTATAAATTGCAAATTAATAATGGCGTTTTCATGGAAACTCTTACTATTGTTAGTTTCAAATAATAATTACACAAATAACAATTTTAATTGTAGTTAAATAATATATACGAATAAAAATGAAAGTCGTCAACAGACCAGTAAGGGAAGGACCGGGAAAAGGAAGAGAAAATGAGCCAGTATTGCCAACATCAGCATTTGACAAATCTCTAGCGGAGCTTGAATTTTTCCTTGGAATTACTTAAAAATATTTTTTTGCCGATTAATATAAAAGTATGATTTTATTGACTATTGATAGGCACTAATGTCTTACTTTCTC
Organism: Pterostichus madidus; assembly: GCA_911728475.2. Classification (NCBI taxonomy): domain Eukaryota; kingdom Metazoa; phylum Arthropoda; class Insecta; order Coleoptera; family Carabidae; genus Pterostichus; species Pterostichus madidus. Next base: position 12,118,407 of record OU452316.1, on the reverse strand, counting down.
TGCCTAGACAGTGAAAGTTACTTTTACTGCCTAGGTATTAACAACAAAATCATTGAAATTTGAAAATTATTTGGGTCATTCCAGCCACGGACAAACAAACTGGGACGCAGTCTTGTCACCAATTTGGCTGAAACTTTTTTGAAAAATCTTTCATATATTATAAGATGTTATCCCAACGGATCGATTTTTTGAACGGCTTATAGATAATGAAAAATTTTTTTGTAAAAAACTCGTACCTCAAAAATTAACCTTTTTAATGTATATTTAAAAATCCATAACTTTTCTAATTTTTATCCGATTTGAATGATTTTTCGACGCCTCAAAACTTTAAAGTATAATCTTTCGCAAAATCCTATGAGGCGCCGTTTGCGACAATATACAGACTCGTAAATATACAATTCTTTTCACAATATATACTAAATTTTTGACAATATCACATAAAATATTGTATATATATTAAATTTATTACAATATCACAAAAAATATTGTATATATACAAATTTTGTGTACTGTATTAAGAAAATCGGGTATATTATAAACCTGTATATTGTGATATTTTTGTCGCGTTAAAAATATATACAGAATAGGATTGTGCCACTTATTCAGAGATGGCGCTGAATTTCAGGTAGTTCACGCTGCATTTTGGAGAGATAGTGCAACATTCGAACGAAATGGCGCTATGAAATGTACACCCACGGGGTGTACAAAATATTATTTTTAATCTTTTTCTCCAGATTTAAAATAACTATCTTAAATTTAGTTTAAGTAACATTAACAAAACTGGAATTTCTTTATAGCTAACGGAAATGAGATTACAATTTTTAAGTAACCTAAAAATAAATACTTCTAAATTTGTATGTTATGGAAAATTATATCATTGTTATGATAAATTCATATTACATAGAGACATTATAAATAGTTATTTGTTAAACTAGAGAAGAAAGTGCCTCTTTTTTCCACTCGCTCATGAGGCAATTCGAGCGAGAGTGGAAAAAACTTTCTTCTCGTGTTAGACACCATATTTTTTCACGACATATTTCTAAAAACGATTGTCTCGAACCTTCAATACATTTTAAGAAAAGATTAGTAGAATAAGGGCCAGTTTTTCAATCGCCGGTTTACGCTCGATTAATGTTAACCATGATTAAATAATAATGGAAACCATAGTTTCCATTATTATTTAATCATGGTTAACATTAATCGGTGATTGAAAAACTGGCCCTAAGGGTAATATTTTGTTTATTTGAATCAAAATAGTTTATATTGACATGACTAGTAGAATGAGGGTAATATTTTATTTATTTGAATCAAAATAGTTTATATTGACATTACAGTTAGTGCAATATCTGTTCTTGGATTTATCGGGTAACAGTTTGTCATTAGTACCTTCTGCAATGTGTCTTATTTCGGGATGTGTATTTGGTTGTCTAATGTAGATAGACATTTCCTATATATATTTTTTAATGTAATGAAAAAAATGTTCTCTTCATTTCTTTTACAAATATTTTTTGCTTTCGTTGTTAGTTATAGTCATAGTTACATCCCCACATATATTTATTATTTATGTTTTATTTAATATTTGAGCCATTTATAGTAAATTTATAATTTCTCCGATTTTTTATTCTGTTTTTTCTGAACATTTGACTATTAATTATTAAGGGCTACTTATCAACTTATGGCACAATGGTAGCTAGCCGGGTTGTGGAAATTAGAACCCGAGTTCAATTCCCAAAAATAAAATCAAAATTGGATAGTGACATATTGATAGTTGGACGGGCTAAATTCTATACCAGCTCCGCATTAGAATCTCGCGACCGAGGTAAATCTGATAGAATTTTACAGTTTTTGTTATTTTTTGCAATTTTGACGACTAAATTAATTTTCTTATTGAAATTATAATGAATAACCATGTGATTTAATTTGACTAAATCGTAAACTAGATCGCCTAAATTCAATGTAGCCTGTTTTGGGCTTGAAATTTAATAGACATAAGTGAAAATTATATTTGTTAGCAACTTAAATCAATTTCAATCATATTTACTGTATATGTTACCGCTAAGGTCTGAAGTACGGCACATTTTGCGGTATGAATGGCGGTTATTAAATTTATTGGAAGACAAGTTATAACATATTATTAAAAATCTAATATAAGTAGATGTAGTCTAAGTGTCATATGGCTAGTTTTATCGTCGACAGTTAAATTTTAGATTTAGATAAATAAATAAAAGCAAATCGAATATTTAACAGTAATATCAGTTATTGCATATAACATATAACTTTGCTTTGCATTTATTTATTTTATTTTAATTTTAAAATGTAAATATTCGCGGTAAAAATAGTCATAATTTATATCATATAAGTACTAATATAAATATATGATTATAAATTTTAGTGACTCAACAAGGAAATTTTGGACCACAAAATTACCAGCGAAATCAGATTAGAACTACCAGGCTTCATTTAAAATCATCCAAATTATTTGAAATTTTGCAGTACCGCGAAGAAGTGCGGGATCCAACCCCATTCATCGACAATTGGCGAGAAGAGTATGTTGGACCCGCACTACGAAGATTTAGAGCACCTGTCAAGTACAGTTTTAAATTTTTTGTTATTATGGATAATACTTTTGTGGACTGTACACCGGAATTGATTAAAAAATTTATGAAAAATTGTACTATCGTTATAAATATTTCTGGCATACTGAGTTTCCTACTTTACCAGGCACAAAATTTGGATGTTATTAGTAAAATTACGAAAGTAATGGATATTTTAAATTTCCGAAAGTATTTGAATATTATAATTGGCATGTACAAAATTTCCGATAATGAATTTTAAATATATCAGCAATATTTCCCAAATTGCGCAGTGTATCTTATTTTAAATTTAAGTTTATGTTTAGAACAAAATTCAAACGGGTAGCTAGTAAGTTTGCTACCGCGAGCCAAAAGGACAAAATTGATAACCTACCGATGTGGACAACACCACATGAGTATATTTATCTGCATAAATTTCATCGTTCACATTATATTCAAAGAAATTTTGAAAGTATGTAATCAGTAGGTACAAATGCTACTCTCCGTTACAGTGCCGTTTAGAGCATACTGTCAATTATGAATTTTATTTTATACTAGTATTAGAAAGCTTTGTGGTCTAATTAATTGTATTTATCACTCAACTTTGGCAAAAAAAATCTTTGCTTACTCTGGCAACGCCACTGCCGACGGATCAAGGTCATGCTAAAATTCTATCAAAAATATTTTTTTGGCATATTAGAACTCTAAGGCGACAGTTAAATTTTGATTTTATTGAAAAATATTTTGAGCATCTGAAAAATGATTGAGCTGCTGAAACAATAATTATCTATCTTTGTGAATCAATGAAACGCCTATTTCGGAACTATTTTAGATTTTTTGATTTTTATTATATTTAACAGTAAAATTATTATAAAGCTACAACAGAATACAGAAGCGTATTTAATTCTAACACAAATTTTTATTACATGTCAATTTTTACTTGCATCCCTTCGCTAACGCAACCCTTCTGCCTCCGAAGCATTTCGTCAGACGACACTTTGTACATGCATGTAAACGTAATCCATTCCTTTAGGATTTTTATTTGCGTCTATTTATTGAATTCCATACTGAAATTTTACTTCACAATTTCGTAAGCATCGTGGTGCTATTTTGAAAGCGTAAACCTTCGCCGCTAGATAGGATATTTTTCAGTACCACTGATTTACTTAAACATAAGATAGAATATGGGGATTTGAGCTCATAATTGCCCTTTAGTGTCACTGGCTTTTAAATTTTGTAGTTCCATCAGCTCCATTATTACATCGGGATATTGCCAACACTTTTTTGATGATGAATAAATAAACAGTTAGGTGATAAATATTTATGTTCTTCACGTACAATGTCGCCTTCTTCAAAATAGCCTATTTCAACATCATAAAAAACACATTGTACAAAATCTTCAACATTTAAACATACAAAACCATCTTTTGCCAAGTCTTTAGCATTTATATACATATTTGATCAGTTTTTATATGTTTGCAAACGAACATACTCATATTTAAACATTTCTTTTCGTTCGTTGTAACAAAGTTTGCAATTGCTCTCTAGAAGACAGTCGTATGGATAATTAGCTACGATTACTCAGTTGTCAGGATGCTTCAAGCAAGGTTCATACTTTTTTAACTTTAAATTATTTTTCACTTGACTTGGTAAGTTCTCCTTCAACTTTTTCAAACAATATTAATGGAAGAATTTTTATTTCATCCTCTTTCATGCACTGCATTGGTGAAAATTGTCCATCATAACTTAGTTTGCTCGGCCATCTTCCATATTCTTCTGATTTGGCACCCTTGGATTTCTATCTGCTCCCAAACTTGAAGAAATTTGTTCCTGAGAATCGCTTTGCGTCCAATGAAGACGTTGAGAGTAGAGATGCGCATTTTCTGTAAAAATGAAACCCGGCCCGAACGGTAACCATCAATGAACCAACACAACCCGACCCGACCCGACCGGTATCTGTTCCGAACCGACCCGAACCCGACCCGAGCCGACCGATATATGTTCCGAACCGACCCGAACCCGACCCGACATGAAATGAACAAGTCTGACCCGAACGGTACCTGGCCCGAACTGAACCAGCCCGAACTGAACCAACCCGACTTGAACGGTACCTAAACAAAAACTAATATCAATTTTAAATGGCACGAGAAATACACCTATGTCTATAGTCTTACCACGCCAGAAATGATTACTTACGTGTTGACGTCCGGTAAACACCCGCACGGTAACATATCATTAGTTTTTAAATTATAACTACGTATTTTAATGAACCTGTTTCAGTAAATATTATAATACAATAACTGTTTTTGAAACTAACATTTTGCCTTCTATCAGTAAAAATGAGTTTAAAGGGTAAATGTACGGTCAACCTCGCAAGAAATTAAAGCAGGGACGTGTTTCAAGTATAGCAATTAAGCTTGAAGCCAAATCAGCATTACCATTTAAAATTTTATTTATTTGTATAATTCTTTTTAAATCCAGCGTTATTTTTATTGCTCTATTATATACCTTCTTATCTGTTTTTCACACAAACGAACTATACTTCGCTTCAAAATGGGCTGGAATTATAAATCAGTCCGTCAAACATAATATTCCAGTGGCGCGTCAATAAATTTTTGTTTGTTGATGATTCTCAAAAGAACTGAATTCGATAGAGATCGACCGTTTCAGCTCCCAATTATTTTTTAGAGATCAGCTGAAGTCACTTTATATTAAAATAAATATAAATTTTGCAAATTTGCAGATAATGTAAATACATAAGCAAATCTCCATGAAAACTTCTCTCTACGGCTATGCAAGTCTTCAAAAGGGATTATTGAAAGTTTTAGTGAGGTCTTTCTATTGTTAGATATAGCTAGAGAAGTAAATTTTGTTCAGATACAAAGTCGGTGGTGCCGTAGTAAAGTTATATCTAATATTTTTAGTGAGTTTACTTGCCGCATCCCTGACAAAAATCCAATAAAATTATTACAAATTTTGATATATTATACCAGCTCATTTCGAAACGAAGTACAATGAGAAATTATACAAAATTCAAATCAAAGAGAGAGATAAAAATTACCTGGGATTGGGTAAATTATATAATAAAACTGGAAAATATCGAGTAAAGTAAATAGGTCTGAATTTCAAACTCAACCGACTATAATTATTTCTTCGATAGCCAATGAAATATTTTGAACAAACATTCAATAAATATATATTCCTTATAATTTTAAATCGATATTCTTTTTCAAAGAACTCTTGATTTTACTTTTGAGAGGTTTGAAATTTGAATGAACATCTGGTTGTCGTTTATTATCCCGTTATAGCCATTGTTATTATTTCAAGTATAATTCGCAATTCCGGCAATATACCTGGGAATGGGAAAATTCTCTGATAGAACATAGAAGGATACCTGGTACCAAAATTAGAAATTACACTTCCACCGTATTTGGTCATCTGGATGACATAAAATTTTATAATAATCTCTTCTTGCATGAATTGTGTCATATGAACTGCCGTCCGCACGATTATAGAAATGAACAGAGATGAACCAACCCGACCAGACACGAACCCGATCCGAACCCGAGCCGAACCCGGAGCTGAGAGAACTCGTACTGAACCAGCCCGACTCGACCGGAACCAACCCGACGTGAACGGTACCTGACCCGAACCCGACCCGACCCGAATTTGAACCAACCCGACGTGAACGGTACCTGACCCGAACTGAACCAACCCGGCTCGAAATGAACCAACCCGAGCTGAACGGTACCTGAACTGTACCGACCCGAACCCGACCCGACCCGAACTTATCCAGCCCGACCCGAACTGAACCAACCCGACGTGAACGGTACCTGACCCGAACCCGACCCGAACTTTATATTTGGATATAAAATCGACCCGAAACCCGACGGTGGTTCGGGTCGGGTCGGGTCGGGTTTCGGGTTCGGGTTGAAATGCGCATCTCTAGTTGAGAGGGCCGTAGATGAATATTTTCACAGCCTTCCAGACTCTCACTTCCGGAACGGAATATTGATGTTGGTGAAACGCTGGACCAAGTGTGTAGAAGTTAAGGGTGAGTATCTAGAAAAATAAAATAATTTTTCAACTGAAAATCGCAGTCTTTCAATGTCAGGCCGGGAACTTTTCACCTCACCCTGCTGCTCTTAGCTAATTTTCGCATTAAGATTCTGTAACCATATAAATGGCATAATTACCATTGAATAGTTCAATAAACACAACCAATATTAATCTTTTGAAGGGCTCGCATACAGAATTGAATGTTTTTCGATCGAAAATTGTTTTAGTAAAAGTGCTTCAAGGCCTATCGTGTTTAGTCTCAAATGAATAGTTATTTTGAAGGACTCGAATTCAAAATTTTTTTTTTTTTCGATTGCAATTGTATTAGTGAGAGTGCATCAATTCCTATTCTGTTTAGTAACAAATGAAAGGTCGTTTGAAAGGTACACGTGAATTTTTAATTATAAATTATTTAAATACTACATTTTTTAGAGTTCTTTTGAAAAGAGGAGACATTTTTATTATAATTACGTCTTTCAAATATGTGTATGTAAAAAGAAAATTTTTGACGGACCACTACGTAATTGGTTTTAAAACAAAACGTCAAATTGACAAGTTATATAAAGTATACAGGTAAACCCAACCAAATTTGGCCTCGGTAATAATATACAGTAAAACCAAACAAATTTTATCCAGGGCACAGTATAATTTCGAAAAACCAGGTAACTCGAATTTGAATCATTTGGGCACTCTTAAATTTTCTACCGGTAATTGTTTAATTGAAAATGCTACCAAACCTATCGTTTTTGGTATATTATGAAAGTTTTTTTAAAGGGCACGCGTGCAAAATTAAAATATTTTCGATCGGCTATTGTTTTACTATAAGTGGTTCGAAACCTTTCGTGTTTGATATCAAATGAAAGGTCTTTTGAAGAGCTCGCATACAGAATTGAATATTATTCGATCGGCAATTTTTTAAATGCTTCAAAATCAACCGTATGTGGTATCAAATGAGAGGTCTTTTGAAGAGCACGCATGCAGAATTGGATTTTTTTCGATGGGCAATTGATTTTGTGAAACTGCTTCAAGACCTATCGTGTTTGGTATAAAATAAAAGATTCTTTGAAGGAATCACGTGCAGAATTGGATTTTTATTGATCGGCAATTGTTTCAGTGAAAGTGCATCAAGACCTACTGTGTTTAGTACTAAATGAAAGGTTTTTTGAAAGGTTCGCGTAAAGAATTGATTTTTTTTCAATCGGCAATTGTTTTAATAAAAGTGCTTGAAAACCTATCGTGTTTGGTATCAAATAAAAGGTCTATATGAATTAAAATTAAATACTTTTCAATCTTCCATTGTTTTAGTGAAATTGCTTCAAAACTCATTGTGTTTGGTATCAAATGAAATGTATTTTGAATAAAACGCGTACATAATTAATTTTATTTATCTGTCATTATTTTAAAGAAAGTGCTTCAAAACCATTTGTGTTTGATATTAAATGTAAGATAGTTTGAAGGGCTCCCGTGCAGAATTATTATTTTTTTCTATTGGCAATTGTTTCAGTGAATATTCTTTGAAACATATCGTATTTGGTACAAAGTAAAAGGTCTTAAGAAGGACAAACATACAGAATTGAATAGTTTTAGATTGGTAATAATTCAATTTTAATTGTGTCAATTGTCTTACAGAAGTAAATCCTACTTCAGTGTACGCAGAGCCTAGCGTGAGGCCGATCACTAGTCCAGATACTAAAAGCCGTAGGGGTATATCTATGTATATATATATATATATATATATATATATATATATATATATATATATATATATATATATATATATATATATATATATATACATAGATATACCCCTACGGCTTTTAGTATCTGGATGATGTGCGAGAAATCTCGAAAAAACACGCAATTTTGGATTGGCTTTGGAATTTTTAAGAAGAACGTCTACGATCGATTTGATACTTTAGGAGTGGTACAAAAAGACACGTACTATTTATGAAAATATTTTTAGTCATTTAGCATTAGCAACTACGAGGACACTGAAATATGTACAAACATGCAGATCAATTAGATATCTCTCGTTTAGCGAACCACCACAATCGGGTAAATAAATAATTTTATAATTAAAAGTACTAAAAGTTCAATCTTTTACTGCTTTCTGTTATTCTATGGAAGCCCTGTTCAGTATTTAATTTTTATGACGTACCTACTACACGCAAACATAACAAATATAATATTATTGCAATATAAAATAAAAGTATGTATAACAAATAGGCAGGTACTTACCTTTTCCGGCACTGGCAAACACTGACATCGATTCACTCACACTTTCTTTTCAAAATTCTGAAAACAAATGAGTAACGTTTGTCCTTGGCATTCGTATTTATATTGGTAAGAATCAAACAAGTTCATGCAAGATTGGAAGCACAGCACGTATTTCGTCCCTAAGCGCTTTGCAAGTTTCGACACGCGTTGTACTGAATATCGAATATGCAAGTTTTTACAAGTAACAGTCAATGACCTTCTTAAAATACATTACTCAAAAAAATTAAGGGAAGTTTAAAAAAAGGAAATTAATGCCAAATAAACAGGCCATCGAATCCATAGGCAGGCCTAACTGAAAAAAAAATGCACAAAAAATTTGCAATATAATTTTTTCGCACTATCTGTTAGGATTTCATAAGACCGTTGCTCCTAAAACTATTTTGCCAAAAAATCTAAAAATTAAAATTTTCAAGCTTTAAAATACTTTCTTAAAGTCTCAATACGACCATTTTTCACCGCAATAAAGTTTGTCAAAAATTTGGAATCTTTTGTACTCCCTTTTGTTACTAGTTATCGAAGTTGAGATCCATTTGTTTAGGTACTCATATCAGACGCCGTCAAAGTTTACTTTTAAAAAATATCGTATTTTATTTTCTATATTCCATATTGGCCACTTTTTAGAGCATCATTATTGCAGAATTGAGAATGAAGGATAAAAAAAAACACCTGTGGAATAAATTTAGCAGAATATTAGAGTGTACGTTATAATGATATCTAGGAATATGATATGGAAAACATAATGTACAGCTTTACCTCAATAGAATCACAATTCTGTTGATATGTGGCATAAACGTCGGTAGCGAAATATGTTATATGGATCGGATCGGATCGGATCTCGGATAAAGTCGGATCGGATCGGATCGGATCTCGGATCGGATTTCGGATCGGATTTCGGATCGGATCTCGGATCGGATCGGATCGGATCGGATCGGATCGGATCGGATCGGATCGGATCGGATCGGATCGGATCGGATCGGATCGGATCGGATCGGATCGGATCGGATCGGATCGGATCGGATCGGATCGGATCGGATCGGATCGGATCGGATCGGATCGGATCGGATCGGATCGGACCGGATCGGATAAAGTCGGATCGGATCGGATCGGATCTTGAGTCAAGTCGGATCGAATCGGATAGGATATCATAATTTTCAAATATGCCGACCTCTAATTGACACATCATATATACTACCACCATGACTAGTAGTATATAGAGCGGTCTGCGGATGTTACAAATACTAACATATATTAACGCGACCTTGATCTTAATATCATTGCTATAAATTACTTTAGTTACCATAAAAATGCTATATACGTTGATACATATATATTTTTTTGATATAATTTTCTTAAATATTTAGCATTTACGCATATTTGAATATAGTATAGTTGGTGTTGCTATTAGTAAACATTTTAGGCGAGTAATAACTAAGACATACACGAGCAGCAGTATTTTTCTTCATCACGATTCTGTAACCATAGATAAAGCATAATTACAATTGAATTGTGTAACAAACTAATATTAGTAGTAGTTTCCGTGGAAACTATATGTAAATATATTAAACTTAACAAGGAAAATGAATACATTTATCAAACTTTTAGGCTCTTGTTTCGGACAAAAAGGAACAAAGAAAAAATTCAAGTGTAATTTTAATGAATCTGTCGTCTTACAACCGGCTACAGACGAAGGTAAGACATATATAATTTTTCACTTAATTGAAAAAGTAAATTGTACTTTTGATATATCAATAACTACAAATGATACATCAGAAGTACAATTTACTGTTATTAATTTTCTAGAAATCAACCAAAGTCACGCTTTTTTGGAAGATGGGTCCTTTGGAAAAATTATCAAGTGTATTTCCTTTTCTGAAGCCGCGTATCAGTTTAGAAATATCCAAGATACAAAATTTTTAAATATTTTCGGCATCAATCGTATATTTTGGATAGAAAAACCATTTTATCAAAATTGGGTATATGAAGAAGTTTCGTCATTTTTCAATCGATTTTGGGTTCCAAACAGATATAAATTTCATGTGATTCTCATCGCGGATAATAAATTTGACAGTGATTCTGAAATCTATTTGGATAACTGCATACAAATTTTAACATTACCATTCTCGAAAAATATTTTGGAACCGAATGATATTGTGGTCGCGAGTCAAATTTTTAAATTTGTAAATGAAATATTAAAAATTAGAAAGTATCATAATATTTTGACCAGTCTATCCAAATCATCAAGTGAAGAGGACACGATTATCAAGAAAAAGAAGTGCAAAATTAAATCTCAACAACTTCTGTAGCCGGTTAAAAAATTTTTATAGTTTCAAAAAATCAAATAAATTATAAATTTTAAGTTTAGTAAATATTTGTTTTATTATACTCGCTACATTTAATTTTAATAATAATATATTTGTACAGATTTATTATTTTTAAAATTCGTATTATTTTTACTTATTAATATATTTCTTACTTACTGTGCAAGTTCAAAGAGTTTCGTTCCGATCATCTAGACACATTTTTAGTGCAGATATTCGCACAACTCCATTTACAAACAATTTAAAGCTACACTTAATTGGTTAGGTTCTAGTTAAATAGATAAATGAGTTGTCGACTGAGATAGACGTGTGTAGCGTGTTCTGGCGTTATCGTTTTAATTTGAAGCTATAGTTTTTCGCAGTTTTATTATTTACACTTTTCTGCTTACCCGCGACGATCGTGATACGATCACTTCAATGATTACAAACTCATTAAATAGATTAAGCACTAATAAAGATTTTGTCGATATTATTGTGCGTGAAGTGACCGCAGCTGTACAAAAAGTATTTGAAGAGAAGTTGAAAGTATTGGAAAATGAAGTATCTACCATGAAACAAGAAAACAGTGATTTGAAAGAGTCCTGCAGAAGTTATGAAAAATGTGCTGACGATTTGGAGCAATACACGCGGCGTAATAACGAGCGTATATTTGGGTTGAGTGAAACACCTAATGAATCAACAGATGCCTGTGTTGTTAACTTCTGTCGTGATAAACTCAAAGTTTCCGAAGCTGATATAGACCGCTGTCATCGATTAGGAAAGCCTAAAAAGAACTTCAATCGTCCAGTGATTGTGAAGTTTGTGAGCTACCGTGTACGAAGTAAGGTATTCAGTGAAAAGAAGAATTTGAAGACTACTGGTATCACGCTCCGGGAAGATCTCACCAAAACCAGGCTGGCCCTCCTCAAACATGGTCGTATATTTGTTAGTTGTAAAAAAGGCGGTATTGATAGGAAATACTTAATCAACAATTATAGTGATCTTGAACTCAAATCATAAACCAGATATTCTTCATGGCACTTATTTATTTTCGTTTTAAATGCTTTATTTCTTATGTTTTATTTAAATAAAATATCGCGGATTAAGCCAGAACATACTTAACCTTGGTTAATTCTTGATTAATTATATTGGTTTATTTTTGCAAAATTTGGTCGAAATTATCAAAAATCATATGTTTCTAACATGAATGTCATTGACCCCGGCATCACTTTGTTTACATGTGATCATATTAATGTTAGATCGTTAAACTCATGTTTTTTAGAATTTAAGGATTTCTTATATGGACATAATTTTGATATATTAGCGGTTACTGAGACATGGATAAGCGACTCCTCTCCATCACATTTATTTAATATAAATGGGTATAATTTATTTAGTCTTCACAGATCTCATAAACGTGGTGGCGGTGTTGCTTTCTATGTGCGTAGTAATATTAATTGTAAAGTGGTGGGTACTCCTTTTGTAATTGATAATAATATCGAACATCTATGGATTCAGTTAGCAGTTCATAGTCGTAAAATTTTTGTTGGAGTAGTTTATAATCCTCACTCAGATTTCTACAAGGAACTAGATGTTTTAGATTCAATATTTGCTGAATTCTTACCGCAAGCCGATTATTTAATTTGCACCGGAGACATTAATATCAACTTGTTATTGAATGATGCCCGCTCGATGTGTTTTATGAATTTATTAAACGCTTATGGGATGCATCAGCTAATAAAAAGTTATACACGACCATCTTCTCAATCACTTTTAGATATTATTGCTATATCTGATAAGTCTCTTTGTGCACATGTTGATATTATTGATTGTACTCATTTTTCGGATCATAATTGCGTAACTTGTAGTTTAAATCTACCAAAACCTTCTATTCCAACGAAAATGTATACTTACAGAGATTTCAGAAATTTCAACACCGAGAATTTTTTTGTGATTGTGAACTTGTTGACTGGAGCCATATTTTAACACTCAATAACATTAATGACAAACTAGCATATCTTAATTACAATATTATCACGTTATTTGACAAACACGCTCCTCTAAGGACTGTAAAAACAAATAAAAGCTACTGCCCTTGGATTACTCCGGTGATCAAAATTATGCAAAAGAAGAGGGATGAAGCTTTTGTTAGTTACAGAAAATTTAAAACTGTTGCAAAGCTTAATTATTACAAACAATTACGTAATGAAACAACAGCGGCTTTACGTAGAGAAAAACAGGCTTTTTTGGAGTTTGAAGTCAAGAATAACTTGAATAATTCAAGTAAATTATGGAATAGTCTTAAACGGTTGGGTGTTAAAAACGATAAAACATTTAATATTCCAAAGGAACTTTGTAATCCAGACAATTATGCTCAGTATTTATTTAACAAAGTTGGTACTTCAAATATAAATCTGGATACCAAAAATTTCTATTTAAATAATAACTATGGTGAATTGCCTGGTGAGCCTTTCACATTTAATTGTGTGGACAGTGAGGCTATAGAAAGAATTTTAAGAAAACAAAATTCTAATGCAGTTGGGATGGATGGCGTGTCTCTTAAAATGTTATTAATTATTTTACCCGCTATTGTGGACTATATTACCCACATCATAAATACATGTATTTTGGAAGGTGTTGTTCCCAGTATCTGGAAAGCTGCGATTGTAAAACCTATTGCGAAATTTGAAGGTTGCTCTGCATTCGAGGATTTGCGCCCTGTGAGTATTCTGCCTGCTTTATCTAAGGTTCTTGAGAGAGTATGCTTTGATCAATTAATGAAATATGTAAACGAAAATAGTATATTACCAGTCAATCAATCGGGATTTAGAAGCGGTCATAGCACAAACACGTGTTTATTGAATATTCTAGATTCAATATTAAATAACTATGATAAATCTATAGTATCGGTGTTAATTCAAATAGATTTTTCAAAGGCGTTTGACATGGTTGATCACGGTATGCTTCTTGCAAAATTGAAATACTACAATTTTTCTAGTAGTGCACTTCAGTGGTGCAAAAGTTATTTGGAGGGTAGATGCTTTCAGGTGTCTATGTCCTCGAATGTAGAGACTATAAATTCTCATGCTTTTCCTCTTCAGTGTGGTGTGCCGCAAGGTTCAATATTAGGGCCCTTATTCTTTTTAATATATGTAGCAGACATGCCTTCAGTATTTAATTTCTGTTCTGTGCATTCATATGCAGATGATACGCAGATCCTAGCATCTTTAGACCCTTCTGATATTAACAAGCAGTTTAAAATTGTTAACGATGAATTAGAAAAACTAGTATCGTGGATTGGCAACAATGGACTAAAATTTAACGTTACCAAATCTTCATTGTTGATATTTGGTACTAGCATCATACCTGATATTATATTGGACGGCGTTCTGTTACAGCGTAGCTCTGTTATTAAAATACTGGGACTCTACATTGATGAAAATTTGAATTTCCGTGAGCATTTAAACAAGAAACTAACAGCTGCTCGCATTAAACTGCGTCATCTATATCACTATCGTACAGATTTAAGCTCTCCGATCAAGCTACACCTTATTAAGTCCTTGGTCTTGCCATTGTTTGACTATTGTGCCTGCACTTACGTTCCAAATCTCACGCAATCTGATAAAAATAGAATAACCCTTTTACAAAACTCCTGTTTAAGATATGTGTATGGTGTGCGTAAGTATGACCACATTAGTTTGTATCGTAAGCAGGCTAAGATAAAATTGATTGAAGATCGGGTAAAAATAGCGTATCTCTGTTTGATACACAAAATAAGGCAAACCGGCACTCCATCATATTTATGTGACAAATTAGTACTTAAATTCTACAATTATTCTCTTCGTATAAAAGAATTATATATTGTACCAACTTTTTGTAAAACTAAATTTAAGAATTCTTTTTCTTATCTGGCGCCCACTTTATATAACACCGTTCCGCCTTCATTAAAATCGCTATCTCTGTGTACTTTTAAATATCATGTAAATAATATGTTCTAACCTGTAATAATTTTAACCAAATGCTATTTTGAAATCCACAATTTTAGATCAGTTTGTAAAGATTCTGTTATAATTTTTCGCTGTTTGTTAATTTGTTCGTCCTTTGTATCTCGTTGACATTATTGTTATTTTCTTTTGTATTTATTATGTATGGTTGGGTGGTAGAACAGCCTTGGCTGAACCCTGCCTTTGACTTTCGTCAATAAATATTATTATTATTATTATATAACAGGAGATACAAATACATGCTACAAGTGCAAAAAACAGGGGCATACCACATCACAATGCCAGATAAACCAACACACTCTCAATACAACCCCAATAGCCAGTCAATTAACTATACAGGAAACCGTAAACAAACTAACCAGGCCCATACAACAATCTCAAACCCCATCAACATCACAAGAAGTCCCAAACACTCCGAAAACCCCCACAAAATCTCCCGAAAACTCAACTACAAACCAACAAAATATTTACAA
Source organism: Pterostichus madidus (assembly GCA_911728475.2). Taxonomy (NCBI): domain Eukaryota; kingdom Metazoa; phylum Arthropoda; class Insecta; order Coleoptera; family Carabidae; genus Pterostichus; species Pterostichus madidus. Next base: position 12,102,724 of record OU452316.1, on the reverse strand, counting down.
CCCAAAACCATACCCACCACTACCACCACCAATCACAAAAACCAACATAACAAACCAATCAAAAAACTTCTTTCCATTCCAACAAAATAAAAAAACTACAGAAACTATAACTATAAATGAAAATAAAGAACCTCCCCAAAAAAATAACCTACTAAACAAATCAATGAGCACCAAACGACAGAACGATAACGATGAGACAAATAACAGAAAACACCAATAAAAATCAACAACCGAACAGTACACAAACTGAAACAAAAAAAATCAGAAAGGCACGATCAATCAGCCCCACACAAAACCTTACAATACAAGAGCTACTACAAGGTGTGGAGACCACAATAAATTCTAACCTAGAAGCATATCCAATGAACTATGAAAGATTCAAAGATTTTATAGAAAATGCTACAAATAATGCAGACCCATTAACAATATCCAGAAACTATACTCTGGAAACAAATGAGTTATTAACCATGATAAATGACAAATATCCATTATTAACTAGAAAAATAATAAAAAACCGATTTACCAGAATACATAACCGCCTAAAAATCCAACTTGAAGAAGAAAAAGAAGAACAAAATTAGACAAAACTATGAACGCTATCCAGTGGAATCTAAATGGGTTCCACGCCCACCTACCTGAACTCCAAAAAATTATTGCCCAAACAGAAGCCCAACTCATATGTCTACAAGAAACAAGAATACATCCACAACAAAAAGCCTCACTAAAAAACTACTCTATTTATAGAAAAGATAGACAAAACACTGCAAATGCAAGCGGCGGAGTCGCAATACTTGTAGAAAACACAAAACACGTTGAAGAAATTACCTTGAACACAAACCTAGAGACAGTTGCAATTACAATATTCACACCAAAGAAACTAACGTACTGCTCCCTATATCTACCACCAAATCAAGTAATAAATATGCAAGAAATCGAACACCTAATACAGCAACTACCAACACCGTTCCTCATAATGGGCGATTTCAACGCACACAACAAAATATGGGGAGGTGAAAAAACAAACACAAGAGGAAAAGTCATAGAAAATATAATCGACCGAAATGACGATCTCATACTGCTAAACGACGGAACTAATACACACTTCTGTGCACAATCGGGAAACTTCACAGCTATAGACCTAACTATAAGCGACGCATCGACTGCCCAAGATCTTACATAGACAGTACTACCACTCTCATTTGCGGGAAACCACTTTCCCATAAAAACAACCATAGACAACAGATGCGACAAATATAGTAAAAACTCAACAAGAAAATAGAACACAAAAAACGCAAACTGGCCACTTTTCACGGAACGAGCAACAATACTAACAATACCGGAAACAGACAACATTGATGAACAAGTAAACATTCTAACAAACGCCGTAACTGAAGCTGCAAATTCTACCCTAAAAATAATAAAGCTAACCAAACATAAAAAACAAGTACCATGGTGGAACAGTCAATGTCAAGAAGCAACAAAAAACAACAAAAAAGCCCTAAATCAGTACAAAAAAAATAAAACCATAGATAACCTTATAGAACTAAAACGAACAAAAGCATACTGTAGAAGAACAATACTACAAAGCAAAAAACTATCCTGGCAGGAATACACGTCAACAATTACCACAGACACACCAGTAACAGAAATATGGAATAAAATAAAACGAATAAATGTAAAAAAATCTTACTCAACTATAGATCTCCTGGTACAATATAACAAAATAATAACAAACCCCCAAGAAATAGCAAATACAATAGCAGAACAATTTTATCAAAATTCAAGTAACTCAATATATACTCCGGAATTCCTATTATATAAACAAAATACCGAAAAGGAAAAAAAAGAAAATAACCAACACAATTCCAATGAAATAAACGACCCAATAACACTAAATGAATTCAACACAACAATCCAGGAACTGAAACACTCTACTAGCCCTGGACCAGACGGAATAACATACGAACTCATAAAATATCTGCCAAAAGAATCAAAAAAATTCATACTAATCATTTACAATAACATCTGGTCGAACAACAAATTCCCAAAAAAATGGAAAGAAGTAACTACCATACCGTTACTAAAGCCAGGCAAACAAAAAACAAATGCAATAAACTACAGACCTATTGCCCTATCAAATTGCTTTGGTAAAGTCCTACAAAAAATTATAAACAAAAGATTAGTATGGTACTTAGAAAAAAACAATATCCTAAATAAAAACCAAAGCGGTTTCAGACCCGGTCGATCAACTACAGATCAACTGATAGCCCTCCAGACAGAAATCCACAGTGCTTTCCAAAACCAACAACACACAACTGCTATATTCTTCGATATAGCAAAAGCGTACGATACAGTCTGGAGACACTACATTGTGAAATCCCTAAAGGAAGAAAATATAGAAGGGAACATACTGAATTATATTAACAACTTTCTAAAAGAACGCAAATTCAGAGTATTATTCAACGGACTCTTATCGGAACCAAGATATCAGGAAAATGGAACACCGCAAGGAGAAATACTGAGCGTTACATTGTTTTTAATAGCAATGAACAAAATTGTACAATACATCCCAAAACACATAAGTATATCATTATTTGCCGACGACCTCGCAATTTACTATAAAAACAAGAACACAAAGACCATACAACAAGAACTCCAATACACTACCGACCAACTGCAAGAATGGGCGAAAAGTACTGGCTTACAATTTTCAGAAGGGAAAACAAAAATGATGTTCTTCACAAAACTCACAAGACCAATAATGAAACCACATATCAAACTCAACAATAAAAATTGATTATGCCAATAACATAAAATTTCTTGGGATGATACTGGACCCACGACTCACATGGAAACACCACCTACACCATTTAAAAGAAAAATGCTGCAGAGGACTTAATATAATTAAATGCTTAAGTCACAACAAATGGGGCTCTCATAGAAATATATTATTACAAATATACATGTCCTTCATAAGAGCCAAAATAGACTGTGGAGCAATTATATACCAGACAGCTAGCATGAACACTCTGAAAACTATTGAGCCAATTCAAAACACAGCAATTAGACTTGCCATAGGAGCGTACAGAACCAGCCCCACGATTAGCATGCTATGTGAGTCTGGCATCACCCCACTAGAAACCCGCAGAAATCAACTTACCCTAACCTACATATCCAAACTCGCCAGAAACCCTAACAACCCTGCCTTCAAATATATATTCAAAAAATCACAAAACCACATAGTACCACTATCTCGTACACCCCTCCAACAAAAAATTAACAAAACCCTCACAGACAACCAAACAACCATACCTAACCTTGAAAAAGACACTATAGATACTGTACTACCATGGAGGAAAAAACAACCAAACTACATACTTGATCTAACAAAATACAAAAAATTGAACACACCACCGGAAATCATGAAGCAAGTCTATGAAGAAATCTGCAGCCAACATCAGTATGCACAAAAAATATTCACAGATGGGTCCAAAACACCAACAGGGATGGGTGGAGCAGTAATAACAAACAACAAAAACACAAAAATCCACCTACCGAACCAAGTCACAATCTCTACTGCCGAAGCTTACAGCATCCTCACCGCACTCAAAGAAATACAAACAAAAAAACAACGACAAGAAGAATACATTATATACACTGATGCTCAAAACGTCATACAAGAAATACAAAACATATATAGTAAGCAACCAATAATACAAAAATGTCAAGAATATATCCATAACATCATACAACACAACAAGATATCAATAATGTGGATACCAGCACATACAGGCATAGGAAGAAACGAAGAGGCAGACCAGGCAGCAAAACAAGCTATAAAACAAGAAGAAGTAACACAAATTCCCATTCCAGTCCGAGAGTTCCTCCAGATAATAAAAACACAAACAAAGAAACAATGGGATGAACTATGGACAAACACGACAGGGAACAAACTCAAAAACATAAAACCAAACACAAAAAAATGGACGAATTTAAACAACCGGAGGGACCAAACCAAAATAACCAGACTACGAATAGGACACTCGAACATAACCCACAAATACATTATGCAAAAAACCGAACCCGATATAAGCAATACCTGCAACACACAAATCACAATAGAACACATCTTAATACAATGCCCAAAATACTCAACACAAAGAATACGACACAACATGCCACCAACACTAGAAGAAGCATTAGGGAACGACACCAATAGACTAACAAACACCATCAATTTCTGCAGCGACATCAACATCATTAATGAAATATAATTAAATACACTAAATGTTAAATAAATAATAATACTAACTAATAATACTGTAAATAACCACTGTACCGAGTACTAATGACCGGGGTAGTCGATGTACTCATTTCTTGAAATAAAAAAAAAAAAGGTGTAAAAGGAACAAGATTGTTTCTTATGGATGGAACACTCATAGACGAAGATATTATATCAGAAAATTTTCAAAACGAAATCATTTTCGTTAGCGACAATGAAATATTAAATTAAATCGTCAATAATCCGTTATCAGTAGCGAATAATTATACACATATCAGCACTGATACAGATACTACTAACTTGTCTAGTCCTTCTACGTCAAGTATAAAGTCAGAAGATATTTGTTGGGCTCAAAACATGACAATATCATGGCATAGATTATCTACAGCAGAAATTAAACAATTAGAGTCATCTAAACAAGTAAAAATGCATATTTTGAACAATTTAATTCGTATAACCGTTGACGATATTTTTGAAATAACAAAAGACCCTGGAAGACGAAATTTAAGAATTTTGGCGAAGCGAATCTGCACTCGTTTTGCAGTCGTTCTCGATACTGATGATGATGGGATTTTAATAGGGGAAGGATACAATTCCGTTTTCAAAAAACTTGAAGATCATGCACAATATAGAAAGAGACCACATAAGACACAACATATTTCTGCTAAACTCGAAAAAATTCAAATGAAAGGAAAGATTATAAAATCATATCGAAAGGCAGGCTGCAGTCGTTGGCAACCTTCCATAATACCAGATGAAGAAGTAAATGCAGATGAGAAAAAAGATTTTTTAAAGCAACAAGTCTTATTAACTTCTAACAAAAGGACTGACACGCTAGTTGCAAAATATCTTGAAGAAACATACCCGTTTCAACGATTGTTTCTTAATCATGAGAAACCACCTACAATAAACGATGATCTTCAAAATTGGCCGATATTACTGGAACAAAAATATGCATTTTTGCTGTTTTAATAAGTTGGTGGATACAGACATAAACGCAAAGCTAGAAGTTCTTGAAAATTAATGTCAGAAAATTATAATCTACTTCAAATCGTTATCGAAAAGTAATCAAGACATTAAAAATATCTTCGAAGAATACGTCGATCCTGTACAGTTGACTTTAAAATTGCTAACTGATTATTTTCAAGAAAAATCCTGCGAATTATTTATTAAACTTGAGGTAAGATACTGTATTCTTATTTAAAATCATTTTCGTAATCTTAAAAAAATGTTTCAGGAACCTTGTAAACAAGAAGACGGTCTCCAAAAAGCTGAAACTGTTGCGCCCCATATTTTTATTATTGGAAAAATAATGTGTTTATAATTCAAAATAATGGAATTTATTCATGTTTTGATTTCAGGGTCAAATAAATAAATAAATATATATATATATATATATATATATATATATATATATATATATATATATATATATATTGTCATCGAGAAGAAAATTGCATCAGAAGTAAAAAATATGAAAGATGCAATTGGTCTTCTTTTTGCATTTTATTATAATTTTAATATGGCATATAGTAAAAATACAATTATGACTCTCGAATTCTTATAGCGTTATATTTACAAAATAAATCCACTGACCGGATCGAAAGCAATATCTGACAAAAAGGCTAAGACAAATTCAATCCTAAATAAAGTATTGTCACTTATAATAAAAATTAAAAATGATCCAATATCGGATAATACCACATTAATGAACACTTCATTTTATGTTTAATATTTTTCTGTAACTTAAAACTTATTTTAAAAACAAGATAGAAGATCTACTATTTTTTAGTGATTGAAATTTAGTGTCAGAATAATATTATTCACGACTTTTATTCAAAGCATTTTTCTCTAAAATAATTTGGAAGATAACTACTGTGGAAAAATTTATTGTTCGTGTTAATAAAGACAAATATTACCCACTGAATACTACCCAATGTAATTATATTACATAAGATTTTCCATATCCGTTATCTCAAAAATTATTTTACAGAAAAATAAAACTTTTGGATTACATTATTCTGTCACTAAGTCTCAATCAATGAAAAATACTCGATATTTTATTTTTGCTTTCCTGAAATATAGCGTTTATTACTACAAATCTTTTCGAATATTGAAGCTTGTTTCTGTGCAATGTTTATAGTTCGTAATTATTACCTATATAATAATAATATTTTTTTATGATAACTAAGAACTGTCTCGATAATTTATTTATATTTATAATAAATATTTAGTAAACTAGTTCAGTATATTTCATTAAACACCTTTTAAATTTCCGTACAGCTATGTAGCATTACATATTATGTATGTATACTGAATTTATTTGGAAAATTACAGAAATTATGTAACACACTGAACTGCGTGATGTTACTTAAAATCCGTAAATTTACATAATTAATATATCAGCAATATTACATTATATGTAGGTACTTTTACATAAAAAATATTTATGTAATAATACAGCTATATGTAAATTCACTGAATTAAAATTACAGTAATTATACGTAATATGTAATGTTGCAGAATCCGACTTTCTGTAATTACACATAAATGTAATTCTACATAATCAAAAAAAAATTGTAAATTTAAATATTACTCAATTTTACATCTTTGTGTAATATCGCAGTAATATTTATGGCTATGGGATGGCTAGCACAGTGGTATGAAGTCGGCCTGTGGATCCTGAGGTCCCTGGTTCGATTCCCACAGGCGACAAATTTTCATAATTTGTAAAAGCTATCCCTGTGGCTCCTCCACCACTAACATGTTTGGGGGCCGTGATTTGACGACTGGTAACCGCACTTCACGCGCAAAAATATATCACTTACCGAGATCTGCTTTAGCAGAGTGCCACACCCAGCATTGGGTAGAAGGCGTGATGATATATTTATTTATTTATTTATTTTATTTATTAAGGCAGCTAAACAATTGAAAAACGAATTAAAACAATGGAATGAAAAGAATATGGAATATTATCTGTCAAATCTGAGTGCTACTCAATTAACGGACTACTCGCTTTGGAAAGCAACAAAAGCATTAAAACAACCAAAAGCTAGAAATTCTCCTATACGCAAAAGCGATAACACATGGGCAAAAAGCAACAAAGAAAAGGCAGATGCTTTCGCAATGCATTTCGAACAAGTCTTCACAGAATTCCCACAAAAAATTGAAGACGAAGAAGAAGAAGAAATAATAGAAATTCTGAACTATCCAACGCAACTATCACTTCCTCTTAAAAGTTTTAGCATAGCAGAAGTTGAAGACACAATCAAGAATAATATTCACCTGAACAAAGCACCGGGATATGATTTAATTACGGGCAAAGTCCTACAAGAACTACCAAAAACTGCAATTAAATTAATTACCTTTGTGTATAACGCCTGCTTAAGACTGCAGTACTTTCCATCCCAATGGAAAACCGCCCAAATCATCCTAATACCTAAACCAGGCAAGCCCACAGAAGAAGTTACTTCCTACAGGCCAATAAGCCTACTGCCAACCTTATCCAAACTGTTCGAAAAGCTTTTATTGAGAAGAATTAAGCCACTTATAAAGGACATAATACCGGAACACCAGTACGGTTTCCGTGAAAAACATTCAACCATAGAACAAATACATAGAGTCACAAATGTAATTAATAAAACTTTCGAAGATAAAGAATACTGCTCTGCTGCTTTCCTCGATGTGAGTCAAGCCTTTGACAAGGTGTGGCATGCAGGACTTTTATGTAAATTAAAACATATCCTGCCAAGTAATATATACTTACTAATTAAATCTAATCTTAGTAACAGATATTTCCAAATAAAATATAAAGATGAATACACATCACTAATACCCATTAAAGCAGGCGTGCCCCAGGGTAGCGTTCTCGGGCCAATTCTCTATACTCTTTACACCGCGGACATACCAATAAAAGCGCACACCACCATTGCAACGTATGCAGACGACACAGCGATATTATCAACAAACAAAAATCCTGAAGCCGCATCACAGGGGCTTCAAGAACACCTAACCGAAGTGCAAGAATGGCTAAATAAATGGCGTATCCGGGTAAACGAAAACAAATCAGCTCACATCACGTTTACACTGAAAAAAGAGACATGTCCAGTAGTTCAATTAAACAATAAAAACCTGCCACAAGTTGAACACGTTAAATACCTAGGCCTGATACTAGACCGAAGACGAACCTGGAAGCAACATATTAAAACGAAAAGAATGCAGTTAAACATAAAATTTAGAAATCTTTACTGGGTATTGGGACAAAAGTCGAAGTTGTCCACAAACAATAAAATCCTTATTTACAAAACGATTCTGAAACCAATTTGGACTTACGGAATTGAATTATGGGGAACAGCTAGTACATCCAACATCGAAATTATACAAAGGTTTCAAAATAAAACATTAAGAACTATTATAAATGCACCGTGGTATATCTCAAATAAAACAATACAAAATGACCTCAATATATCAACAGTAAAGGAAGAAGCAAGACTTAGAAGCAAAAAATACATCAACAGACTGGAAAACCATTCCAACAACAGTGCATTAAATTTATTAGATAATAGCATAAGTAATAACAGACTAAAAAAATGTAATCCTCTGGATTTACCATATAGATTATAAAATTTATAATTTTGTGTTTGGGTAAATGTCAATGGACATAATCCCCCTCTTGTTAATTTAATGTTATACCATTTGCTTATTGTCCAAATGCGACAGAATGTAAATTAATAAACAATAAAAAAAAAAAAAAAAAATATTTTATTTATGGCTCAAAAACGCCATAAAATTTTAATGCAAAGTTACATAAAATTTTTTTACAGTGTGTTACAATGATACAAACATAATTATTTTTCTGTTTTCAGTCAAGGTGACTGTATACGACTTTGTAAAAGTTTAATATTATGTATTTTATTCCAATAGAATTTCAAAAAGCACAAATATTTTCACGTAATTATAATGTTTTTAAGTTATATTTTCCTGTGGCAGTACATCATCAAAATATATTAAATCCTCAAATCATATTCAAAATACGAAAATAAATATAAAATGAATTTACTATTTATGGGTTAACAAATATATTATATATAAATTTATTTTACAAAAGTTTATTATAACTCAATTAATTTCATTAATCCAGCTTGTTTATCAAAAGAAGAAAGTTTTTTCTCGTTGAGTTGGAAAGTTTGTTATATTATTCTTTTCTTTAGTTTTTTTGAGCGTCAATTTAGTCACTCTATGACCGATGTTGCCACCGTCACACTAGAACATGGCTAACTTTATTGAATTGCGCTACGCTTGTTATGGCTGTTTCATATGTCATTAAAATTCCTGGTTTCAAATTTACAGAGCGGGCACGTCAAGTAGCACCTCTAACGAGATATGTCGTAACTAAATTTGAAAATACTGTCGCTTGCATTGATTGAAAAAATCCTAAAAACAAGCCTAGTCATTGTATATTTATTATCATACGATCTTTACAGTAAAATACTAACCGTTGGCACCAATAATTCAATAATACTTCCTTCTTTTGACCTATAAACACTTCAAAAATTTTATATAGGTAGACAATATGTCGGAATTATTTACCTGCAGTGACAGATAACGCTTTGTTGCCAAATGAAATTCACTTAGTCTAGACTAGCTAGTCACTTTAGTCGAAAGCTCAGAATACAAGTCATAATATTTAGTAATATTGAATGTATAAATAAAATACCTAAACTTCAGTTTTCAAATATTTTAAGGTTGTTTGTGTAACTTGACAGCGTTGTCACTTTCCTTTAATTGAAATAAAAAGCACTAGATGGTATAACTTGAAGTACCAAAACTGTAAAAAACTCACGGCAAATTTTTATATTGCAAAATGATTAAATGAAACGGCCAGAATAAGCGTAGCGCAATTCAATGAAGTTGGCCATGACTAGAACTGTCTTAAGCGGACGTCAAGCAGGACCAGTCGGTACCCCAATTGCTCTAGAGTCGGAAATTGGGTGGATATTGGCAGGAAAGGTTCAAGGTAAACAAAATTCAATTCAAGTTCAATAAGTCCAATGCGATATCAGCGAGTTTTTTGAAAGATTCTGGAAACTGGAAGAAACATCAAAGCCAGTAACTATATTAAGTAATGAAGAAAGAAGATGTGAAGAGCATTTTTCTGCAACACAAAAAAGAGATAAGACATGTCGTTACGTGGTACAATTACCATTGCGCAATGAAACTGTACTTGGCTCGTCAAGAGAAACAGCAATAGCAAGATTCAAAAATGTGGAGAAGAGATTAAGAAAGTGTCCAGAGCATCAAATCAGATACAACAATTTCATGAAAGAATATTTGCTATTGAATCACATGGAAATTTTACCAGAAGATGAAGACAACTCTATTACATGCCACACCACGGTGTGACTAAAAAAAGTTAGTAGCACCACAAAGCTACGAGTAGTTTTCGACGCATCATGTAAAAGCAACAATGGTGTGTTGTTGAACAATTGTTTGATGGTAGGTCCCACATTGCAGAATGATTTGGTGTCAATTCTTTTACGTTTCAGTACACATTCAATTGCTGTGTGTGCAGATATAGAAAAAAATTACCCCCAAATTCAGGTGCAGTCGCAACACACAGATCTGCAGAGAATTGTTTGATCAACCAATTAAGGACTACAGGTTAATTACTGTCACCTATGGAACAGCCTCAGCCCCATATCTGGCAGTGAAGGCACTACAACAATTAGCAAAAAATAAAGAAGATACTTTACCATTGGCGACAAAATACATACTTAAGGATTTTTTATGTTGCTGACTACATGTCTGGTGCCGACGACGGAAATGCAGCAATAGAATTAGTACAGCAAATGAATGATCTCATGAAACGGGGAGGATTCAAATTACGAAAATGGAATTCCAACAGTAAAGCCGTATTAGAAGAAATTCCAGAAGAACAGACAACTGTTGGTGGGAAAGTCAAAGTCAACGAAGATTTTGCTATTAAAATATTGGGAATAGTTTGGAATCCAACAACTGATGACTTTTCATACAACACGTGTAACCCTCCCTTATTCAAGGCAGAATTAAGAAATAATTTGAATGGGTTCTTGTCAGACCGGAGAAAGGACAAGTACTAGGGTTTGTTCAAAATAAATATGTTCTTATAATTTGATGACACTAACAGCAATGATTTATTTAACGTCACACTTACTGCATGGTTGATGTTGTTGAGTTCATACTAAACTCTACCGTCTACTCTCTGATGTCTACTGTACTACTATTCTACTGCCGATCTTACTCCTGTTAAAACTGATTTGACGCTACTATATATCTAATGACAAAAGTATTAAGTCAGCAAAAAGTTAGCTACTTACGTCAAACAATATTATTTTGAATATTCAATAAGAATGTGCTGACTTCGACTTGTTACACATGCCTGAAGTTAACACATTAACAAAGCGACAATTATTATCAGATATTACTAAGATTTTTGATCCTGTTGGCTGGATATCTCCTGTAATCATCAAGACAGGCGTTAGTTGTCGACGCCAAGATCAAGCAGCCTACGGCGACACACTGACTGTCTATATTACAGTAACGAAGACTTTGAGCCAATATTCGAAAATTGCAATTCCATTTATCTCTTTATTAACCAATAAATTAGTCATGTTAAACATATGATAATTTACTACATAACACCCTTGTTTGTATTAGATACAATTTTTGCATTCATTATTACTATACAAGCTATATTTGAATATATAAGATTTTTTTCAATCAATTTTTCGTTCCTACAGACTTTGGTTTTTCGCGACTTGTCCGACTGGCGGCAGCACCTTACGCTCAGTTCGACAACTTCGGCTCTCGAGCTCGCTTCGTTGTCGATCGGAAACTGATGCAAAACCAGAAGTACAAAACTAAAATTGATAGACTTTTGACATTGAGAGCTATCAAATTTGTGTAAAATACATGTTTAAAGTTCATATGCAAAATTGTAATTTTTTCGATCGGCAATTGTTTTAGCGAAAGTATTACAAAGCCTATCGTGTTTGGTATCAAATGAAAGGTCTTTTGAAGGGCTTGCATGCAGAATTGGATTTCTTTCGATCGGCAATTGTTTTAGCGAAAGAGTTCCAAAACCTATCGTGTTTGGTATCAAATGAAAGGTCTTTTGAAGGGCTCGCGTGCAAAATTTAATACTTTTCGATCGTCAATTGTTTTAATGAAAGTGTTCCAAAACCTATCGTGTTTGGTATCAATTGAAAGGTCTTTTGAAGGGCTTACATACAAAATTGGAATATTATCGGTTGGCAATTGTTTTAATGAAAGTACTTCAAAACCTATCGTGTTTGATATCAAATGAAAGGTCTTTTTAAGGGCATGCATGCAGGAATGGATTTTTTACGATCGGCAATTGTTTTAGCGAAAGTGTTCCAAAACCTATCGTGTTTGGTATCAAATGAAAGAATTTTTGAAGTGCTCGCGTGCAAAATTTAATACTTTTCGATCGTCAATTGTTTTAGTGAAAGTGCTTTGAAACCTATCGTGTTTGGCATCAAATGAAAGGTCTTTTTAAGGGCTTGCATGCAGAATTGGAATTTTTTCGATCGGCTATTGTTTTAGCGAAAGTGTTCCAAAACCTATCGTATTTGGTATCAAATAAAAGATCTTTGGAAGGGCTCGCGTAAGAAAAAAGTTAATACTTTTCAATCGTCAATTGTTTTAATAAATGTACATCAAAATCCATCGTGTTTGGTATCAATTGAAAGGACTTGCGTGCAAAATTAGAATTTTTCGATCGGCAATTGTTTAAGCGAAAGTGTTTCGAAACCTATCGTGTTTGGTATCAAATGAAAGGTCTTTTGAAGGGCTCGCGTACAAAATTTAATACTTTTCGATTATCAATTGTTTTAGTGAAAGTACTCCAAAACCTATCGTATTTGGTATCAAATGAAAGGTCTTTTGAAGGGCTCGCGTAAAAAATTTAATACTTTTCGATTATCAATTGTTTTAATGAAAGTACTCCAAAACCTATCGTATTTGGTATCAAATAAAAGATCTTTGGAAGAGCTCGCGTATAAAATTAATACTTTTCGATCGTCAATTGTTTTAATGAAAGGACATCAAAATCCATCGTTTTTGGTATCAATTGAAAGGTTTTTTGAAGGGCTTTCTTGCAGAATTGGATTTTTATTGATCGGCAATTGTTTTAGTGATAGTGATTCAAAACCTATCATATTTATTATATATTAAAAGATTTTTAGATGGACAGACGTGTAGAATGTAAAAGTCTTAGATTCGTAATAATTCAATTTATATTGTGTCTATTGTCTTACTGAAGTTAATTCTATTTCAGTGTCCGCGGAGATTATCGTGAGACCGATAGTATTTATTATTATTCCAATACGTGATTGTAGTAATAAGAGCATTACTATGCAAGAGCTTATTAATAAACAATTGGTTGTGAAAGAAAATGTAGAAGCTCAATGTTCAGAATGCTTACACACACATAAATTACATAAAACCGAATTAGTTTCTGTTGGCACAGTATTAATTTGCCAAATTCTGTTATTTGAAAATGAAAATGGATATATTCGCAAACTAACTGATACACGTAATATTTAAAACGTTTCAAAGGGAACGTATTTGATTCAAGGATATAAATACAAAGTGATCAGTGCTATATTTCACCATGGTACTTCAATGGCTGAGGGACACTAGACAATATGATTAAAAAAGGAAAATTATGGTTGCTTGCAAATGATTCTCACGTTTCAAAACAAACTTGGCCGAGAAACTCTAAACATGCTTATATATTTATTTTAGAAAGAATTTAGATTTTTATAGAAAGATGTAATAACAATATACCAATACCAAATATCATTTATAATATAGGGTCAAACTATTGTATAAAAAAAAAGTGATCTCCCAAAAAAACAATTACATTGTTAAAGGTACGCCAAGATTGCGCAGATTCTTTCCCCAAAAATTGTAATATATATGTTACAGATTAAAAAAAAAGTGATATCTAATTAAGCCAAGAAAAATATTCGAATTTAAAAAACCTTATAGACCAGTTTTAAAAATATTGGGTCAAATAAAAAAAAATTAATTAAAAAAAACCTTTGCGACCCCAGTGTTTAAAATGTTACTTAAGCTGGTAACATTTTAAACGCGCAATCTTGGCGTACCTTTAACAATGTAATTGTTTTTTTGGGAGATTAAAGCTAAAATAGTCATGCAAACATTGTGGAATATTCATTTATAATGGAATGAATTGTACCCAAAGATTTGTTAAACATGTGAAAATTTACCGTCAAAATTTGGTGAATATTGAATGCCGATGTGTTGCAGAAAATAACGCAACAAACAAACAAATTTTTGCGTTCTGTGATGCATCGGAAAGGGCATATCCAGCTGTAATTTACTTAAAAACAAGAATGGAACGCCGAGAATAACATTAGCGGCTGTCAAAACAAGGGTTGCACCATTAAAAAGGATATCTATTCCTAGACTGGAATTGTGCTAAGCGTTATTACTAGCAAATTTGATATATAGTAAAAGCCGCATTGAAAATTGACATCGAAGAGATGCTTTTTCTAATTCAACTGTGGTGTTGACGTGGTTGTCAGTTGCAAAAAGGGTGACACAAATATAAGAGCATTTATCAGATGCCCATTGGCATCATGTGAGCGGCAAAGAAAATTCAGCAGATTGTGCCTCTCGTGGTACAACAGCTCTAGTACTAATATCTAATAGTACGTGGTGGCATTATAATATTTAAATATAATAAATTAAGTTATATGTATTCTCTATGTTTCATTTTAAAAAGGACGCTCTAGTACATTGCTGTCAAATTCGTAACCATCGGTATAAAAAAATATAATGCATGAAAAGGAACCAACCAGTGCCAAGAAAGATTCGCCTGCTGAACCTCAGTCCTTACATTGATACTAAAGGATTATTAAGGGTGGGCAGAAGATTACAAAACGCTAAGTTAGATGAACAAAGGAAACATAATGTTCCTCTACCAAGGTTACTACACTGATTGTCGAAGATGCACATATCACAAATCTACACGCTGGCCCACAACTGCTCTCATCACTTCTACATCAAAGGTATTGGATCCTGTGTAGCCAGGTCTACCGATTTTTCGGTAGATTTACCGAAAATTCATTTAATCTATCGAACTACCAAATTTTGTTTCAGATCTACCGAAAATTTATGTAATCTATGAAACTACAGAATTTTCTGCCGAAAATTCCTATTAACAATAATAAACATAGGGATAATACTTTTAGTTTCTACTGTGCCATCTACTGGTAATAAAAACTAGACGTGTTTATTAACTAAAAGTTGTTTCATTTTATGATATGAACCTATTAAAAAGCAAAATTAAATATTTTACAATAATGTCTCTTCTGAGAAGAATAATTTAAATTAGTCCTTTTTTAGTATAATTAAAATCAAAGTTAATGTGTATTAACTTATCATCTGGCAACACTGTGTGCAGTAGAGATGTCATTCGTTACATAGTTAAAAAATGTGTTGTATATCATCGTCATCAAACTCAGGTCATTCAACAAATGATGGGTAATGTCCGGCACTAAGGGTCGACGTATCCAGAACTTTCCTCCTCACTGAAGTGGATTATGCCGGAGCACTGTTGATACGTCCTATATTAAAGAGAAGAAAAATGGAATTCAAATGTTATATATCAATACACCTTGAACTTGTCACTGAACTATCAACTGCTGCATTCATTACAGCACTGAAGAGATTCGTTGCTCGGAGAGGAAGGCCATTGGAGATATATAGTGATTGTGGAAAAAACTTTGTTGGTACGAACAAAGAGTTGAGTTCTTATATTGAACTCATGAAATCAAGCAAGCATAACAAAGTTATTGGAAATTATCTCGGTGGCCAAGGAATTCAATATAATTTCAATCCACCTAGCGCTGCTCATTTCGGTGGATTATTGGAAGCAGAAGTCAAATCAATGAGATATCATTTGAAAAGAATTGTCGGTACTGCGAAGGTTACATTTGAAGAGATGAACACTGTCCTAACCCAGATTGAGACTTGCCTCAATTTAAGACCTCTGACTGAAATATCCAACGACCCATCTGTCCTAACAGCACTCTCTCCTGGGCATTTTCTTGTTGATGATACCTTGCTATCTCTTCCAGAACTTGATCTCACTTGAACTATCTGTTGAACAAATTGCCATAGTTTTAAAGCATTAAATTTGATCTCACCTTCAATAAAGTTTCATGCTGTAAAACGATGGCAATTTGTTAAACAGATAGTTCAACATTTTTGGCGCAGATGGAAGGACGAATACTTGGCCAGGCTGCAGCAATGTCCCAAATGATGAGTACCACAACAAAACCTAAAAATCAACGACATGGTGCTGCCGAAGGATGAGCAACTGGCGCCAACCAGACGGAAGTTGGGACGAATAATCACGGTTCATCCTGGAGAGGATGGTTTAGTGCGAGTTTTCACCATCCAAACTACATCGGATGATTATAGAAGACCTGTGGTTGAAATAGATAAATTACTAATGGATCGTAATTAATTTGTATTATTGTTTGTATTTGAAACCAATGTTTCAAGGTAGGCTGAAGGTTGGAGAGAATGTTCTTATTTAATATCAAAATATAATAGTAAAACATGTGCTGCCATCTGTATTTAGTGATATTTTGTATTGTTATTAAGGTTAATAAAAAAAAGACAGAGTTATTAAAAAAAAAGAAAACTCAGGTGTAGTTTTATTTTGAGAAAATAGAAGGCAAAAATCACAACTTTTAATAATCCAGCTTATTCTAGAACATTATTAATTATTTATTTATTTTATCTTATTAATTCCCTCAGATTACGTGCATTTAAATTAAATTTATGACATATTATACAATATCAGAACTAAGCTATCTTTGTTAGCAATCCATTTCTATGGAGATGTATTTGTTTCTCTACACAAATAAAATTTATTATTACTATTATTATCTAAAATAATTTGAGGGGGAAAAATTCATATCCCATGTTAAATGACTGCAGTCCATTGTTTGACTGTATTTTTTTGTGTGATATACATAATTACCCAATAATACATTGTATGTTTTAAGTATTTTGGAACCTTCTACGCACACTTATGATGATATCTTTGTATTATTGTATTATTTGACAACTTGTTGACTACTTGTTTAGACTTTAGACAAACTTGTTTGTCGCACGAACACCCACTAGAATTCTTATATGAGACGACAAAGCATAATATTAAGCATAAATAAGAATAAAAAGTATTTATTTTATTTTATTAAATATATTTAAATACTTTTATAAATACAACTAGAAAAATGTGCAATGCAAATTGTGATTTTAATTAGAAGGATATTATAATCAAAGTTAATTTAATGTAATGTACTTTCTGAGTATCCTATTATTTCAATGTGCAAAGCATAAGTATGCTGTAGTTGACAGTTTGGCAGAACAGTGATGTGGTTTAGTATTCGAATCCGAAGATCTCGGGTTCGAATGCCATTCAAGCTAAAAATTTATGTATGTTTCGGTTAAAATACAACGAAAAACTAAATATGAAATATCGTAATAATACAACAAACCTTATAACCTTATCGTAAGATAAATCAAGAAACAATGACAATAGTAAATATAAATAATTTAATAAAAATATATACACAAAATGTACAAGAAAAGAGCACAATAAAAAATGATGCATGTCAGCTACACAAGTCAAATAGTAATTAACCATCATCGCGCGGAAAACGGTTTTAACCAAGAAATAACATGGCAGAAGTAGTTCTGTGAAAAGTTTGAAGCACAGAGCACGCGAAATGCATAGTATCGTTAAAGTCTGTATGACCATTTAAAGTGTTACCTTTGTTCTCATGTGTGTGTAACAAGTCTAGTAGTAACTAATAAATACAGCTTATTGAAAAACATGAACATAGATGTTAGAAACTCAAATCAACACACGTTACATCTTTTTTTTCTAAATTAAAGGATCAGAACTTACCCTGTGACAAACAATACGTCGTTTATGAAGAAACTTGCAGTACATACGACAGGATCAACATCGGTAAGAAGAACCAATCTCTTAAAAAACTGTTGTATAAACATAATTTTAATGTAAAGTAACTCAACCCATGATACAGCGGCATCGCAAAGCATGTCCAGGAAACGGGACACAAAATCGATTACAACAATGTAAAAATAATTGACCAAGGACCACATCGTTATAAAAGATCTAAATGGACTTTAACGATACTGTGCGTTTCGCGCGCCCTGTGCTTGAAACTTTTCACTCAACTACTTCTGCCATAAGAGTTGTTGGTTGTCAGTGTTTCCGGTGCCATAATGATTTATTACTACATTACAAGAATTTAAATCATATGAATGACTTTAAACTGATTTATTACTACTTCATTTCTGTTATTTTTATTATGCTCTTTTCTTGAACTTTTTTTGGACATCTTTTTTTTAATTTATTTATATTAACTATTATCATTGTTTGTTGATTTATCTTACGGTAAGCTTATAAGTTCTGTTGTATTATTGTAACATTTCATGTTTCGTTTTTCGTTAAATTTTAGCTGATGATGGCTTGCACGCCAACCGAAACGCCCAAATAAATAATTATAGAATCATTCAATTTAACGCTTTCATTCTGAGTCCTACTACTCCTATCTTTAATAATGGGCTCCTGAATAAATTTTTTATTAATTTTTTTATGAAACTACATGATAAAAATATGACGATCAGCGAAAACGTTGGTTGAAAATTCTTTATATTACAAGAGAAGTTTTATGTTGAGGTTGTGACGTCGCAAGTTCGTTTCAGCGGTATTTAACTTGTTTCGTTCAAAGAGTGCAAATAATATACGATTGAATTCTTAAAAACTACTCTTACTATGTTGATAATTATATTTTATAGAAGTTGCAAGCTTAAAAAAACGAAAGTAATAAATATACAAGGTGTTAAACACGTACATACCAGCAAACGACGAACAGTTTAAAAAACTAGTGCTCAGATATCATATATAATTACGTTCTACTCCGCATATGTCTCTTATTTACCGCGCGAAAATACGTGTAGCCAATGAGAACTTTCCGAACGTGTGGTGTCATTACTTTTTTAACGCTTATAGCTCTGATGTAAAACATTATTTTTAACAAATTTTTTCACTAATAGCAATTATTCAATACATATTTTATGTTTGTATCCTTCATTCCTATTATTTCGATTATGGTCCAGAAGCCTATTATACGAGTAGAGAATCTAAAAATCATACACCAATATTCTAAAAATATATGAACAACCACACTTCGGCTCGGTGACGCCGGACCTTTTTCTGTAATTGGAATTATGTTCCTGTTGTACAAAGTAGAATATCTATAATTAGATTGACATTTTCGGAATGTATTTCACAGCTAAAAATACAAATTTTTGTAGGTACGTAAATTGTATGTACTTATAATTATTGGTAATAACGATACGTGATCATGTCCTGCCATGAAACGTCAACTTGTTGCTATTGACATATAATATAAATAAATAGATAATGTTTTGTAAATAAATTAATTGACATAAATAGTTTTTATCTGTGGTGTATAAGTTGCGTAATATTATTCTATTTAAAACGTTACGTTGTGTTTTTATTTCAATTACCATCTTCCACTATATAACTAAAAATAATATTGTAATAATAATTTTTTATTTTTTTGAATGTATTTATATTAAATAATCTTACTCTGTAATTGGGTCGTCTTTTCCAGTTGAGTTCATAACCGTGTATTATTATTATCATGATTCTTCTGTACTTACTGAACGTAAAAATGTTAAGAACGTAAAAGATGTTTTTATAATCTGCAAAACAGATGGATATATTTGTAATCTATATTGTAATAGATATCTGTACTGGATATTATATGTAAAATTGCAGAATAACTCTTGTGATATTAAGAGGTGAAATGAGACAAGAAATTTTCAATACAAATCTATCGTTTCAAGACCTTAATTACCTTCTCTCTTAATTCTCGATATATTCTTCTAATTCGCCGATCAATTTATCAAATGTATTATGACAATAAATTATAGTATCATAGCAATTAATTATCGTCTTGATATAGTTTAGCCATTTTAATTTTAACAATTTATGCAATATATATATATATATATATATATAAATAAGAATGTGTCTAAGTGAGTTTTACCTGGGAATATGAAATTAAATCAACATTAAATATTCCTCCTGCAGTCAGCTTGAATGGTCTCTGACAACGCATAACAATCATTTGCAAACTGGTCGTAAAATGCTTCAAATTGTGATTTGGCCATCCAGAGAAGTATGCTGCGTCGCTTAAGTCAGCAAGCTAGAGCATTAAAGCTTGGTTTATAGAATAGAACTGCGATATGGATGAAATAATAATCATTGGTACGAGTACTACAGGATTTGTTAGGTTGTATTTATTTATTACAAAATTAATGTTGACGAAGAGTGTGGTGTAATCGAATCCGCTCGAATGAGTTTTTCGATAAATATTGTAAACAGAAAGGCAATAGACGACGAACATATTTTTTGAATACACGCGAATAAGAATCCCAATAATTCCGAACCTATTAAAAAAATATACATTATATTTTAAAACCGCAATCAAAAGACTGACGAAAATACATAAATAGCGACGGACTAACTCAAATGGAACAAAAATGGATCGAGAAACAAAATTTGGTTATTTTCTTGTACTATTCTGTACAGTCGTATTCCGTGTTTTGCAAACTTTAAATAGTTCTAAATATTTACTTTGTTTGAAATTTCTAACCCTGTGCTATTTTATTCCATTCCTGTTCAATGCAACAACCTATATACATTATATATTTAGTATATAGTTTAGAGCGGTGTAAAGATAAATGTTAATAAACAACACAATATTGCTTTCTTCACAAGGGAAGTTTTATTACAACATACTAAATGTACATTTCGACGGCCATACAGTCATCGTCAGTATTACATTGACACTTGAGTGCCCTACTGACGATGACGGCATGGTAGTCGAAATGTACATTTAGTATGTTGTAATAAAACTTCCCTTGTGAAGAAACGAATATTGTGTTGTTTCTTAACATTATATATTCTGCTTTGTTTAAATATAATAGGTTTCATTGTTTAGTTGAGTTTAAGGTTATAGCTGCATCGTATCCCGAGAAAGGCCTTACTATAAATGAGACTTTACAATATAAATATATATACGAGGTGAAGCTATTAAATAACGAGACTGACACTGTTTTAACATTTTATTTTGATTTCATAGCTATTTGCTTATTATCACCATCAATATGAGGTAGCTAGCTCAGTGGTATGGTGATATCTCACAAAAAGTCGGCCTGTGGATCCTGGAAACCCTGGTTCGATTCCCACAGGCGACAAACAATTTTCATAATTTCAAAACTACCTCTGTGGCTCCCCCACCACTAACATCTTTGGAGGCCGTGATTTGACGGCTGGTAACCGCACTTCACGTGCAAATTATATAACTTACCGAGATCTACTTCGGCAGAGTGCCACACCCAGTACTGGGTAGAAGGTGTGATGATATATTTATTTATATTTATTTATTTTAATAATCACCCCTCCTCTATCCCTACAATGCTCCATACGAATCTTCCATTGTTCGAAACAGTGCTAATAGTCTTCTACTGTCCGCTCCTTAAGGACGCGTGCCGCTTTCTCTTTCACAGCTCAAATCTTGTTCCTTTTAAGGCAAATTTCACCTTAGGAAACAGATAGAAGTCGCACGGTACAAGATCAGGCGGATGGTTCAACACTGGAATGCTGTACTTGGCTAGAAACCTCTTGACAGATATTGCGGAATGAGCCAAAGCATTGTCTTGATGGAGAACCCATGACTTCTCCTTCCAAAATTCGGGTACTTTTTCAATAAATTATAAGTTTCAGTAGCAGTTTTGCAAAGTTTCATGTGAAATTTCACAACAATTCGTTGCTCTAATGTTCCACTTAAAATTTTTTCGGCGAAACAAAAAACAACTCTAATTAGAACGAATTCTACGGCTATACGGATTTGTTTACAGAAGCGAGAGGTACTGCATTCGAAAGATAAAGCTTTACGCTAAAAAGCTGACGGTCGCTGGTGTTTGGTGCATGCGTACTTCGTCTGTAGCAGCGTCAGTCTCGTTATTTAATAGCCACACTTCGTATTTGCTTTTATCTCTTGGCCCCGATTATTATAATGGTCACGAGCCACCACTGCTAGCTCATATTAGGCAAATAGTGAAATGTGTGAAAATAATAATAACAAGTTTTAAATTATTGATATATGCACTGTTAACAAAAAAGTAATTCATAACTAAATACCAAAGATACTTACAGCAGTAGAAATGTATTCTGCATATAAGCATAATACAAAAAGCTGCATCAAATAACCAATAATATTACTGACATACACAGCCATTCTTGGTTCCGATAATCTACATGAATAATATTTTATGAATCAAATATTTCCATTTACATGCCTTATAATAACTTACCCATAAGAATTGATTATGTAAGTGATCATACATAGAGCAGCTGTTGTTCCAACAAAATGGCAAAGAAGATATACAGATAACATGTTTTTGACTTCTTCTAAAAACCTAAATAAGATATATCAGAATTCAAAGCTTAGGAATATGTTTACGTTCAGTATGTATTTTCAATTATATTTGACAAGGAAATATGACTATAAACTCTTTGTCTTTGTTATTTTTATGTGTATATCTGCCAATATTTTACATTTAAAATAAAACAAAATTCGACTTACTCGAGCAACATAACATGATGGTTAATATATTTGTTCAATTTATCAAAATATTCTTCTTTCTGCTGCAGTGTTGTAATCTCTTCTTCACCAAGAATTGTAAGTCCATAATTTAGCATTTCTAATTGTATGGAAATATGTGTAATTAATGAAATAAAGAGCATATCAAAACCAATGACTATCAATCCAGAACAAACAATGGTATAAAGATTCATCATATACATTAATATGTAGTACGTATTATTGTTTATATCAATAAACTGATATTGATCGAATAATAATCTTCTATTTTTGGAAACGAGTGTATATATTATGATCAAAGTTATTGCTAATGCCGTTGAACTACCTTGTACTTTCAACATTGTTGCAGTTCTATTTTTGAATATTTTATGGTCGTGAGCTCGTTCAGAACCAAATTTATCATCTGGCCAAAATGAGTTATCAATTAAATTTAGTAAGTTTTTAATACGACCTATGTTTAGAATATATATTGTTGATTTCCATATAGCCTAGAACAGACATTTAATATTTCAATTTGACACTTTTTTATTTAATAAATCGACATTCTTATAATTTACAATATTTCACATGTTATCAGTTGTATAAATACATGCTAATTTTTAGCAAAGATGCTATAAAATGCTTTCTGAAATTTAACGTTTTTTTTTCTTTCTTTACTGTAATGTGTGTTGCCGGCTAACCCGCACAAGCCCTTGTTACATCCCCTAGCCGGTGCTCGATAGCTTGGGGGATGCCAAGTTTATATGTCCCAACTTGGAATGGATACGGGAGTGGATACCGATCAAGGCCAGACGAGAAAAATCTTGACCTGACCCGGATTCGAATCCACGATCTCTGTTTCCAGTGGCTAGCAATCTACTACTGCGCTATCCCGGTCTATATGTTACGTTACTAAATAACACTGAACAAGTAACCATAGAAGAAGGGATATTGTTACGCAGTTACTGGTGACATCTCTTGTTGCCCAAGTAATTATTATGAAAAATACCGATAATATAGGATACATATTTATCATTCTCGTGATCGTAATGACTAAAATATTTCAAAATAATAAAAATAAAAATATATTACAAAACAACAAAAACAATTAGCAAAGAACTAGTTTTATTGAATAATATTTAAAATATTAATTAAACACACACTAGTATACAATACAAATAAATATGAATAATATATATTTTTCGCCTTCTTATGCACACTCTCATTTATCATTCCGCTACTTTCTTCAGGAGGGTGATTCTGTATCTGGCGTGACTTCATTTGCGTTAGTAAAATGTTTGACGTCACTGTATTCTTTCTAGTAACTTTTATGGGGGAATATCGTGCCTTAAGTTTTCACACCAAATTTTGTGTTGGTAATGGTTTTGTAACTGTCACTGGCGTATAAGACGCGTATTAATTATTCTTTTCTCCAATACTTTGTCTTCATCTAACGCTAAAAAAAATGCCCGCTAAAGCCATTACGATAATAACAACGATAATCTGAAACAATTTTAATGATAATTGATTTCGATAAGATACAATAAAATATATACGCTAATGTAACTAATAAAACAAAAGATTAAAGTTAAAAAAATTACACATTTACAAGATTACACTATTCTATGGGCTAAATTATTAAATACAGAAATATAATATACTTACTTTTGTAAATAGTTTGTCATAAATTGTTCAAGCACAGCACAGAAGTTTGGTTAGAAAACCACAAATAAACAGCAAAATGAACGACAGATATACTGTTAGAATGAGACAGATAGTGTCGCAAATTAGAAACAGGATCTACATTTGTCACGCAGCAATATTTATGTGTCTCGCAACTCGTAACATCATATCAATAAGTTCTTAAAATATCCGTCAGATGGTTTACAGTATGCATGTGACAAATTTGTGTTAGTATTAGTGCCGCAAGTAGTCACGCAAGATACAGAATCAACTTCCAGTTTCCGTATTCTTATATGTTGGTGTTACTGTTGTTATTGATAGAGATGTGATATTTTCATCGCGAATTGTTGAAAATGAATTTATATTTACTATAAAAGAATTTTCATATTTATAAAGTTTTCAAATTTCATAATATTGTATTAAATATTTTCACTGATAAATATGTGAAACAGTCCTAATATTTTATTTTTTTGATGATGTGTATCGATACTGTCAATTTTGAAAATGAAGACTATATACGTCATTGTGCTTAAGGTTAAATGATACCCATGCGCGCGAAGTTCAAAATGAATATAAAAGATTTAATTTTTTTATTGAATACTGTTTAATGTTACAAGCTATCTATGTATATATAAATAAGAAGATACTACTCTTCAATGCAAATAAATTTATTTTTTAAATATTTGCATTAATTTATACACCCAAAAATATATTTTAAACATTATTTTAACTGTACTTTTAGTACTAAACGTGTTTTTTTATTACAATTTACAATAAATATTACCAATAATATTATCTATAATATATGTGAAAATAAAAAAAATTTAACTTCGAAAACTATTTTTAAAATGCAAAAAACCTACTTTTTCCATACATTTAAATTTTTTTCTTCTATACTAGACATGTTTTTTCAATTAAACTTCAATGTCTTGTGGGGAGTCATATTACATATAACATATTTTAAAAAATGAACTTCTACTACTACTTCTATAAGGTACATCAATTAAATCAGTTCCATTAATGTTTTCCAGCAATGTTTTGTGTAATAAATTATTTCGTGGTAAAACATAGAAAAACACATTCTTAAAAAAAAATTCTGCTGTAATGTGGTACCACACAATCATAAAATTATACAGTAGTTTAAAATCAAATATAAAATTATATTTGTTTGTTTATCTTTTTCACTTAGTTTTCGTTGTGCATATGTATGGCCTTGTATCCCTCTCTTTTCTCTAAATCAGTTTTTTGTTTCCTGCTCCGCTTAGCAGTGTAATTCCCCGAAAATTGTCACAGACCTGAGCATTCCCTTTTTATAAATTGGTATATATATATATATATATATATATATATATATATATATATATATATATATATATATATATATATATATATATATATATATATATATATATATATATATATATATATATATATATATATATATATATATATATATATATATATATATATATATATATATATATATATATATATATATATATATATATATATATATATATATATATATATATGTGTGTGTGTGTGTGTGTGTGTGATAGACTGTTTTAAATAAGTACGATCCACTGATTTGGAAGCGCTTGTGGTCATATATCTGTCAACGAAAGATGTGATGATGCAGCATGCAGGCGCAGCGAACGCTGAGACGTTCAGTACGTGTTTGATGGTGGTTGTGAACGACTCGGGGTAGAGGTGAATCAGCGTAGTGTAGAACTATACATTCATTGTTATTTGGACACTATATTGGATTAGCAGTAATTAGAGGTGCGTTATCTCAATGTCATTCTATATCTAGGTGCAGCGTATGCAGACATCTGCAGTAATATGGTGCATGTGTTTTGTTTATTGTGTATGGCACGTTAATTGATAATATATTCATGTTTGGTGTGGTATGTATTTATGGATATATGTGTCTGATAAAATATTGTATACTAATCCATGATCGGGTCAGAGACCTGCTGCCATAGGGTCTAAATAGCCGCCACGATCGGCTCTAAATACCCGCACCGATGTGCTATGTTCTGTTTCCGCACGTTGCCTTCCTTAAGAACTCAGTACTGAAGTCCCTCCGTCAGTTTTCGGCATTCAAGGGCATACTGCAATTGTTATTCAGGTGGTGGTGAAATACAGGGCCGTGCTGGCTGCTTACTAATAACCACAGGGGTAAATTTACCTGTCTGTAATTGGAGTCCCTCCTCTTTTGTGTTTAGGGGTTTAGGCAAACACATCATTCAGAACTTACCGTAGTATAATCATCAAGAGCTATAGTTGCAACATGTCCAGTAATACCAAAAAAAATAGCGACCATCTTCTTGTTACGGCTTCTTTCACGAATAACTTTCGTAGAAGCACGCTCATTTAGTAAGACCCAAACAGTCGACTGCTGCTTTTTTTTGGGATTGTACGAATAGATCCAACTTTCGTCACCAATCACAGCGTTATAAATAAAGTCGAAAGATCCGCAAGCAAAGCGTACGAGAGTGGCTTCCCACCAACTGACACAATCTGCTTTTTGAACTGGTATTATATTATCTGAAATCCAGCGAGTACATAGCTTCCTTACGTCCAAATGATTGTGCAAGATAGTGTTGATCGCTTTCACACCAATATCTAGGGTTGCTTGAATGAAACGAACAGTAGCATGACGATCTTGTTTTATCATATCGCGTACACACGCAGTTTTTAAACATCCTGTACGAACTGATCCTAAAAGATTCACGACTACAACGAAATTCATTGTACCAACGTTTTACGGTAGCTAATGAACAGTACTCACAACCAAACACTTTCTTCAATTCATCAAAACGTTCTAGACTGCTTAAACGCTTGAAATTGTAGAAAATTACAGCTTGAAAATACTCGTTTTTAAATTTCTTGTTTTTTCGTGGGATTGTTCACTTCAAATAATTGTATTTTCAAAACATCACAATATTTTTTCCAACTTGTTTTTTATATATATATCCTGAGAACCGTGGTTCGATTCCCACAGGCGACAAACAATTTTCATAATTTCAAAAGCTACTCCTGAGGCCCCTCCACCACTATCATATTTGGAGGTCGTGATTTAATGACTGGTAACTGCTTCGGCAGAGTGCCACACCCAGCAATGGGTAGAAGGCGTGATGATATATTTATTTTATATATATATATATATATATATATATATATATATATATACACTGCTCCGCAAAATTAACGCACCACGAACAAATATTAAAATATCTTTTTTATTGCACGTATTTATTTACTTTTTTGGCATATAATAATAGATTACATGTTTGTGTAATATTTTTTTAATCATTATGTTAATATTTTTTATTAATTTGTTTTTAATTCAAAATTAAAACGTAAACGGGTAAAATATCACTATTAGATACAAGTGTTTTCTTGAGATATCAATTGTTTACACAATTTCTTTGTTGAAATCTTGACAGTATTTGTTACTTACAATAAAATGGTACGCAATAGAAGAAATTTGAGTGTAGCTGAGTGTGCTATCAAATTTAAGAGTAGATATTTTTAGAAATACAATATACTCATCCGCCTAATTAAACCTTAAGTTAGCTGCAGAACACTTGATCTGACTTGATCTCTTTGTTATTATAAATAAAACTTATTAAGAATTGTACAGAATTTTGAAGCCAAAACTGCAGAGCATGGTAATAAACTCCTTAAAATTATGTACAAATAAAAACAAAAATGATTTAAAAATTGACTTGAATTTCTAAAAAATGCTAGTTTTTATTTAAGACTTATGTATATTTCGGAATATAATATTTAAAAATGATAATAATAATAATAATAAATAAAATACGCGATAAAACACTGAAAACTAGTATTTTCCGGGTATTTTGTTTTTTTTTTCTTAAAAGTTATAAATTCAAATTAGAAAAAAAATTGTGCTAGAGGCCTATATTTTTAAATACACAGATTTTTGCGAAAATTTGATTCGAAATTTTGATATATGAATCAGAATTTCAATTAAATTTTGTTGGTTTTATAAAGATTTCACTTTCTTTTTAATCTGCATATAAAAAAGAAGCACGTTCAAAGATTATGCAGATTTAGATAAAAATAAGTATAAAAATATATATTTTTTGAAATTTGAAGTTATTGCAGCTTCTTTGCGAAATACTCATTTTTCACAAATGCTATATAGTACGTTGGTCGTACGCAAAATTGAACATTAGCTTTGGCAGCTGTCACACTCATAATGAGATGTTTTAAGATGTTGCACTATTAGGGATATACATACAAATGAATAGCTCAGAATTTGTGATTTGATATATGTGTATATTGTTTTTCATTTTATATTATTACACTAGTATTTGAAGTTATATTTACGATACAACAGGATTTATAACAAAATTCTTTGTAATTTTTCGGATAGTATATTAATGGACAGGATAATTTGCAATATTGATATGTATTATTGAAATAAAATATTTTCAATATAATAAATATGTTATTTTGCTTACAGTTCACAAGATAAATGATAAAAGAAAACAACAGAAGATATATAAGATATCGATGGCAAATTGGAATACACAAATCTATTCTTGTGAATTTACCTATTCTAAGAGTAGTATTTTTACTTGCAACAAGCAACTTTAAATAAAAACAGAAGTTATATAGTACCTATTTAATAATATAACTTACTTACAAAGAAAAAAACTGTGAAAGCACGATTAATGGTGACTAACTTCGTACTACTAAATTTTTCTGAATTATTGTAGTTAGATTTTGAAACGCTCAAATATAGCATCCGGTATTCAAATGTATATGGTACGCAAATAGACAATAATATATCAAATACATCTTATTTGAAGAGCTTTACTGACTAAATGAATCTCCGGCATATATATATATATATATATATATATATATATAACCGGTTTTGTAAATAATAATTAAAAATATTCCTTATACCTACGTTCCCTTTTCTTTTAATTTTACACTTGATATTTGAAAGATACAGTATGTATTTGTTTTGCATTCTGTGATTTTATTCTTATGTAAGTAAATATAAGATTGATACAATAACTTTTTATCCTGTTTGGAAACATTTTAAATTTTCTAATGTTCTATAGTTATAAATACATATAGCAATGCATCAATTAAGTTGTTTTATTTTATTTGTTATATTTTTTAGTCGTTACAAATAATTATAATCAAAACAAAAATAACCTAAAAACGAATCGGTTTAAACCAGTTTCCTATTTGTAAAAACAGGTTCTTGAATAAACACCGTTATTATTATAAGGTTATGTTGGTTACACTTTAATTAGAATTTTTGTACAGTTACATACCCTGATTTAAATGAAACAATAATAAAAGTATTACCTGAGTAAATGGGGCAGCGGGTTCAATTGAATGTGCTATAGTTTCAATATCAACATAATTAATAGGCTCTAATATCGCCAGTACTATTACGATAAAAGCAAAAAACATATTCGTTATTATTATTATATTTCCATATCTCTTTTGGTTATATGGCTCTTGACCAATACAATCCAAGATGCGTCTGAATATATTTACAAGTACATCGTCATGCTTCTGCATATTTGAAAATTGTTCTTTATATGCGCGATCACATGAAACCGAGTTTTTCCTGAAACTATTTTTACCGTTCAACAATTTCTATGTGAGTAACCCGATACCATGACTCATATTTTATACTATGATTAATGAATAATTTGTTAACTATAATAAACATGTACGTCTATTTCATGCGCTTCCAATGAACAGTTGTTAAATTGAGGGAAAATACAGGTATTTAATCAATATAGTGATATTAAAGCATGAAGCTGTTACTGACACAAAGGAAATGAAAGGATTATAGATAAAATGAAATAATAGTCTATGTAATTTTAAGGCAATTAGATTTTGAAACGATAGTACTTACACACTGGGCTTTGAAAAAAAAACATAATCATATGTAATTTTTTTAATTTTTATTAATATTAGAGAAAAATTTCAAAGGTCAAAATTTGTGTAATATTTAAAGGCTGTTCATAAAATCAAATTGAGCTGAAATAGGAACAAAAATCATAATCCATAATAAATAATAATAATAATAATAATAATTACAAAGGTATACTCATGATATTACTATTTATAGAAATATAATATTTTGTAATTAATAATAAGTGGATTGTGAGAGGAGGTTCTGTTACGTGGCCAGCCCGGAGCCCCGACTTAAGGTGAATCATACGGGCTGAAGTTAGTATCACAACGATGATCTGCCTTGATCTCTTTGAAACGAAATATTATTCTTATTATGAATGAAACATATTAATTATTGTATATAATTTTGAAGACAACTTCAAAGTATGAAGATAAACTAAATACCATTAATGTTATGTATAAATATTGAACGAAATTACATTCAAAATTTGAATTTATTTCTCAAAAATGCTACATACGATTTTAATAAAAAAATTCACTATGCTTCAGAATATGGTCTTCTATAATATAATTTTTTTTTATTCAATTGGAATATACAGTTTTGGAGAAAAAAAAATAAAATATGCGAAAAAAACGCTCAAAATAAGTCTTTTTTGTGTATTTTTTTGTTTTTTCTCCAAAACTGTAAATTCTAATTAGATAAAAATTTACGGTGTTATAGAAGACCATATTCTTAAATATACATTTTTTTAAATCAAAATCGTAGGATGGATTTTTGAGAAAATCAGATCTAAAATTTTGATATCATGATCTCTTACACTTCAATTCCAATTTATTTGTATTATAAAGATTAAACATTCTTGTTAATACACATATCAAAATGTTGAATATTCAGAAATTATGTAGTACTACTTGTTTCTTCATTTGGATTAGATTAAATACATGAAATATTTTATTGAAATTTTAATTTGTAGTTGCTTTTTCGCGAAATTCTTATTTTCTACATGTGATGTGGGCTTCGACGTTAAAATGACCTGAAGAATGACAGCTGTCATAATCATGTGTGTCAAGATGTACTACATAGATATATATATATATATATATATATATATATATATATATATATATATATATATATATATATATATATATATATATATATATATATATATATATATATATATATATATATATTATGCTGATTTAAATAATGGTGCGCAAGGGGTTCTCCGATTTTGCTTAAATTTTAGTATGTTTTTAAGCTATAGAAAAAACCCCACCAACCCAAATTTCAGCCGCCTATCCCATCTTGGGCCAGTTATGGTCCATAAATTTTTCAAAATTGGCTGTTTTTAGCCTATTTTCGAAAACTCACTGTAGGTACTCTTGTATTTTAACCTAATGACTTCCAGCTGATCGCATTTTCTTTGTTTTTCTGTCAGCTTTCAAACCAGATCAATTGCAATAACCTAAGATCAACCCTCTGCTCATGGGAAGCTAAAAACCTAACTTCATTTTTTCATAAAAATGGCCTGTTTTAAAACTTCTGCCAAACCTACAATTTTCAAGATAAATAAGTTTCAATTTGTTAAAGGTTTTGTTAATGCTGCAAAGTCCTTAATAAATCTCCTTTAATATCCGAGAAGGCCTAAAAATGATTTAATTTCTTTAGTGGTTTTTTGGTATCGAAAAATTTTGAATCGTTTTTAATTTTTCGGGGTTTGGTTTTATGCCATCAGTTGTTATGACATGACCCAGATATGCCACTTCTTTTCTTAGGAACTCACATTTATCTAACTGGATTTTCAAGTTAGCCTCACGTAATTTATCTAAAACTGACTTTAAATTTTGTGTATGCTCCTGTAACGATGAACCAAGAATAATGATATCGTCTAGATAAACGAAACAAGCCGTATTAATTACATCTTTCAAAACATAGTTCATGAGTCGCTGGAACGTCGCAGGCGCGTTCTTCAGACCAAAGGGCATACGTTAGTATTCAAAGTGTCCATTTTCAGTTGAGAAAGCTGTTTTATCGATATCTTTGGGATCCATTTCAATTTGATGGAAACCACTAGTGAGATCAAGGGTCGTAAAATATGTAGAAGTACCAAGTTTATTTAAAATTTGTGTTATATCGAGTATAGGAAATCGATCATCGACAGTTTTTTCATTTAATTTTCTAAAATCATTGACTACGCGAATTTTCTTTAAACCGGAGGCATCTAGTTTCTTTTCTACTATCCAAATAGGGCTATTCCGAGGATAATAACTCGGCTGTATTATTCCGTTTTTAAGTAATTTATCAATTTCGTCATTTACTTGATTTTTATAAATTTCGGGGAACTTGTAATTTCTTGTATAAATGGGGATGTCATCGGTTGTTTTAATTTGATGTTTTATTTTAGAAATAAAAGTAAGATTTTCATTTTTTGTTATAGTTAAATCTTTATATTGATTTAAAATTTTAGAAAGTTCATTTAATTCTTCCGAGTTCAAATGTTCATGTCTAATATTTAATTTTTTTTATTATTTCCGTGTTATATACTGTGACGAGTTCTTGACCAACTCGGCGACAAATGTTGGCGCTGGTTGCTCGGGCGTCAACGGTTCCGGATAGCAGGTATGGAGATTGAGGTTTGGGTGCGAAGAAAGAATAAAACATACAATAATGGTAAAATATGTGCTGTTGCGTTTTATTTGATAAAAAAAACAATTTGTTGGTATACTGGAGAATGGTGCGGACGGTGGTTGTGTTGCGGGTGATGATAGCTGCCACCACTAGGGTCGGTGTACCCGGGAGAATCGTTCCTACCTGGTTTCCGTGGTCGACGCTGGGCGTCGCGACGCTGATATGACCCGCGGAACGGTCGTAATCGTCTGCTGGGGTGCCCGCGAGCACGTAGAGCGCGAAACCAGAGTTTGTTAAAAAACGACGCCGGGCGTCGCGACGGGGGTCCACTAAGTAGCGGCTGGTTAGTAGTGTCGGATGGCGAAGAGTGGTTTTCCAACTTTTTTGGAAACCGACGCCTGGCGTCGCGACGCTTGGTGCTCGGAGATGACGGACGGTGTGCTGACGGTAGAAGTGAAAACCGTTTTTAAGATTTCAGCGGGGTACCCGAGTTACGGCTGATAACGTACGGAGTATCGCGACTGAGGGCGTACCCAAAAATGACGGTAACAGGTGCCGGACGCGGTCGACTTCGGCGACGGCGCGACGGTAGCCGCGGCGGACGTCGGGGATTTCTCGCTCTGACGCCGTTGGAGTGAGATCCGGTAATTTCGCGAAGTTAGCAGACGCCGGGGATTGCTCTCTCTGGCGTGGCGGAAGTAATCTTGGCTGTCTTCGCACGAGTACCAAAAACGGAGGGTGACACGGGACGGACGCTGGTAGCCCGGAGAGAAACACAAACGTTACGACTGGGACGCCTAGAATTTCTCACTTGGGCGTAACAGAAGTAATATTTTGTGCCTCTGCACAAGTACCAGAAAAAGGAGGGGGACACGGGACGAACGCTGGTAGCCCTAAGAAAAACACAAACGTTACTACTGGGACGCCTAGGATTGCTCGCTTGGGCGTGGCAGAAGTAATATTTTATGCCTTGGTGAACTCACCAAGTTTCCCGAAAACGGAAGTAACAAAAACAAAAACAACCTCTAGGAAGCGCACGACACGGTACGGAAAACAAACGGAGTGCGGTTGCTTACCTAGAAGACGGAGAAGACGACTTCTTCTTTGACGGCTAGTGATCGCTCAGGTGACTCGCTATCTTCGAGGTTCGCACACTCGAAGACGGATGAACTGACTGTCTTTAGATGGCTAAGGGCCCGGTTTATATACTGTTATTTTAATTAATCCGGTCCTAGGATGTTGTCGGCGGCTCGCACAATGCTAAAGGATAGGGAGATTTGGTTGAATTTGGAAACTGGATCACGGGAGTTTGGATTTGGTTCAAAAGTAGGAAATCGGATGAGATAGATAGCATTGTGTCCGCGGCGAACACGGCGCGCGAGTACGATCCTGCGTTCGCGCGCTATTCGCGATTCCGTGACTCGCGCATTCAAAACCACGGATTCGGAGCCGCAAATCAGTGTGACAAGTACGCTTCGTCACAATACTGGTTTAGATTTATCTTTAAAATAATTAAATTTATGTTTATTATTTAATAATTTAATTTCTTCTTTATTTAAGTTAATTTGAGCTTGTAGTAATTTTAAAGCATTAAAACCGAATAGAATATGAAATGATTTATGAAAATTATACAAGTAACATTTACTATTTTTACCTTTATATTTTATGAAAGTGTATTCAGAACCTTCAGATTCTCCATTCATAGTCTGAATTTTAAATTGTTCTTTAAATATTTTAAATTTTTCGTTATTTTTATAGACATAATTTTTATTAATAAAATTTTGAGATGATCCCGTTTCAATTAGTATAAATAAATTTTGTAATTTAATATACGGTAATTTTGATATCATATTAATAGCTAAGGATTCAAATTTAAGTGATGGCTTAAGAGAAAATTTTCGTCATGAGTTAACTCATTTAATTCGTTAAAATTTTCAGTTTCGACTGTTTCTAATTGTTCTTGTAATATCGCGTCTTGATTTTCGGAATCAGTATCGTCCTCATTATTTTCAATATTATTTAGTTCTTCAGAAATGAAATTTAGTTTACCATAAGAATTATAATTATTTGGATTTGTTTTATATGTTTTAAATGTGCGGGTGGAAATTGACATCGGTGTAGGTTGAGGTGGTGTGCGTTGTAGTCTTATCGGTTGCGACGGGAACTTGGACGATGGACCAGGCTGGTAATATTGGTATGCCACTGGTTTAGGTTGCGGGAATACTGTCATCGGAGATGCATGTTGTCTGGTTTGAGTGTTAGTCACGTTCGTATAAGATTGATTTGCGTTAGCGTTAATTTTATAATGTTGAAAATCATTAGTTATCAATATATTAATTTCATCTAGAGTAGAAGGATTTCTCGCGGCTAACTGTGATTTAAACGGTTCTTTACAATTTCTAATAAAACACTGAGTAGCGAATTTATGTCTAAAATTTTAAAATCTTGTAAATATTCAGCATTATACTGATTTTCGATATTATTAATATATAAAAGAAATAACTCATTATATTTCTTGAGGAAATCAAAGATTGTTTCTCTAGTTTGTTGTAACTGACATAATTCAATCATTAACGTACATTCATTTCTTTTATCTTGTTATTGAGATATTAAGAATTGTTTTAAATCTTTCCACTTTTGAAATATTAGGACATGTAGTTAAAAATTCACTAGCTTTACCAGTAATTTTCTTTTTTATTGTAATTAATGTTAACGCTTTAGTTATTTCGGATGGATTACTCTGATTTATTATATCTGAAATTTCATCAGTAGATTTTATGAAATGAGATAATGCTTTCGTATCTCTTTTAAATTCTGGAATTAAATCTACAATTTTTAGAACACTGGTGTCAAGGTTTGCTAATACACCAGATGCATTTGACTGATTGTCTGACATATTTGACTGTTCAATATTTAAATTATTTAATAAATTAATTAGGGCGTCAATTTTGACTTCACTAATAATACACTATTTTTATAATTAAAAATTGTTCTTACTTACAATAGTAACAACAGTAAAATCTTCATTAGTAGGTTTCTTTGTCGATCTGCGCTCGACAGGTTGAGTGTGCTGATTTGCGCTCAGCGGTGATGCTGGTGGAATCGTTGGTCTGCCGGCCAGGAGACTGCAGGGTGGACAGATGATCACCTTCAACGAGTTGTACTTCTGGAAGTTCTCGGATAATCGCCAATCTGCTTGTATCTTCTTCGATTTTTGACTGATATACTCGTAGGTTTATTCGTCAGGATTGCGGGTATCGCACTTGCCGTCGGAACGTGTGTATTTATAATTGTTAAGTAAATGGTTAACACCAACGATTTTTACATTTTAACGAATTGATTCTTTCAGAATTTCGGTGTATCGATCTCTTAACAATCCTATCGACTGCGCCAATTATATTTAATCAATCAATAAAAGATTTTTTAAAAATTTATTTTCAAACTCAAAACAAGATACAACTACTCTGTTGTATTGCTAATCTAGCTACATGTATGGTACAAGAGAACTGATAACGTGGCTTCTCAGACATACTGCTGATACTATGAAATATGAGTGTGAGAAATGGAGTGTTACAAGAGGATCTGTTATCTAACTTGTATGTATATATATATATATATATATATATATATATATATATATATATATATATATATATATATATATATTTGTATTTCTTGTTTAATAAATAATTTAAAAAATAGTTGTAATATTCTTTTTTTACAAAATAGATCTATATGCATATTATATTTTAATTATTGAAATTAAAAATTTCTTACTTTTAGTTCGCTTTGTACCTAGTTTAAGATAAAATATGTATTTGTAACATTTAATCAAATAATAAAATATGATTTCAACATAGTAAGATTATTTTTCATTAATTATATTGTATATTATTTGTATCTTTTTAACGAAACAATGTAAATACCACTAAAATTAACTTGGGACGTCACAACCTCAATAAAAAACTTGATAAAAATCACATCTCTGATATATAAAGAATTTTCAACCGCCATTTTCACTAATTTTCAAAGTTTGTCGCGGAGTTTCATTATAAAAATTAAACAAATTTGAATTTACCACTCAACTTAAAAAAAAAGAGTGAACGAAACATGGTTTTTTATTAACATTCTATAATTAATAATTTAGATTAGTTGACAATTTTATCGTGACGATACTTTAATTTTCCATTTAATAAAAAATAAATAATGAAAAATGCAATTATGTAATTTTCTATTTTGGATGTAATATAGTTTTGGGAATACGTTACCTTAAGTTTGGAATTATACCAAAATATTCGAGTGTGCATAGTTATTTTAGATGAACATGTATGTAGTTAGTTCGATACCCGCAGTATGAGTGATTTGTTTTATTAATTAAAACAAATATTATTGATAAATGTATAAATTATAATAATGTATGAGTTAGGTAGGATCCATAGTAGAAAATATAGAAATAAACTGGGTAAGTGATCCTTGGAAAATAACTCTATTGAAATATTTGGACGATTCGAGAGGTAAATACCTTCCATCTTCAACTAAATAAAAAAATAAGGTTAACATAGTATAAAATACAAAGCAATCAAAAATATATCATAAATATAAAATTCTGTAAATGTGTCAGGGACACAAATTATAAATAAAAGTACAAGAAATATATTTAAATGTCAGGAACCTTTGAGAGAAAAAGCAAACATAATTTTCAAGAAATAATATTCACAGAAACACACGCATAGTAACAGCATGTGTCAAACGAACAGCATAGGCGGAAATTAATAAAAATATATCGCGTGTATTTCAAATTGTTGTTAGAAAATTAACCGAGTCGTCAGACTGTAAGTTGATGTACAGAGTTTTATTTAGTAATGTCTGCTTTTTGTTAGCTACAGTGCTAATGACAGAAGTGCCTGTGAACTTAAAGATATGTCTTGTCTCTTGATGATGTTTGGTGGATGCACCAACACCAATATCACTGCAAACTACTTAACCCACGCCACAATGCATTGATAAAACATAGTATAGCTTACGAGGGTAAGGTAAAAGGTTTTCGGCCTCACACAGAGATGTCGTTCCAATCAGCAAAAAATTGTGTTTCCTGCCTGGGTGCACGTGTCATTAGTTCTTATGACAAGTTTCAACTAGTTCTCTCAAGTAGTTTGTTTACACAAATTTTTGAAGTAGATGTCTTGCGTATTTTTTGTTAAAATGGATAAACTTGAATATCGTGCGGTCATAAAATTCTTCGTTTTGGATGGATTAACCCCTAAGGAAATTTATCCAAAGATGACAAAAGTTTACGGGGATTTTTCTTCTTCCATGTAAATGTTAAAAAGTGGGCAGGTGAGTGAGATAGCTGAAGCTGTGGGGATATCGGGAGACAGGGTGCGAAACATCTTACACAAATAATTAGAGATGCGAAAGCTCTGCGAAAGATGGGTGCCGCATTTGCCGAATTCCGATCAAAGAAATGCGCAAACGATCTTCGCAGCAATGTTTGGACCGATTCAATAGGGATCTGACCGATTTTGTGCGGCGATTTGTCACTATATATTAATAATAATATAATTTATTTGTTAAAGAAATAATCTATACAAAGTGGATTGACAATACAAAGTGATTAGATTATATATATTACATAGTGTACATAGGGCTATTCATTTCAAATGAAAGCACGAATTTTCAAAGCTGATTTGAAATAGTTAGCTATATCCCAGATTTTTTCTTCTGATGGTTCCGATAGTAGATTGTTGATGGGACTGGAAGCGTTATTGCAAAAAATATATTTGTCTATGTGCTGGGTTCTAATCGGAGAGTACAGTGGACACTGAAACAGAAAATGCAAAATATTGTTTTCTTCGGAGAGATTGCATAAACTGCAAATTTCATCTTCTTTAAAGTTATGCGAAAGATCATCTTGGTAAATTGAAAAACACTTGAAGCTGTCTGACCTTAGTTGTCCAAACAGTTTTAAGGGTTTGAAAGGGATGTCTAAAGATATATATTGTTGGCTAGTTATGTAAGTTTTATAATTTGGATTGTAGGATGAGTTAATTATTCTATTAGTATCCTTTACATATAGTAATTCACTATATGCTTTCTCAATGTTGTCAATTTCTGATTTTAGGAGCACACAGCTTTGGCTTTTCCAAACTTTTACAAAATTAATTTCTGTAAGAACATATTGAAGCTTACTTGACCAATTATATATATATCTTGTCTTTTATTGATTAGTTTCGTAGGATTTGTCACTATGGATGAGACATAAGTCCACCACTACACGCCAGAAACGAAACAGCAGTCCAAGCAGTAGGTGGAAGCCGGTGGTTGAGCGCCAAAGAAAGCAAAGTCGATCGCATCTGCCGGAAGGACCATGGCCAGTGTGTTTTGGGATTCGAAAGGGATCCTGTTAATTGATTACCTTAAAGAAGGCAGAACAATTACAGGCGAATATTACTTCAACCTTCTTGATCAGCTGGATGCCAAAATTCGCTGGAAAAGGCCTGGTTTACAGAAGAAAAAAATATCTTTCAACAGGACACCGCACCTGCTTACATGGGTGCGTTGGTGATGGGAAAATTGCACTATTTGGGCTACTATTTGCACGGCCATCCTTCATATTCTTCTGATTTGGCACCCTTGGACTTCTATCTGCTCCCAAACTTGAAAAACATTGTTTCTGAGAATCGCTTTGCGTCCAATGAAGAAGTTGAGAGGGCCGTAGATGAATATTTTCACAGCCTTCCAGACTCTCACTTCCGGAAAGGAATATTGATGTTGAAGAAACGCTGGCCCAAGTGTGTAGAAGTTAAGGGAGAGTATCTAAAAAAATAAAATCACTTTTCAACAAAAAATCGCAAACTTTCATTGTCAGGCCGGGAACTTTTCACCTCACCCTGCTGCTATTAGCTAATTTTCGTATTACGATTCTGTAACCATAGAACTGGCATAATTACAATTGAATAGTTTAATAAACACAACCAATATTAATAGTAGTTTCCCAGGAAACTACATAAAGTGCATTGCATTTTAAAAATAAATATGAATAATTTTATCAAACTTGTAAGCTTTTGTTTCGTAATAAAAGGAACGAAATCAAAATTAAAGTGTAATAATAAAGAATCAGTAGTTTCTACAAATTCATTGGAAAGTTATGGTGTACCGGCTGCAGAAGAAGGTAAGTCATATAATTTTATTTATTTGAACATGTAAATTATAAAATTTGTTATTATTTTTCTGGAAACTAAAGAAAATCAAGTTTTTTTGGAAGATGGAACATTTGGTAAAATTTGCGAGTGTCTCCCCATTTCTAGTACCGCGAATGGTTTTAGTAATATTCGATATACAAAATTACTTGATATTGACGTCATCTATAGGACAATTTTGATAGAAAAACCATTTTATCAAAATTGGATTCATGAAGAAGTTGTAACATTTTTCAATAGATTTTGGGTCCCAAATAGATACAAATTTCAAGTGATACTCATCGGCGACAATAAATTTAAAAATGAGACTACAATCCATTTGGAGAAATATATAAAAATTTTAGCCTTATCATCATCGAAAAACGTTTTGAAACCAAATGATATGGTGATCGTGTGCGAAATTGTTAAAGTTGTAACAGGATTAATAAAAATTAGAAAATTTCATAACGTTTTGACCACACTGACCAAATTAACAAGTGAACAAGACGAGTTCATCAAGATAAGGAAACGCAAAATTTTCGGGAGAAATTTCAAATTTGCTAAATCATTCAACGACTTCTGTAGCCGGTTAAAATTTTTTTGTTGTTTTAAGAAATCCAATAAATTATAAATTTCAACTTTAGTATATTCTTGTTTTATTACAGACGCCATATTTAGTTTAATAATAATATATTTATACAGATTTATTAAATTTAAAGTTTGTCTAGTATTTATTCATTAATTCTGATATATATATATATATAATGGGTAGAAGGCGTGCTGATATATATATTTATTTTTTTTAATTTTTTTTTTGTCTAAACTCTTTCCATTATATTATTAATTCAATGGGAATGACAGATAATTGTCCCGCCAGGAGCTGCCTTCCGCGGCGACATTTCGAATCTACGAAAATCGTTGAAAAAACGTATAAAACCAACCAGACTCGCATCGTGACTTGGCTCATATATTATGTGAGTATCAAAATGACTTGAAAATACGGGGAACACACATCAAAACCGAGCGCAAGTAATACATTCGGTTTGACGATTCAGGATAGGTCTAAAATGAGCAGTTAATAAGTATTTCGGTCTCGTGGCTATAAAACTCTTAACTATTGCCGTCGTCGTATCGACCGAACGACTAGGTGATATAAACAATTTTTTTTTTGTGTCAGTTATAAACGTCAGTGTTCTTCATTATTTCGTTGAATTCGATTATTTTTGTTTTTTTTCTAGCTGACTTTCAATGAATTTCTGTACTTCTTCTATTTTACTACGCCTAGTTGCTAGACCAGTTACTACGAATTTGGCTTTGTATCTTTCTTTCTCTCGCTGCTCCTCTTTTCTATCTTCTTTTCTTTCTATTTTTTATCTTTGTCTTTCATTTATTCTATTTCTTTATGTATTCCTTAGATATTACTTACAGTTTTTTTTTGTTTCTTCCATGTTCTTTCGATTGGCTTTATTCTCTTTTCTTGTTTATATTCCTCCTTCTCCTATTTCGTTTTGTTATATTTTCGAAGTTGTTTAACAGTGTTTATTTCTTTGAGTATTTCTTCCATTTCGCTTTCCTGCTCTGCGATAACTTTTCCTTTGTTTTGTGTATTGTTTATTTGTTCTGGTTTAGTTGTTTATATTTTTCTCGGCGGTGACTTTTGGAGTACTCTTTCTCCCTTAAAGATTTTTTTCTCGCTCTGACTATGTTTCTTTTTCTTTTTCTCGTTTCCTTACTACACTATTGCTTCTTTTTCTACCTTCGTTTGCACTGCACATTTGAATAAATCATCCTTTCTATTCAAAGTTCTTAATGTATAAATCTTAAAACTACAAAACACCTACAGTAATTCTTAAATTACTACATACTTATTGAAAGAACTTAAAATAAAGTAAATAAAATAAAATAAATGTCACTATTTATATCTAAGTTACGTTACACAAATGCTAAATGTGTATTGCGGGTGAATTATTGATCTACTGGTGGATGTGTAGATCAAACAAAAGATTGACAGGATATCTAAAAGTTTCGCTCTATAAAAGGATATCTCA
Source organism: Pterostichus madidus (assembly GCA_911728475.2). Lineage (NCBI taxonomy): Eukaryota > Metazoa > Arthropoda > Insecta > Coleoptera > Carabidae > Pterostichus > Pterostichus madidus. The sequence goes on along the minus strand of OU452316.1, from coordinate 12,060,161 downwards.
GAAAAGCTCATTCCCTCTCTTGCGTCTCCCGGTTCTTCCCTTCCTGGTGTGTAGACGATTTTCATTTATATTCATATGTTTTTAAACTATAATTAAAATTGCTATTTGTTTAATTATTATTTAAAACCAACAATAGTAACAGTTTCCATGAAAACCTTCTTATCAATTTGCATTCAGTGAAGGAAATAAAATGGCTACAATTTTACTAATGTTTTACTGTTTTGGGAAAAAAAGAAAATCAAAATTGGATAGTGACATATTGATAGTTGGACGGGCCAAATTCTATACCGGCTCCGCATTAGAATCTCGCGACCGAGGTAAATCTGATATAATTTAACAGTTTTTGTTTTTTTTTGTAATTTTGTTGACCAAATGAATTTTCTTATTGGAATTATAATGAATAACCATGTGATTTAATTTGACTAAATCGTAAACTAGACCGCCTAAACTCAATGTAGCCTGTTTTGGGCTTGAAATTTAATAGACATAAGTGAAAATTATATTTGTAGGCAACTTAAATCATTCTCAATCATATTTACTGTATATGTTACCGCTAAGGTCTGAAGTACGGCACATTTTGCGGTATAAATGGCGGTTATTAAATTTATTGGAAGACAAATTATAACATATTATTAAAAATCTAACATAAGTAGATGTTGTCTAAGTGTCATATGGCTAGTTTTATCGTCGAAAGTTAAATTTTAGATTTAAATAAATAAATAAAAGCAAATCGAATATTTAACAGTAATATCAGTTATTGCATATACCATATAACTTTGCTTTGCATTTATTTATTTTATTTTAATTTTAAAATTTAAATATTCGCGGTAAAAATAGTCAAATCACGGCTCCTAAAGATGTTAGTGGTGGGGAAGCCACAGGGATAATTTTAATTCAGTAAAAATTATTTGTCGGCTGTGGGAATCGAACTGGGGTCTTCAGGATCCACAGGCCAACTCAAAACCACTGAGCCCTTACCCTGTTAAATTAATAAACATAAATAAATAATTATAATTGTGTCAAACTATATGTGTGAGGAACTTTTTTATCATTGGATGGCATATTTAAATTAGGCAGTAATAAAGGAATTTTTCAAGATAATATCTTCAACCCTACATTGACTTGACGATGAAGAAAAATATTCGAAATCATATAGTAATTCATAATTCGTAGAAATCGAATAGTAAACTTATGAAGTGAACAAGTTGTTTTTTACAACTAAAACTAAATATAAAAAATGCCGCCCGGTGCGGACTGCACCCGCCGCCCCCCTCTAGGTACGCCACTGCCGAAATAGTCTATAATATCTACAAGACTCCAGTTATGAAAGTATTGTGTGGACATAAATGTTTATTTTTGTAGAACATTCGAGTAAATAACGAACAATACGCAAATGAATGGTTTGGTATCATTTGTGAGGTATTGATATCTCTCTTAGTCCATCAAAGTATGATGTGTATTTTTCTGTAATTCATATTTTAATATTTTTGATTTACTTTCTTAAATTATTTGTGGGTAACAGGTTGGTAATGAAATATTAATTTTGTCTTTACATGATAATTAAATGTGTTAGTTGTATAGTTAAGCTGTAGACGAGTTTAATTAAATTTATCCAACTCTGTTTGCTTGTATTCGCGTGTTATATTTTTGTTGATGTTGATGCATATTATATCTAAAGTTGATGTCATATTACTTACGGGGTAAGAGAACAACAGGTGGATGTTGACAATTCTATCTTCGTCAACCTCCCCAAGCTATGCTTTATTGCACTTTAGTTAGCAATCCAACTAGCATTGCAGATGTACAATATTTTAAAATATTTAAACAATGTGTCAGTGTACAGTTCAGTTGCTGCGAAGATTGCTGTTTAGCAGTGTGGTTTCCAGGAATTAAATCGCCCATCGTACAGCCCCAAACTACTCTTAGCAAATATATTTGTTCGTTTAATCGTAAATATTTAAAATTTATTTTGCCAATATATTTAGGTGTGTGCAAAATGTTGTTTCTGTATATGTTAGTATAGCCCATGCATTTAATGTTACTACAACTGTTTTACAACTACATAATTTTTAAATTTTTATAAGATATTATATTACTTATCATTTTTAATTTTATTTCACAGAGTACACTTATGCATTAAACAAAAAAAAATTATGATAATTGTTATTAATGTTACAACCAAAAAATTACACGTCCCGTTTAATTTATAGTAACCCTCACGTTCTATTTACAAATTTTTTGTTTCCACAAAATACTTGATTATAACATATATCCGCGAAAAAGGCCTTTTTTTAAAGAAATTCGGTGGTTACAAACACAATATTTTGTTTCATGAGATCTCATATGTTATGAATTCTCATTATCTATGATTTAAAATACATAAAATTATTATTATTTCCAGGAAAAATTGACAAGTGCAAGAAACAATATTTGATTGGAAATGGATCTTTTGCAAAATTACCTAAGTGCAACGATATAGTTCAGTTTGAAAATGACCTTGGCCAACAAATATCAAAATTTGTAAATTCCATGCCGTTGTCTACAATCACTAATATTGAGAAACCATTCTTTTTTAACTGGTATTTGGAAATGTTAGAACCCGGTCTGGATATATTTCGCGTTCCGGTTGGATTAAATTTTGGAGTTATTTTATTTGTTGATAAACCAGATACTATGTTTCAAAATTTACACCACATTAAATTAATAGTTGGTACATCTTCATTTCAAACAAATGATTTGGCTGTTGCTTCTGAAATTATGAAAATTTTAAATGGACAAGCATTAAGAATAAAGAAATACAACAATGTGATTACCGTTTTATACAAATTATCAAGTATAAACAAAATGAAAAGAGTTGAAAAACTGCAACATTCAAGACAAAAGAAGATTAAAATTATGAGTTGTAATATATTGAAATTGAGGAATGGTTTAAAATCTACTCGTATATGTGCTTTCTGTAGTCGATGCAAAAATTTGTTGTCATTTAAAAAATAAAAAAAATAAAATATATATATATTAGGGTGGTCCTTATTTTGGCGATTTTTGAATTTCCTTGATCTCACCCTCTAAACCGGTTTAAAATATAACAAAAATAATATTTTCAAAGTTACAGCAATTTGTATAAACATTAACCCGTGCCGCAGAACGGATTTACTTTTTTTAATTTGCATAATAAGCATTTTAGAGACTTAGTCCGACAAAGTGTTTTTGGTTTGGCTTTTCTGGTTGAAACTTGGTAACCTAATGAATTTCGGATTGCTGTTCAAAAATGCGGCATTTAAAACTAATTTTAACACTTGACAGCTGTCATTAAAACTGTCAAATTAGTTAATAAAAGCTATTTCGACGTTTAAAAAATATTTTCTTGATGTTTGAAGTTACTGACTTTTATAATTGTTGAAAACTCATGTGAAAATTAGTTTTGACACCTCACAGCTGTCATTAAAGCTGTCAAATTAATTACAAAACTTATTTTCACGTTTTAAAAATTATTTTTTAGACACGTTATGTTACTAACCTTTATATTATTTAGAATTTCGAATACAAAATTGTTTTTACAATAATTGTTGTCAGTCAGAGTCTTCCAAAAGCGAATGAGAGATAATGTTCGACATTTTATTGGTTTTCGCGGTCTCTGAATGACAATAAGATTTCGAATTTCCCTCTTGTTTACATCATAAGCGGTGAACCTGGGTTTTTAACTGCGAGGCGACAACGTTCAGACCGTTTCGAACTTCAAGTCCATATTTGAAAACATGACGTCCGAAACAGAGTATTTATCAGAAAATGTTTTTTTAATCGGAAACATTAACGCTCAAATCCTTGGTAATAAACTGCCAAGTAAGAAACAAGTACTTCAAGTCCTGTTTTTCCACATCCGTTATCTGAAATTGTCTGTTCGCGAAAGTTCTTTACTCGTGGTGAAAGAGGTTATGTTGTTTTGGGACAAAGCTGGCATACCCGTGCAATCAATCCATAAGTGCGTCGAGAAGATAGACAAGTTGTATTCCAAATATCGTTTGCTGCAAAAATCTGCTGGACGAAAAAGTAACTCGTCAGGCGAATCGGAGTTCGAAACAGGCATCGAAAATCTGTTTGACATCGCTGCGTGGGATCAAAGTCTAGCTGATATCGATGAACGCAAGAAAGCTTTCTTAGAAAAACAGAGAGAAGCCGGGAGACCAGGATTCATCGCTGACGTGCAAACCTTCCAAGATGTTGAGGTGACAGATGACGAGAAGCGGGACTTGTTACAACGTCGCAAGGAGAACCAGCGTGCAAGAGAATCAAGCAATCTAAGTATGAACATTATAATTGCAAAGTATTTAGCATCATTCATTAAGAATCTTTTGAGCTTGAGGTCAATAGACCTCAAGATCAAAATAATATTTCATTTTTAAATTTATTCATGTTTGATTATACCTTTTTAAATAATTTTTAAATAATTAAGTCCTATGATTTTTTTAAACGTCATAACGTATTATTAAGTGCCATTCGACTTCATTTACATATATTCATAATCTCATTACGAGTGACACAATCTAATATTTTGTACAAATACTTTCAGATGATATGGTTCAATTAGTGGGATCTACGAGCGAAAGTAGCCAAAGCTTAAGCGAGCAGAGTCCATCTTTTTCACAAGAATTTGGTGTAGCTGTAGCAGTACCATCGCAACCAAAAAAACGACGCGCAAGAACTAACATTATCAATGACAAGTTGGTTGCAACGTTGGACAAGTGCCTCGTTTCTGATCGTAATGCAGTTAGGATTGTCGTAGCAGTTGCTGAAGCATGTGGTCTTGATCCAGAGACAATTGTAGTCAACAAAACGTCAATTCACAACTCCCGCAGACAAATTCGTGAAAAACAGACTAAAATGATTAAAGACACATTTAAGTCTTCTGAACTTCAAGCTGCAGTTCTACACTGGGACGGAAAACTGCTTAAAGAGGTGACTGATTCTAAAGCGGCGGATCGTCTGGCAATAATTGTGTCTGACGGAGATACGGAAAAGTTATTATCCATTCCAAAATTGCCGAACGGATCAGGAGTCATGCAAGCAACTATGATGGCTGAGGTCATTATTCTCATGATTAATAATTTTTTTTATCTATTAAAAAGACCATGATAAAATAAATACCAAAAATTTATCGAAAAGTTGTATTTAAAGTATTTACATTTCCGTTTCAACATTTTTACTGTCTTTTCAGGTTATTCAAGAGTGGGGGCTTGCCGACTCAATAAAAGCTATCTGCTGTGATACAACCAACTCGAATCTTGGCTACAAGAACGGCGCTGCAGTAAACTTGGAACGGATGCTCGACGAAGATTTCCTGTATCTACCTTGCAGGCATCATATCTTCGAAATCGTGCTGGGGGGAATCTTTTATTCTCTTATGGGACCTTCTACCGGGCCATCAATATTACTGTTTCAACGGTTCCAATCTGCTTGGCCAACTATTATTCAAGAAAATTATAAATCCGGGGTTGAAGAGTTAGACGTACGTGAAGCATTGGGGGCAAAGATCGACGACATTAATCTGTTTTTACAGCAAGTTTTAAATGCCAAAAACCAGCCGCGAGATGACTATCGGGAATTTCTTATGATATGTTCCATTTTTATAGGAAAAACCCCCGGCGATCAGGCAAAATTTTACAAACCCGGAGGTTATTCTCGAGCGCGCTGGATGTCTAAGGCCATTTATTGTCTTAAAATATTTCTTTTGAACAATTCAAGTTGAAAGCATCGGATAAAAATGCTCTCAGTCAGATTTGTATCTTTATCGTAACCGTTTACGTCAAAGCATGGTTTACGGCTCCCTTCGCCATTGCCGCCACTAGCCATGATTTGAACTTCATAAAAGATCTGTACGAGTATGAAAAAATCAACTCTGCCGTCTCTAAAGTTGCGTTGAAGAAATTTTCCAAGCACCTTTGGTACTTGAGTGCCGAAACGGCCGCTATGTCGTTTTTTGACGATAGCGTTAATCCCGAAACAAAAAAACGAATGGCACAACAAATCAAAGTCACTTGCGAAGATATTGATGACGACAAAAATCTGAAACGATTGGACGTCGACATCAAAAGCTTAGAATTTTTGGTGGACAAAGAAGTTGATTTTTTCATCAACGCTAAATCAATGGCCTTTTTCAAGAGGTTCAACATTGATTGTACTTTTCTTCAGACCGAGGTATCGGATTGGGAATCACAAGACGGTTATCAAGCCGGCCGACAATTAGTCAAAAAGATCCGAGTTGTTAACGATGTTGCTGAGCGCGGAATCAAATTGATAACAGATTATAACAATCGTTTAACGTACGACGATGAACAGAAGCAACAAATTCTTCAACTCGTAGATAAATACAACAAAAGATACCCGGATACGAAAAAAAGTACAGCTGTTAAGCCACTCGACTAATTTTGCGTGTATGCGACGTGAATAAATGAAATGTTTAGTTCAGAAGTTTCATTTTAATCATTCATTTCTCAATCATAAACCCGAAAATGAGTAAAATATTGAACATTGTTTTCTCAAGCTTTCTTTAGCTCTGTAATGACTCTGATAGCTGTCATTTTTTTTTAATTTAATAGCTAAAATGTTTATACACTTTTCAAACTGATTTGACAGCTTTATTGACAGCTGTCAAGCGCCAAAACTATTTTTCAAATAAACTTCTAACAATCATAAGATTCAGTAAGTTTAAACATCATGAAATTATTTTTAAAACGTCGAAATCGCTTTTATTTACTAATTTGACAGTTTTAATGACAGCTGTCAAGTGTTAAAATTAGTTTTAAATGCCGCATTTTTGAACAGCAATCCGAAATTCATTAGGTTACCAAGTTTCAACCAGAAAAGCCAAACCAAAAACACTTTGTCGGACTAAGTCTCTAAAATGCTTATTATGCAAATTAAAAAAAGTAAATCCGTTCTGCGGCACGGGTTAATGTTTATACAAATTGCTGTAACTTTGAAAATATTATTTTTGTTATATTTTAAACCGGTTTAGAGGGTGAGATCAAGGAAATTCAAAAATCGCCAAAATAAGGACCACCCTAATATATATATATATATATATATATATATTACAACATAATTTGTTTTATTTAGTCTTTACGTTCATAATTACTTACTTTGTTCTCAATACCACTGAAACTTCAGAACTGGAGGTCAACTAACTATCGTCAGAGATGTGGTGTCCATTCAAAATTTCTATTATCGTCAAATAATAATAAGAGCTTAATTACTACGTATAAATATACCCATAGCATACTTAGGTTTGTTGACTTGTAACGAATTGACGCAACTTATGTCACTTTACAATTCTTCAATTAAAGATTGCACGAAAAAGCATGAGTATTCGCCGAGTGTTTGTAGCTCAACTGGTTAGAGCAGTCACTATGCAAGTAAAAGGTTCTGGATTCAAATCCCAACGAACGCTCATTGCTTTTTCAAAAAAAATACTTCTAATATCTACCAACAGACAATTGTGTCAATAAACAAATTCTTATATAATTAATTAATAATATAATATAGTTGCTTAAATTTGTAACTAAAAGTTAAAAGATAAATGAAACTAATACTAAAACTACAACTAACGACAACACAACACTATATTTTATATAAATTAATGAAAAACACACTACTAGCAAACACAAAATGAAAGAAGAAACAAAGAAATACAAATGAAAGTAATGGTAAACTTATGCAGACCAACTGAAAGTGTACCTTTGTTTCAAGTTTGATATATCGTGATCAACGTTATCTTTTAGTAGTTTAATATTCGCGAATTGTAACGTTTATTTTATCTTGAACGCTCAAGCGTAGCTCCTCTGGCAATGAGAAATGAAAACATAATTTCGCTTGACAAGAAAAAAATAATATAATAATATTTAGTTAATCATGTAGTAGAAATAAAGGGTAAAAACTGGAGTTTCTGGCCCGTGGCTTGATTATTAGCACGAGGCGCAAAGCTCAGGGTCAGAAACGCTAATTTCACCCGTGGTACATACAATATTTGAAGCACTACAAAATAACATTTAATTTTGTATTCACGATAAACAATAATTGTCATTTTATTTATGTATTTCGGCTCAGTTGTGCATAAAATAAATTAATTTGAATTTATAAAAAGGAAATACAACGTGGTAAAAAAGAATTATGTGCAGTTTTATAATTAATTAAAATCCCTAATTAATTAATTATAATCACTGCTAACATCTAAATTAGCCGCCATACTTATACTTCGTTCATTTCGTGCTGTGATCTTTATCTAGCTATTTATACATTAATTATTAATTGCTTCATATGGCCAGACCTAATATATAGTAGTATACGAGCCCTGTGTCGCATCAGTTGGCCCTAATCATCATATAGTTTCGTTTGATGTTTTATATTGCAGTTTTATTTCTCGCTTAGTATAAAAAAAAAATTAAATCAAAATAAAATAAAATTTGAAGTCCAGCGATACGTACATCTTGATATGACAGCCATAGAAAGAGGAAGTAAATATTTCTGTATTAACTAAAACTTTTTCGTTTTATTAAAAAAAAGAACTGTATAACAATAAAGCTTGATTTAAATTTTAATGAACTTTAATCAACATAATCATGATATCTCATTTGTGAGCTGAATTTGTTTTTTGCAAACCCGCAAATGCACATTCAACTTCAAACACGCATAACTCTGTACCAAATCATTGTAGGAACTTCGTTCTTTGCATCCTTTGCAGGGAATTCAATAAACTTTATTGTCCTGATAGTGAATCGAGTCCATCAATTTTTCTTAGTTCCATACAAATCGTCAAAGATTGAATTTTTCCCACTAAAAACATTTTTTTCCTTCTAGGGCGTTGAGGAGGGTGAAATGGGTTAACTCTAAAATCGCATACTTTAAACTTTTTCGCATTCGAAAATTAAGAATTTTAAATATTAAACAAAAGTTGTGGTAATGCAAAACTCATATTAAACTGTAGATTCAAGAACCCGGGTTCGATTTCCACAGGCGACATCAATTTTCATCACATTATAATTACACCTATGATTTACCTTCCACTTTGGGGGGCGCGATTTGATGACTAGTAACTGCACACTCAGCAATGGGTAAAGGACGTAATGATATATTAATAATATCATAATTTTGATTCTTAAATAGTAGAATAGTAGAAAGCAAAAGTTTCAAATAAATATTGTAAATACTAAAACCCTCTTTATAATGGAGAACTAAAATGTTTTTTTTTCTTCTGTTTAATGAATAGTTGAAAATTATATACTTAAAAACACTTATATTTTTCTCATTTTTTAATGATGTAAAGTTTGCTTGATTTAATTAAAATGATCAATAAACTATTAATTATTAAACGTTATTGAAGTAGCCTATGAATTCTATTGTTCCGTACTCAAGTAAATAAAGTATGATAGTATAATAGAAACAATAAACATGAAAGTTAAAAGTTATTTAATTTTTTCTTATCAAAATTTGTTAAACTACTATCAAACATATTTACTAATTAATTAAAAAAAAAATTAAAAACAAATAAAACTCGTTTAGCATTATTGAAAGGTTTTCTCTCAATCTACTACTATTTAAGAATTAAAATTACTTTAAAAATTAAATTGTGTTAGGGGAGACTGGGTACGGTTGTGCCAGGTTACGGTAGTGACAGTCGTCATAACAGCAAAACTATACGGAATGCGAAAAGGGTGCAAGGGGAGGGAGAAGCGGCATGCATGTCTAAATGCGTTCCCCAGGTTATGTCAGCCAGCGCGCGACGCTAACGTAAGCAGGAGTCTACATTGCTTTTTAACAGTCAAAACTAAGTTTTTTTGTTTAATTTCTTTTAATATTTACTGTTATTTGTATATAGATAGATTATATCATATATTTTTTTGTTATAAGTTGAATATCAGTAGTTAATTACGAGTGATTAGTTTTTACGTAGATTACTTCGCCCAGTCATGGCGATTGTTTGTTTTCGAAAGTATGTGTTGGGTACGGTTGTGACAAATGTTGTGGGTACGGTTGTGACATATATTATACGTGTACAATAATACAAATTATTCATTTATGTTTAAATTATTAAATTTCATTTATTTTGATTTAAATCAATGATTTAAAAAAAAATCTCTTGATTTAAATCATGATTTAAATCAATTTGATTTAAATCTCTCATCCCTGGTTATAAACATTAGATTTATGTAAAAATGAATAGCGAAAACGATATTGTTTTGCGTCGGTTAAATTGTCATTTCTAAACGCAATGTTCATTGTGGGTGAAAACGTTACTCACTATTAACATCTTTGTTTAATTCATTTATATTTCTATAAGTCGTTCTTTATTTCAAAATTCTTTTATTTTTTTTTTCAATTTTTGCTCAGTGCTTACTATGTCACAATTTAATTAAGTTTGACGTTTGCACTCGACACAGGTAAAAAAATCAAGGTAAATCAATTATAAATAATGAAATATGTTAATTTGTTATATGAAAATATTTGACGATTAATATTTTCATAAAATTTATAGTAATTAATATTACAGGATAACATTTTGGTATCCACTGTTAGTAAAAACATAAATTCTAATTCCTCTCTAAAGAAATATAACGCTACGTTATATTTATAAGCATTTATGTTCTGTCATAAAAATGATTAAATAACGTTACAACAAAATATGTCTCTTTAGTTTTTTTTTAACAAAATTATTTATTAAATTTCATTTATAACTGTTATTTTTCTTTCGAATATGCAACGTTAAAATTGGTTTATTATAAATAGGAAAAACTGTACTGCACCCGGATCATGTAAATGTGAAAACGATATTCGTTATTCAATTGATCACGTAAAATTAGTCACTCACTACGTTTTCAACTTCAACGATATCGTATTGTTAGTACCTTTTTATTTTTATGTCAAAAAACTTGACAAGTAAAAAAATCAACATTATTTAATAAACATTAAATAGTAAAAATAATTATTATTTCAGTACGTATATTAATATTATGTAGATAACATTTATTTATATAAAACAATTCTTAACTCTTTCTACATAATGCTCCCTATTTTGTCTCCGCCAGTTTTTGATAGTTCTTTTTTTTAAAGCGCTGCTTTGCTTTTAGCCCTCTGCTTATTATCTGACCAAGCCTACAAAGTCACATGAATACATTTTTTTTTAAATAATAATTGTCAAATTGCAATTATACTTTCTGCCATTATTGAACAGCTTTTATTGCACTGCCCAGCGCATTTAAGCGTATGGTCAAGTCGCTCCACAATTCATTAATTTTTGGCCCGTCCTTAAACTGCTTAATATGTCCTTGTATCATTTCCTTATTTATTTCAAAATATGATATAAAGGTTTCCCATATATCAGCTTTTCGTGCTATTCTTGAAATTTTATTGTCCATTATTAATTATAAGAATAGAAGTGATCGTAGATTTAAGTTCATTTGCTTTAATTATGAATGTTAACTTTTTATAGAAGACAGTTATGTTGCATTATGTTACATATTTCTAACAATAAAAGTATTTATTATGTCTGTCACTACTGACCCCAACCACTGTCACAACCGTCCTTGGGGTGTGGTCGGTTGTGACACTTTCTCTTTTTTCTTTTAATTTGATGCTATAACTAATACAGCGTATTCAGGGACAACATTTTGCTATTTTTACGTAGACAAAAGTACAAATTAAGATTTAAATTACTTTTCTCGCAGCTAACTAGTAAATTAACAAAATAATTGGCGATCAAACCAAAATTGTCACATCCGTACCCAGTCTCTCCTACTAAAGTGACAACTTTTGTCTAATTTAATCGAAGTCGTAGATCTTATAGTTCTTGAGGTCCCAATGGTGTCCCACATATATAGGGGTCATCTTTATATATCTGTATATATTGTAAATGTAATTATTTTTATTACTTATTGCAGATATTAAATATAAATCCTTAAAAGGAAAAAGTTACTGCCAAATGTCAAATATGTGTACCAAAAGAAACAATTTTGAAAGGATCTGCGAATATGTCTTCAAATTTTGTTCGTCATTTAAAAAGAGTCGATCCAAAATACGTTGATGAATATACTGCATACAAACAATCTAAATTGGAAACCTCAACGCGCACACGATCAATAAAAAAACAAGAATGCGGGAAATATAAACAACCTAGTATACCTTCTTGTTTTTCAAAAGCTCTTAATGTAATCAATCAAAATACATTTGATGAAAGGATAATTCAGTTTATTATAAATACTATGACTGCACCCTCAATTATAGAGAATCCAAGTTTCGTAAATATTTTTGATGGAATGAATGTAAAGGTGATGGGTAGAGCAACTGCAATGCGCCGTATTAGTCATTTATACGATAAAACTTTGGCCGAACTAAAAAGTAAAATTTCAATTGCTAATTACATTTGCACTACAGCTGACGTATGGTCTGCGAAAAGAAGAAGTTTTTTTGGAGTGTCATGTCACTGGATAGATGATAACTTAAAAAGACAATCAGCAGTTATGGCTTGCAAAAGGTTCCCTGGGACTCATTCGCATGATAGGATTGCTGAAATGTTTGAAGAGATATATACTATTTTTAATGTTAATAATAGTAAAATTATTGGAACTGTTACTGATAACGGTAGCAATTTCGTTAAGTCATTTAAGGAGTTTGGAATTAATCCAAATTCTAGTAGTGAATCGGATGACTCAGATAACGAATGCAAATTTATGGATTTGAATGACGACTCCAATAATCAAGCAATCATTTTACCGAAACATGTTAGATGTGCTACTCATACGTTAAACTTGATTGTAACAACAGATTGCAAGAATGCTATTGCAAAAAATCAATCTTTTAGAACACGGTACATATCTATCATGAGTAAATGTTCAGCTTTATGGGCCAAGGCTGGGAAACCCAAATCAGCAGAAATAATACAAAGCGTGCTAGGGCATACTCTTAGCTATCCCGGTGTGACGCGGTGGAACTTCGATAAGTTGAGCATAAAAAATACTCTTAAGGAATTTAAATTATTATTAATAAGATACAGAGAATAATCCGACTGCGTTTGTCCAAGATCATACTCGTTACAGATTACATAACGACATCATTCTCTATTTTAGTTTTGTCAATGATGGCTTCTATCTCATCTCTCCTTATAAATGGAATATTTCTTATAGGGGTCGTCTGCGGTGATACTAATGTATCTCGTCTTTAATTTATGAGGAGTCATAGAACATTACTTAAATGCAGAATGAAACTCAAATGACATCATTATCATATCAAAATAGATTTAGTTGATAAGTATTTACATATAATAAAAATAAAATATCACATTAGCTTATCGAAGATATTTTTTTTTCTTTAAACATATATATATATATTTTTACTTAATTTCTATTTTTTCAATATATAGTACATAAATTGATATTTAGTATTTGTAATTGTGATTTAAGCCTCCTTAATATCATTGTTATTTATAATACAACTGCATAATTAGTATAATTGAAATTGTATAATTAACTAAAAGTTTTCTTATTCTTAATCTTAATCTTAGTCGTAAATTAAAATTAACTATAACTTTTTTTATTCTTAATCTTAATCTTCCATTTGTATCTTAATCTCCTAGCGTACGTCTTACCTTTGTGACGTCACTTACTTTCCTATTTTATATAATTTAGAAAATAATTTATCTCTATTTTTTGTAGTTTTGCACCCTCTTTACACTACTGCTATGTTGGTTGCTGCGATCAGTGTTTTTAACTAACATGATGACATGGTGTCCTTATCTTATTTACTTCCGATCCAGAACCGGCCTTTCTACACTACTTACAGAAAATCAAATATTAATAATACAGCAGTTTGCGAAGTTCGAGGCTATGATTAATTTAATTGGCAATAATATAAGTCACAGTATGTTCAGTAGCCCAACTCTGGCGAAACTAATTGAAAAGGACACTGATGTCATGGAACGGATTGAAAATTCATATGATTTAAAAGAATTAGAACGAAAGCTGGCGGATAAAAAAGTAATGGAAGATTTGTTTCAAAAAATGAGTTATATATGTGGAAGAAAAGGATCTGGAAAGGACATAAATAATTGCTATGTACTAGTTGATTTAATGTTTTCTCAAAAGTTCATGACACTTTGTTCCTGGGCTGGAGGTGCTCGAGACAAAATAGAAAAAAATATCGTTCAAAATTTATAAAAAAGTTATACATTTTTTTTAGAGTGGTTCGTTTATGTGATTCAGCTTTTACTTTAAGAGACTGCGAAGACTCTTTTAAAAACGTTATACGTAATTCAACAAAGCGAAATGCGAGCGGTATGGTTAGAAGTTCTGCAACTAAGCGAAAACCTAAAAATTTAACATACAAAATTCAAGAAAGGACTGAAGTAAGAAGCGCGTACAACGATAATGAAGAAGTCACAGAAAACGAAGAAAATATGACTGTTATGCAACAAGGAACTGATAATGAAGAACATGAGAAAATAGAAATTGACGATGCTTCATCGGAAAATTAATGTATTTAGTTTTGTTAATCCGCTTTCAGACGAGCGAACTAATTGGCGGTAATCGCTTTACCGTAACTTGTAGAAGACCATTGGCCTATCGAGCAACAATTAAACAATGGTTTTTAAAAGTGACGGCCACCTAGTTGCCTCGTGTGACAACGGTCTTAGATTTAAGATTTTTATGATCTTTTAGTTTTGCTAAAAAGTTGTTATTTTTGGTTCCCATAATAAATTTAAGTTTGTTATGTTACTTTATAAAAGAAATGAGATTGTTAAATATATTATTTCTTTATTTTATCCTTTGTTGACTGAAAATTACATGTTCCTGAACAATTAAATATATTTAACAACAATAAACAAGAAATAAACAATATTATTAATTATAATTTATAATTAATTTATATCCTGAAACTTTATACGTAAGATAATTATTTCATTTATGCCCGGTCTTATAAATAAATTTAAGCTTCACTCAATTTTAGATCAGCAATAAATTTATTTATTTTTAATAAATGTAAGTTATGTTAAAATATGTTATGACATCATTTAACATTGCTGCCAAAAATGATATTATCATTTAGGCTTGATCAGTATCGAAGTAAATTTAACTGGAGCTCATATTTATTTATAAAACCGGCATGTGTAATAATAGTAATTATTTCGTCTTAAAGCAAATAATTTAAGATTATACTTGTTCAATATCTGTTTATTAGAGTATAATTTAACCTATCATTATTATGCTATTTTGCATTCGTTATTTTTTTGATGATCTTAACGAAATTCGTTACAAATTTTGTTATAAAATAACGAATCTTAAGTTACTGAATACCATTTAAACAAACTTTGTTATAATAACGATTTTTCGTTAAATAACGAAACGCTATGACTTAACGAATGCTTACAGAATAGACCTGATAGTTTCAGTTCTTAAACACGATTTCGTAACCATGAAAAAACCGCACAATTACAATTGAAATTGTTTAACAAACACTACTAATATTAATTGTAGTTTCCTAGGATACTATAATTTTTTTAATAAAATGTGCAATTTTATTAAGTTGATACGATCTTGTTTCGGACTGAAAAAAGAAAAGAAATCTAAATTCCATTGTAATAATAAAGACATTATATTATCACTGCAAAATTCGAAGTTTTACACGTATTCATGGGAAAGTCACGGCGTACCGGCTACAGAAGACCGTAAGTCGTATATAATTTCACAGATTTGAACAAATAATCTATATCATTATTAATAATATCGTTATTATCTTCCTAGAAATCATACAAGAACAAGTTATTTTAGAAGACGGAAGTTTTGGAAAAATTTGTGAGTGCTTTGCTTTCAATAATAATGGGAATATATTTGGAACAATTCAAGATACTAAATTAGTTGATATTTTCATCTGCAACATAAAACTTTGGATAGCTAAACCACTATATCAAAATTGGCTGAATGAAGAAGTGGTACAATTTTTCAGTAAATTTCGGCTATCTGGCAGGTTTAAATTTCATGTAATTCTTATTGGGGATTATAAATTTAAAAGTGAATCTGGAATATATTTCAATCGATTTATCAAAATTTTAACCTTGCAAAATTTTAAAAATCTTTTGGAACCCAATGATATGGTGGTGGCGGGAAAAATTGTTAAAGTTACAAATGGATTACTTAAAATTAAAAAGTATTATAACATTTTGACCGTTCTTTCAAAATCATCAAGTGAAGAAGATGAAATTATAAAGGAAGAGAAGAAAAAAGGAAAATTTAAGTGCATTAAATCATTCAGTAACTTTTGTAGCCGGTTTAAAATTTTTCGTTATTTAAAATTTTTTAAATAAAGTGAATTTTGTAATTTTGTAATTATTTGCATTATTATTATCATAATTTTTTTTAAAATTCAAATTATTTTAGTTACGTATTTCTTATTTACTGAGCAAGTGCAAACACTTTCATTCCAATCACCAAGTCACATTTAGTTCAGTGAGGAATAGGGGCGATTATTCGGGCAATCCCACTTGCAAACAACTTCTTACTGCGTGCAAACAATTACTAATTAGACGTGAAATTAAGAGTTACGAAATGGAAGTGCTGCAATTTAGCGGTGGATAATATAACAGTTACTGATGCTACATCCGAGGACATTGTATAAAATTTATTAGTAGTCCATGGTTACAAACATTCAGCGGTTGAGCTGTTCACTTTTGTGGAAGCTACGGGTATATTCATTTAAATTTGTTTCGTTGTAAGAAAACTATTGTGACGCGGAAATCGTCATATTATAATATAATATTACACGAAAAACAAAAGTTGACATATTTCAAACCACAAATTATGAAATGCTTATATATTTTCATGTACATCTCTATGTAGCACATCTTGACACACATGATTATGACAGCTGTCATTCTTCCAGATCATTTTAACGCTGAGTGTATGTAAAAGCCCGTACCACTTGTGGAAAATGAGAATTTCGCGAAGTAGCAATAACAAATTCAAATTTCAAAAAAATATTTCATATATTTAATCTTATCCAAAATAAGAAACAAGTAGTACTACATAATCTTTGAACATTCAGCTTTTTGATAAAGGTATTGAAAAGAATGTTTAATCTTTGTAATATAAATAAATTGGAATTGAAGTGTAAAAGATCATGATATCAAAATTTTAAGTCTGATTTTGTCAAAAATGTGTCGTTCAATTTGAATTTAAAAATTCTCTATATTTAAAACTCAGGCCTTCTATAATACAAATTTTTTTATTCAATTTGATCGTGAGAATTTTGAGAAAAAACTAAAAATACACGAAAAAGTCCTGTTTTGACCGTTTTTTCGCATATTTTATTTTTTTCTCCAAAGTTCCACGATCAAATTGGATAAAAATTTACTGTATTATAGAAGATCAAATACTTAAGCATAGAGAATTTTTTAATTAAAATTGTTCGTCACATTTTTGAGAAATAAATTCAAATGTTGAGTGTAATTTCTTTCAATATTTGTACATAACATTAATGGTATCTAGTTTATTACCATACTTTGAGGTTTTGGCTTCAAAATTATATACAATACTTAATAAGTTTCATTCATAATAAGAATAATATTTCGCTTCAAAGAGATCAAGTCAAATCATCGTTCTGATACTAGTTTCAGATCTAATGCTTCACCTTAAGTCAGTAGTATTGGATGACTCACTTAAATTAAGACAGGTTTCGCAAATCTATCTAATATTCTTGTTTCCCTGGATGCAGTTGAATTCACTTTTTTTAACTGCAGCACAACTATAGTGGAACACTTTGAGACACTTCCCCGAACAGGTAACAAGAAGATCTTCTTTTAATTTCAATATTTCTGTGCACTCAGCGCAGACTTTACTTAGCTCGTCAGCCATCTTGCTTTATATATATATATATATATATATATATATATATATATATATATATATATATATATATATATATATATTCTGGTACGAGCTAAACACAGAACAATTTCTGCTGGAACGAAATTTTGTTCTGGCAATTTTGACATTTATTTTCAGTTAAAATTTTCTTTTGATAGAAAATTTGCATGAATATGAATGAATTCAGAATTAAGAATTTTTGTAGTAATAATCATTTTATTATTTGGATATAATAAATGAATGGCTGCGTTCAAAACAAGTAACATTTCAAAAGCTGCTAGCGCTACGTTATTGCAAAACGCTCGAACGTTCTGAACGATCAAATTTTAGAAGCGCTTGATGAAGTGTCAAACCAATACATTTGGGTTACAGGAAAATATTAATAAGCGAATTCTCGGAACAGAATGTTGAAATAACAACAGTTGCATCATTGCAAAGAAACGAAATTGCTTCTAATATAAGATAATTTATTTATAATATAATCATAGCCCTAGAAATTTGATATTCTCTTATTTTGAATGTCCCGTATTTTGTTCCTCATTAATTTTCTCTTTTAATTCGATGCAGCTAAAAAAAACCACGATTTATAGAATAAGATTATGTTAATTATTGGATGCATAAAGTATCAAACTATAAAATAAATATGTAATTACTGTTTGCATTAATCATAATTGGCATTCCATTTTCATTCAAACTTAAAGTACCATCAACATTTCTCAAATAAATATAATTGTTAAGTTGCATCATGTCTGCTGCTGGCAACTACGAATTTATAAACTCCCGCGTTTTTCAATCTAGCGCAAATACTTAGCGCCGATTTTATATGCTCGATATTTTCGCTAACTGCTTGAACAAAACCGTAATTAGCGCACAGTTCAGAACAACAAATTCGCTAGTGCCAGCTAGCGCTAGGCCAATTGAACGTAACGAATGGTATTAGTTTGAAAATTTAGACAATTTCACTAAAATGACTAAATTTCGATTTTTTCGCAAATGTGTTTAAATTACAATAACAAGTGAATTATAACCAACGAATATAAAGCATATAACGCTTCCTAATGAGTTGCTCTGAAGAAAGCAGAATCGAAAATAAGCATGTGAATGATGAAAGGAAAAAAGAAATGGAAGAATTCCGCAAAGAGGTTAAAGGTAGTATGGATAAAATAAACAAAGACATAGAATACATCCAAGGAAAGGACACGCAAAGGGCACAGGAGAATAAGCAAATAATCAAGAGACTTGAAGAGTTAGAGAACAATACGAAAAGCACTGAGGAGAAGGAGGACATTGCAGTCAAATTAACAAAGAGGATAGAAATGCTAGAGAATGAACGAGAAAAAAAAGAAAGAGAAAAGAAAAAGAATTACATAACAGTAGCAGGGCTGGAAATGGATAGCAAGGAGGAAATAATTAAAACGACAGCGCAATTTATTCAAGATAAACTGAACGTGAAAGCTGGAATAAAATCTGCATATGTAATAAACGAGAAAAGTATGATGATCTGCGCGGAAATTGATACATGGGCAAATAAATTAGAAATTCTGAGAAACAAATATAAGCTAAGAGAAGAAAAAATATTCATATCAAACGATCTTACAGTAGCGGAGAGAAAAATACAGATAGAGATAAGCAAAATAGCAAAGATGCATAAAAACGCCGGGACGAAAACGAAGATAGGCTATCAGAAGATAACAAGGCGGGAGTTCTGAATACAAAGCAAAGAATAAGGATATGAAAAAGGAAAAAGTAAGAGACAAGAAGCAGAGAAGAAAAAAACTAAAGAAAAATATAATTAAAATAGGAACATGGAACGTACAAACGTTACTTAAACCCGGGAAAATGGAAGAGGCGGCAAAAGAACTAGAAAAGTATCAGGTAGATGTAGCAGGATTGCAGGAAATAAGGTGGGCAAGAGAAGGAAAAATCGATAAAGGAAAATACGCAATATGGTATGCTGGAGACAAAAAACAGGGACATGGAGGAACAGCATTCTTATTTCGAGAAAAAATGAAAGACAGGGTAATACAGTTCAAGGCTGCAGGAGGAAGGATTTCATATATAAGAATAGAGAATAAGCCGAGAAACCTCTCAATAATAAATGTGTACGCACCAACAGAAAATGCGAAAGAAGACGAAAAACAAACATTCTACGAGCAACTAGAACAATTTAACGATACGGTACCAAAAGAGGATATGTTGATTACTATAGGGGATTTTAATGCACAAGTGGGAAAAGAGGAATGTTATAAAGATGTTGCGGGAAAATTCACGATGCATGAAAGGACAAACAATAATGGAGAAAAACTATGTAATTTTGCAGCAGCGACTGATTCATATATAGCAAGTACGAAGTTTGCACACAAGCAGACGCATAAAATTACATGGATGATACCAGGAACAAATTCAGGCAATCAAATAGATCATATACTAGTGAAGAATAGAGACATTACAACTGTAAGCCTCCCTTATTTAAAGGAGAATTAACAAATAATTTATATGGGTTCTTGTCAGACCGGAGAAAGGACAAGTACTAGGGTTGTTGTAAATAAGTTTGTACTTACAATTTGGTTCAACAAATAACAAAGATTTATTCACACTTACTACATGGTTGATGTTGTCGAGTTCCTACTGAACTCTAACGACTACTGTACTCTGAATGACTCTTCATCACTCTCTTGTATTGACTATGTGACTGCATCTGACTGTCTGACCGTAACTCTTGTAACTGCCCTGTAACTCCCTTCTTACTTACTAACCTAACCTATTTATACATTACTCCAAAGTGCTAAGTCAGCAAAGAGTTAGCTAATACATAAACGATATTATTTAGAATACTTGACCTCATTACAACATGCTCTACTTTACTTAATTGTATTCACTAAGAATGTGCTGACTTTGACTTGTTACATTCCTCCCTTTTTCAAACAATTTGCTTCCTGCAAAGGGGCACAATTTACATATTACACAAAACATAATTTAACTATTATTTCCTTGTTACATTCCCTTTTTTATACCTTAATTTTTACTAATTTTAAATTAAATATACATAAACACAAAACACTTTTATCACTTGTACTATCCATAAAATAGTCCAAATAAACACCACCATCGTCTTATGTTTATTTTATAATTAAATGACTCTTCATCACTCTCTCGTATTGACTATGTGACTATGTCTCTTACTGAGTGAAATAACTAACCTTACGCTACTATATATATATATATATATATATATATATATATATATATATATATATATATATATATATATATATATATATATATATATATCTAATTACAATGTACTAAGTCAGCAAATAGTTAGCTACTTACGTCAAAGAATATTATTTAGAATACTTGACCTCATTACAACATGCTCTACTTTACTTAATTGTATTCACTAAGAATGTGCTGACTTTGACTTGTTACACAACTATAAAAGATACAAGATCTTATAGAGGCGCGAACATTGACTCTGACCATGTATTAGTAATAGCCAAATGTAAGATAAACCCGCAAGGTTTAAAGAGAGAACAAGTAA
Source organism: Pterostichus madidus (assembly GCA_911728475.2). NCBI lineage: Eukaryota > Metazoa > Arthropoda > Insecta > Coleoptera > Carabidae > Pterostichus > Pterostichus madidus. The sequence continues at coordinate 12,038,720 of OU452316.1, read as the reverse complement.
AAAAAATAAATTATGGAATGTAGAAAAATTTAAACAAGAAGAAATAAAGAGTAAATATGTGGCAGAAATAACAAAAAAACTGCAAAATAGCAAGAGTAATAATATAGAAGAAGAATGGAAGATCATTAAAGAGAGTATTAAAGGAGCGGCAAAGGAGGTCATAGGGTATAAGAAGAAAGGAATGAATAAACATTGGTTTGACCAGCAATGTGCAAGAGCAATAGAACTGAAAAACGAAACGCGAAGTAAATGGCTCAGAACAAAGAGAATTGAACACAATGAGGAGTACAGAGAGAAAAGGAAAGAAGCCACAAAGTTATGTAAACAAAAAAAGCAACAATGGATAGAACGAAAAATGGACGAAATAGAAACTACAGCACTATACAGATATATGAGAAAAGGAAAAAAGAAAAAGAGCTTAGTTAAGATAAAAGAAGAAAGATGGAAGAGACACTTTGAAGAGCTATATGAAGAGGAGGAAAGTGACGGAACCATACATATTGAAGAAATAGAAGAAAACATTAATATAGAAGAACCAAGTGAAGAAGAAGTGAAGGAAGCAATAATGAAACTAAGGAACAATAAAGCGGCTGGGTGTGATGAGGTAACAGCAGAACTGATAAAAGAAGGTGGAGACGAACTTCAGAATAAGATCTTCAAGTTAATACGGAGAATTTGGATAGATGAGCAAATGCCAAACGAATGGAAGACGGGGGTGATAATTCCGATACCAAAGAAAGGGGATATGGCCGACTGCAAGAATTATAGAGGTATCTCTCTGCTCAATATTACGTACAAGATATTAACAGCGATAGTAAAGGAAAGACTACAAATATATACTGAAAAAGAACTAGATGATTATCAAAACGGGTTTAGAAAAGGGAGATCGACAGTAGATGCAATCCACATAGTGAAGCAAATAATAGAGAAGAGTTACGAACATAACTTGGAAACGCACATAATTTTTATTGACTTCAAACAGGCATTTGATCAGGTGGGGAGAAAACAATTAATGGAAGATTTGAAATTTATTAAAGTTCCGAAGAAAATAAGAGCCCTTGTAGAGACAACAATGAAAGACTCAAATGCAGTCATAGGCATTGAGAATGGCACAGCACAGAAAATTCAAATAAGAAAAGGAGTAAGACAAGGGGATGCATTGTCCGCAATGCTCTTCACTCTGGTGCTAGGTGCGATAATTAAAAGCGTAGAGGGAATAGGTACGTTGAACAAGAACTTGTCACAGATAATAGCGTACGCTGATGACATAGCAATTATTTCAAGGAGTAGAAGAGAACTAGAAAGAATTGTACTGAGGATAGCGGAAGAAGCAAAGAAAAGAGGGCTACAAATGAATGAAGAGAAAACTAAATACATGTGCTGTAATAAGAAAGATAGAATTAGCGACAACTTGAAATGTGGTACGTATATTTTCGAAGAAGTGGAAACATTCAGGTATCTAGGTTCACTAGTGAATAGAAAAAATGAAAGGTATGATATCCAGGAAAAAATACAGACAGAGTACAAGGCATATTACTGCAATAAACAAATATTAGAGGATAAGAAATTAAGTAAAAGAACAAAGTTGCGGATATATAAAACACTAATAAAACCAGTAGTAACATACGCGGCAGAAACAGCGATATTGACAAACAAAGAAGAAGAAAAGTTGAAAATATGGGAAAGAAGAATCATAAGAACAATAATGGGGCCGAAGAAGATAAACGAAAATGAATGCAGACAACTGATGAACCATGAAATTGAGGAGATAATGGAAATCGAAAATATAGTACGTACTATTAAAGCAATGAGGATAAGATGGATGGGACATATATATAGGAGGGAAAATAACGCAGGAATAAGGAAGATAACGGAATGGAACCCAAGATATGGCAGAAATAGAGGAAGACCGAAGAATAGATGGAAAGACCAAGTGGAGGAAGACATCAGGGAAATGAGAATAGAACAGTGGAAAAAGCAAATGACAGACAGAAAGAAATGGAGAAAAATAGTGGAAAAGGCAAGGAAGCATGAAGCACTGTGAAGACCTCAAGAGAATAAGGACTAATCCATCTTAATTAAGCGGATTTTCGAGTTCTGCAGAGATGCAGAGCAGCTGCGATTTCACATGAAATGTATCAGCTTAGTATTATTATTATTAATGAATTGCTCTAGGGATACAAACAGCCGAACATCAATATTAGTCCGTAAAATTTGAGTTACGATTTTATATTTGCCGATTTTTAGTGGAAATGTCATGAAATTTGAGGGTTTTTTTCAAGTTTTCGGCCTATAACTTTCGGGAATCCGCTTGTAGGCTACTTTTAGCACTTTGACTGACTTCTCCATACATTTCTCTATAAGTTTAGTCAGAAACAGATACTAATTTATGGTTATATAGAGTTAATTCAGCACATTCATGAAAACATTTTTGTTTTAAAAAAAAATTCGCCCTGGGCGCAAAAGAAAACTTTTTAGCTTGCGACTAAGATTTTCCTGAATGATTTTGTATCAGAAACCGAACTGAAGTACTAAGAAAGTTAGACAGAAAACCTTGTTATAAAAAACCAACAATAATCAATAACATACATATATACATACGAATAATCATTTACATACATTTCACATAACATTTCTATCACATATATTGTCCTCTGTCCTATATAGTTTCCAACTCGATTTTTTCAACTAATATTATTACCAGAGATACGAACTGTACCAAGTCCAACATTTTAAAAAAACATTCAAAAACTTCAAAACGAATAGAAGTATTAAGAAACGCTTTAAATACAATTTGAAACTTATTCAATTCTCTATAATATTTATTAAAAAATTATTTAATATCACACAATTTTAAATCAATTTTAGATATAACTCATAAACGACACAAAATATTACAAAAATAGTTCATATCAAAATTATACATTATTTAATTATCTACAACATTTGTTTAAACAATGTCTTAATATCTTATTTGCATTCAAAGTTATTCACAATTAAAAATACATTTTTACACATTTCTTTGAATAAATTCTAAATTAAATAAAATATTACAAAAATAATTTACATCAAAATTTTACATTATTCAATTATCTATAATATTTGTTTAAATAATATCTTAGCATCTCGTTCCATTTACAAGATATTCAAGGTCGACGTTTGTTATGATAATTAAATAAACACAGGTAACAATCTCGTAAAACAGATTTATTTACCTAAAATATTTTATTTATATAATAATATATAACAGTTGTTTATTAGGAAAAAAAATTATAATTAAAATAAAAATATATCTATCACTGCAGTAAAACAAAATCTTTTAAATGTCAGAAAAAAATACTTTATAAAAACCTTCAAACATGTGATCTACAATTGCAGAGCTTATTAGATGATTGTCTTTTTTATAAAATAATTTCGAGAAAACACTGAAAAAGAGTGGGCTAAATTCGTACATGAATATATTTATTAAATTATTATACATAAAATGTATGCCTATAAAATAAAAATTGAGTAGTATTGTCAATTCCGCATTATAGTTTTTTTCTTTTATCATACATTAACATATTCAAAATAAAAACAAAATTTATATATTATCAATAAGTTGTATTTTATGTTTTAAAAATGTATGATATACGATTGTGGAGTTTCTTAGTTACACATCTCTGATACTGCCGACGATAACAGAAACGTGGTTAAGCCCTGCCACCTCGACAAGGTGCTGCTCCACCTAGACAGGCAGTGCCGGTTTTACAAATTTGGAGGCCTAAGGCGGAAGGAAATTAGAGGCCAGCGGTACAAAAATGTAAATATAATGTATATGGGTTGGCTAGCTCAGTGGTATGAAGTCGGCTTGGGGATCCTGAGAACCCTGGTTCGATTCCCATAGGCGACAATTTTCATAATTTCAAAAGCTATCCCTGTGATTCCTCCACCACTAACATCTTTAGGGACCGTGATTTGACGACTGGTAACCGCACTTCACGCGCAAAATATATCACTTACCGAGATCTGCTTCGGCAGAGTGCCACATCCAGTAATGGGTAGGAGGCGTGATGATATATTTATTTTATTTATATTTTAAAAATCATAAAGCACAAATGTCACGAAAAATTAAAAAAACTGCACCTACACAGGATTAAAAAAATTATTATTATCAGTTCCCACATGAAGCAAAAAATTATAGTTTCATACTATAATAACATAAAATTAAAAAATAATTATAAAATGTGAAATTACATTAATGCAATTTCTTTTTTCTTGATTATTCGTCAGCGAACTTTGAAATTATATCATTACAATCAATGGATTTCAAGATCTCTGCCTCTACATTTACTATGGCTAGTGATTGCAATCGCTCTTGGGCCATGGTCGAGCGTAGATAATTTTTTACTCTTTTTAAGCATGGAAAAGATCGTTCAGCGGACGCATTAGATAAAGGATGCGTTAAATATATTTGTAGAACAGTCATTATATTTGGAAATGTTGCTTGTTATCTATTTTTAATAATCAATATATATTTTTCTTGAACGTTGCTGGTACTGAAGGATTGTGTGGAGTAGGCTGTGCACTTTGCGCTATGCGACGACGCACAGTGGGTCGGATTCAAAAAATACCGTTCAAAAATCAGTGTAGACCTTAATACTGATCGGATCGTCTTATATTTTTCTTTTAAATAATCGTTAGGCTTCTAGCTACAGGACTGTCGAGGCAGATTTTTGATAAAATAATTTTGAAGGTTAAGAACTCTGTTGTTAAAAGTCTAAAAAATAATTTAAAAAGTTATTTTGTTTTCATTTTAGGAAAATAAAAACGTTTTCTAAATATATTTATAAGTCGTACTCTATGTTTTTTGGTTTGCTGATTTCGAAAATTGGGGTCTCAAATCTCTAAAATATGGGACAACCCTCGTAACATCCTATTTACAATCATATTTACAATAATTTAAGTATTAATTTTAAATAAACCTATAAATTCTCAGTTTTTAAACATTATACTATGAATTTAATGATTAAACATTGAATTGAGCTGAATTTTATTCAAAAGGGTTGATTAAAGAGGATGAAAACTATCCCTAACATTATGTAAAATGAAAAACGCCTGTTTCAAATTTTTTGCTTTACTATTTGCTTTCGATTCGAATCAATGGCCGTTTTCAAACATTAAAACAATTATTTTAACCACTTTTGGAGGTAAAACTAACCTTAACTACCCATGAAAACCCTTTAATTCATGTGCATTAAAAAAATTCAGTTCCAAATATTTGTTTTTTGCAATTTCCTGGTATTTTAAAGTATTAATATTTTAAAAAATACTAAATATTTTCACCCGTTTTGGGGATAAAACAACGCATTCAACTTCAAGAAAACGATGATTATAAAAATGTTGAAAAAATTTCAAAGAATGCTATAAGTATTTTAGAATTTATAAATATAAATTAGGGAAGAAGATAGTAGAAAATTGGTCTTGATTCTTCTTAAAACTACAACTATTTTAAAATACAGCTTATGAGATTTTAAGATTTCAACAAATATTTAAAAACAAAAGTCCTGATTTTTTTGATTTTCCACAATTTTTCGTAAATTTAATAAATTCAGTTAACTTTTACTCGATCATATATCAACATTTTTATAATCATCGTTTTCTTCAAGTCTAATGCGTTGTTTTACCCCCTAAACGAGTGAAAATATTTAGTATTTTTTTAAATATTAATATATTCAAAATACCAGGAAACGCAAAAAACAAATATTTGAAACTGAATTTTTTTAATGCACATGAATTAAAGGGTTTTCATGGGTAGTTAATGTTAGTTTTACCTCCAAAAGTGGTTAAAATAATTGTTTTAATGTTTGAAAACGGCCATTGATTCGAATCGAAAGCAAATAGTAAAGCAAAAAATTTGAAACAGGCGTTTTTCATTTTACATAATGTTAGGGATAGTTTTCATCCTCTTTAATCAACCCTTTTGAATAAAATTCAGCTCAATTCAATGTTTAATCATTAAATTCATAGTATAATGTTTAAAAACTGAGAATTTATAGGATTATTTAAGATAAATACTCAGATTATTGTAAATATTATTGCAAAAGGGGTGTTTTTCAATGTTACGAGGGTTGTCCCATATTTTAGACGTTTGGAACCCCAATTTTTGGAATCAGCAAATCAAAAAACATAGAGTACGACTTATAAATATATTTAGAAAATATTTTTATCTACCTAAAATATAAAAAATAAATTTTGAAATTATTTTTTAGACTTTTAACAGTGTTCCTAACCTCAAAAATATTTTTTTCAAAAATCTGCCTCGACAGTCCTTTAGCTAAAAGCCCGACGATTATTTAAAAAAAAAAATATACGACGATCCGATCAGTATTAAGGTCCACACTGATTTTTGAACGGTATTTTTTGAATCTGACCCACTGTGCGACGCCACAACGCGATTACACAGTGCTGCCACATGTATTTAGGTAATATATACCTAAAATACAAAACAATTAGTTGCGGAAAATAGTATTTATAAAATTAAATTTTCATTTTACATAGCAATTGCATATTATATATATATATATATATATATATATATATATATATATATATATATATATATATATAAATTCTAATTTGTATGAGGCCGAATTTGTATGAGGCCGGTAAAAATCGGAGGCCTGAGGCGATCGCCTCACCCGCCTTATGGCAAAACTGGCCCTGTAGACAGGGACCCTGCCCCCAACCCTAAATGAACCCCATAGACATGCTGCATCCACCCAGGCAAGTGCTCGCATACCAGCAATAGCACTTGGATTTTCCAGTGACTAGCATACATACTTTACATACTATGAGCTAAACATTTATTCATTACTTTCATCCTTAACGTGAATCCACGTAATCTTACCGGTACGGCGTACAGGACCGTATTGGCCTAGTTTCGCCACTGGCTACAATATTACGGTTGTTTTGCTGTATATTTTGGGAAAAAAACGAAAATCAAAATTGGATAGTGACATTTTGATAGTTGGACGGTCTAAATTCTATACCGGCTGCGCATTAATATCCCGCGACCGAGGTAAATCTGATAGAATTTTACAGTTTTATTTATTTTGTTGTTATATTGACTAAATTAATTTACTTATTGGAATTATGACGAATAACCATCTACTAAATTGAATTTAACCAAATCGAAAACTAGACCGCCTAAACTCAATGGAGCCTGTTTTGGGCATGAAATTTTAATAGACATACCTTAGTGAAAATTATATTTGTAGGCAACTTAAATCATTCCCAATCATATTTACTGTATATGTAACAGCTAAGGTCTGAAGTACGGCACATTTTGCGATACGAATGGCTGTTATTAAATTTATTGTATGGCAAGTTATAAAATATTGTTAAAAATCTAATATAATTATTTTTATTTAAAAATTAACATATTCTCGATTAAACTGACCATAATTTATATCATATAAGTACTAATATAAATATGTGATTATAAATTTTAGTGATTCAACAAGGAAATTTTGGACCACAAAATTATCAACGAAATCAAATTTGAACTACCGGGCTTCATTTACAATAATCCAAATTATTTGAAATTTTGTAGTACCGCGAACAAATGCGGGTTCCAACCCCATTCATCGACAATTGGCGAGAAGAGTATGTTGGACCCGCACTACGAAGATTTAGAGCACCTGTCAAGTACAGCTTGAATTTTTTTGTTATTAATTATTTATTTTTATTTATTTAGTTATTTGGGATGCCGACAGTTACCCAATAATGGGCTTCCACATATTAGATTATAACAAACAAAAATAATATACAAAGAAAAAATAGTATCTAATAATTAAAACAAAGAATTTGGTCTTATACCTTTTTATACAGTACAAAGTTCGTTTTTGAATTGCTTCAAACTTAAACAAAAAAGATCTAAATGCTGAAATGTGTTGTTGTAAGATGACATTATTCTATTGACAGGTGAATTTTTTAAACGGTACTATTAATTTAGGGATATAAAAAAATAAATTATAATTTCTTGTATTTGCAGGCGATATGTAAAAATTTAATTTATCGATAATGCCAAGATTATCTACTAACTTATTAATTAATTTATATAAATATACTATATCAGCGTTTGTTCTTCTTTCAATCCTTAGAGATACTTTCATAAGACACATTGTTCATTTTGAACTTATATTTTAAAAGAGATATAAATTTCTTTTGTACATACTCAATAAAAACAATATTTTTGTTATACATGGGATTCCAAATTTATGTTGCATACTCCACAATTGGGCGTACAAAAGCGTTATATAACAAAACTAACGTTTCCTTTTTGTCAAATGATTTAGACATTCTGTATACAAAGCCTAGAGTTTTATATGCTTTTTTAACTATGAAATTAACATGCTCATTTAAAAGTAATTTAGAGTCAAATATGATTACTTATTTATTTGGTATGGAAATTATCCTTTTTTTTATAAATAATATAATACATCTTTTTATCCAATAAAAAGAAAATTTTAATTTTTGTGTAACAAAAACCTATAATTAACACTAGAGGTCGGCAAAAATATCCGAAAGTCGAATAAAATATCCGATCCGAAAGTCGGATAAAACATCCGATCCGAAAGTCGGATAAAAGATCCGATCCGAAAGTCGGATAAAATATCCGAGCCGAAAGTAAGATAAAACATCCGATCCGAAATTTACATACATAACATTTAGGTATCCACTCTTAGTAAAAACATAAATTCCAATTCCTCTCTAAAGAAATATAACGCTACGTTATATTTATAAGCATTTATGTTCTGTGATAAAAATGATTAAATAACGTTACAACAAAATATGTCTCTTTAGTTTTTTTTAACAAAATTATTTATTAAATTTCATTTATAACTGTTATTTTTCTTTCGAATATGCAACGTTAAAATTGGTTTAGTATAAATAGGAAAAACTGTACTGCCCCCGGATCATGTAAATGTGAAAACGATATTCGTTATTCAATTGATCACGTAAAATTAGTCACTCACTATGTTTTCAACTTCGGACATTTCCGTAAACTCACTACGTTTTTCTCTAAACGATATCGTATTCTTAGTACCTTTTTATTTTTATGTCAAAAAACTTTGACAAGTAAAAAATCAACATTATTTAATAAACATTAAATAGTAAAAATAATTATTATTTAAGTACGTATATTAATATTATGTAGATAACATTTATTTATATAAAACAATTCTTAACTCTTTCTACATAATGCTCCCTATTTTGTCTCCGCCAGTTGTTGATAGTTCTTTTTTTTAAAGCGCTGCTTTGCTTTAGCCCTCTGCTTATTATCTGACCAAGCCTACAAAGTCACATGAATATATATTTTTTTTATATAATAATTGTCAAATTGCAATTATACTTTCTGCCATTATTGAACAGCTTTTATTGCACTGCCCAGCGCATTTAAGCGTATGGTCAAGTCGCTCCACAATTAATTAATTTTGACCCGTCCTTAAACTGCTTAATATGTCCTTGTATCATTTCCTTATTTATTTCAAAATATGATATAAAGGTTGCCCATATATCAGCTTTTCGTGCCATCCTTGAAATTTTATTGTCCTGTAATATTAATTACTATAAATTTTATGAAAACATTAATCGTCAAATATTTTCATATAACAAATTCACATATTTCATTATTTATTTACCTTGATTTTTTTACCTGTGTCGAGTGCAAACGTCAAACTTAATTAAATTGTGACATAGTAAGCAGTGAGCAAAAATAGAAAAAAAAATAAAAGAATTTTTAAATAAAGAACGACTTATAGAAAAATAAATGAATTAAACAAAGATGTTAATAGTGAGTAACGTTTTCACCCACAATGAACATTGCGTTTAGAAATGACAATTTAACCGACGCAAAACAATATCGTTGTCAACGGCCATGGCTGCGCTCGTTGGTACTGATCTAAGCGATAACGCGTGTTAAGCAACGTTGCGCGCGGGTAGTATTTGGATGGGTGACCGTCCAGAGAAAACTCGCGTTGCTGTTGACAATAACAACTAAAAAACGCAGATCAGGGCGTAATGGCGGCATATGACCTGAGTAGTTGGTCCGCCAAAGAAGCCAGAAAAAAAAAAAACAATATCGTTTTCGCTATTCATTTTTACATAATCGCAATTGACACGAGTCACTACTATTCACTTCTAGTCATTTTTACATGATCCCACCCCTGATCTAATGACACGTCTGGTCGGGTCTCAGATCGGATTTCGGATTCGATTTCGTATCGTATTTCGGATCGGATCTTCGGATCGGATTTCGGATCGAATTTTGGATCGGATCGGATTTCGGATCGGGTTTCGGATCGGATCTCGGAACGGATCTTCGGATCGGATTTCGGATCGGATCTCGGATCGGATTTCGGATCGGATCTCGGATCGGATTTCGGATCGGATCTCGGATAAAGTCGAATCGGATCGGATCGGATCTCGGATCGGATTTCGGATCGGATCTCGGATCGGATTTCGGATCGGATCGGATCAGATCTTGAATCAAGTCGGATCGGATCGGATCGGATATCATAATTTTCAAATATGCCGACCTCTAATTGACACATCATATATACTACCACCATGACTAGTAGTACATTTTGTGCTCACAGTGCTCTCCTAAACTACAAGTGGTGCCAACGGAGAGCGGTCTGCGGATGTTACAAATACTAACATATATTAACGCGACCTTGATCTTAATATCATTGCTATAAATTACTTTAGTTACCATAAAAATGCTATATACGTTGATACATATATATTTTTTTGATATAATTTTCTTAAATATTTAGCATTTACGCATATTTGAATATAGTATAGTTGGTGTTGCTATTAGTAAACATTTTAGGCGAGTAATAACTAAGACATACACGAGCAGCAGTATTTTTCTTCATCACGATTCTGTAACCATAGATAAAGCATAATTACAATTGAATTGTGTAACAAACTAATATTAGTAGTAGTTTCCGTGGAAACTATATGTAAATATATTAAACTTAACAAGGAAAATGAATACCTTTATCAAACTTTTAGGCTCTTGTTTCGGACAAAAAGGAACAAAGAAAAAATTCAAGTGTAATTTTAATGAATCTGTCGTCTTACAACCGGCTACAGACGAAGGTAAGACATATATAATTTTTCACTTAATTGAAAAAGTAAATTGAACATCTGATATTTCAATAACTACGAATGATACATCAGAAGTATAATTTACTGTTATTAATTTTCTAGAAATCAACCAAAGTCACGCTTTTTTGGAAGATGGGTCCTTTGGAAAAAAATTCAAGTGTATTTCCTTTTCTGAAGCCGCGTATCAGTTTCGAAATATTCAAGACACAAAATTTTTAAATATTTTTTGCATCAATCGTATATTTTGGATAGAAAAACCATTTTATCAAAATTGGGTATATGAAGAAGTTTCGTCATTTTTCAATCGATTTTGGGTTCCAAACAGATATAAATTTCATGTGATTCTCATCGCGGATAATAAATTTGACAGTGATTCTGAAATCTATTTGGATAACTGCATAAAAATTTTAACATTACCATTCTCGGAAAATATTTTGGAACCAAATGATGTTGTGGTCGCGAGTCAAATTTTAAAATTTGTAAATGGTATATTAAAAATTAGAAAGTATCATAATATTTTGACCAGTCTATCCAAATTAACAAGTGAAGAGGACACGTTCATCAAGAAAAAGAAGCACAAAATTTTCGGGCAAAATTTTAAATTTGTTAAATCATTCAGCAACTTCTGTAGCCGGTTGAAAATTTTTTGTAGTTTCAAAAAATCAAATAAATTATAAATTTTAAGTTTAGTAAATATTTGTTTTATTATACTCGCTACATTTATTTTTAATAATAATATATTTGTACAGATTTATTATTTTTTAAATTCGTATTATTTTTACTTATTAATATATTTCTTACTTACTGTGCATGTTCATAGAGTTTACAAACAATTTCAAGCTACACATAAGCGGTTAGGTTCTAGTTAAACGTGAAATTACATGCTCCGAAATGTGTGCAGCTTTTAGCTGTGAGAAATACTAGAATTACCATTTTCAAGTTGTGGTTTACGTAAAATCATACCTAAACAATTGGTTCATGAAATTAATATACCACTAGATTTTTCAGAATATTTTGAAACCATATCGTGTAGGGATGTTTTGGATGATCGACTTTGTATATATTTGGAGTTAAATAAAAGAGAACTATTTATTATATCTATCAAAGTCAGCAGTGTCAGTCTGTGCAACTCTTCTTGTTTGATTTGATATCGACTGCTGTAATGATTGAAACAATAACAATTTTTGTGTTGGCTAAATCTGTTGTTTCCATGAAGAATTAATACTGTGGTCGGAAATATTGAAAACATATTTAAACTTCGCTTCTGTATAATTATGTATTAATATGTAATGTATTAAATAATATCCAGCCCGTACGCCAAAGGTTTCGATTAAGTCAAACGAGTTTTGTGTAAACTCCAGTAAATAAACCGTGAATTATGGTATTACTAAATGAATACAAACAAGAGGTGTTATAGTAGTAATATAATAGTAGTAATATAATAATTAGAGGCCAAGCAGAACACGGAAGAAAGATAAAGAAGTTATTGGTGAAATGATAGAAATAGAACTAAAGGTCAAATGTTAAATCAGGATTAGGTGGTTATTTCCATTTGATATTATGTTTTAACAGGATAAAAAAAAACTTATTGTAAATTTTTTCTAATATGAAAGTTTATTACTGCCGTTGTTTACTTGCTTCTAGGTATTTATGTATGATAATTTTAAACGAATACTAATTGTTTTTCAGATTGTATAATATCAACTGTCAAAAAACAAATAGATAAATTATGTTTATTTTTATTTTTGAATGACTTCATACGGTGATAATTATAAATAATTAATAATTAAGTTGGAACAACCTTGAAACGTCAACAAAAAAACTATGTGACTTGAAGAGTTTATGTTTTTAATAAATTGTGGATAGCTATATATTGATCATTAGAGAAAGTAAAATCTGTTTTGTAATTAAGTGCATTATCCTGAAGGATAATATACAGACTTTCCACAAACATTCTTTTACTTGTGTTAATTTCATTATGCACAATCTCAACATTGTCAAAGTCAGGGGAATGACCAGGTGTCAGGGAGTGCTAAACCAAAGCACTGTGATCCTCATTGTTATTTTTTATGTGTAATTTATGTTGGTTAAGTCTGGTCTTAAGGTATTGTTTAGTTTCACCAATGTAGACAGAGTTACAGTCCAAACATTTGATCTTGTAAACTAAGTTACTTTTAAGAGAATTATCAGTTTTAGATTTTAACCTGGTGAAGAGACTTCTAGTGTCCGAAAATGTTTTGTAGGCAATAGTTAGATTCAATTCATCTGTCAAATTCCTCAACGTTCTGTCTAGATGTTTATAGTATGGAAATGATATGTATTTCTTCTTGACACCATTAACTAGTAAAATTGACAAATTTAAACTTTTGTAAACCAGATGTTGTACTCTACTGTTAATCAGTTTTGTTAGAAAGAATAAAGGATAGTTGTTTTTAATGAAAGTGTCTTTTATAAGTTGGATGTTAGAATTGTGAAATGGTCCGTTTTGAACTCCTATTAATTATGAAATTGTTGTATTACACCTAAATATTTGAAAATGTGGCAAGCTTTTACGTTTTACGTATTTTAAGTTTTCCCGAATATAATGTAAGGTATCCAATCCAAAATCTAATATCTGTAGAGATAAATCTACTAGAAACTTTGTCTTAGTTATCTCTCAACACATTCTATTAATGGAAAAATTACAACAAATGAATCAACAATCGTTGAAACAAGAGAGATTTAATGTGTATGTTGGTATAACTTTTATTTCTTCTTACCTAAGATACGATAGACTTATATTGTGTTACATGAAAGTTTTATCGGTTCATTAACAATTAACAATTTAATAAGTTTCAGAAAATCATTACTGATAGTGTTGCTAGATAAACAATTTTTTAACTAAAGACCACTTTATTTTTTTCTTCACAGATACACTTAACGACAGTACCTACTTATAAGAATATGTTAATATACAAATATTTGATGCTAGATAAAAAGTATACAGGATGTCTGTTTTAAATGTGTACATAGGCAATTAACATGGGAAATCAGTTTTTTGCTTGCTGTTGCTCGGAGTTCTACCGGATAACAAAGATTGTAATATCAATCTAAAGATATAATTTTTCTGAATTCAACGATGTGAAATACATTTAAATTTCATAATAATTTGCTCCCGTAAATTAATTCTGAAGTTTAGAAAATTCACAGATTTATTCAATTTGTATCTGACTATAGTAATACAAATAATTACAAAATTACAAACTTGAACTTTATTTAAAAAAATTTAAATAACGAAAAATTTTAAACCGGCTACAAAACTTATTAAATGATTTAATACACTTAAATTTTCCCTTTTTCTTCTCTTCTCTTATATTTTCATCTTCTACACTTGATAATTTTGAAAGAACGGTCAGAATGTTATAATACTTTTTAATTTTTAATAGTCCATTTATAACTTGAACAATTTTTTCCGCCACCACCATATCATTCGGTTCCAAAATATTTTTAAAATTTTGTACGATTAAAATTTTGATAAATTGATTCAAGTATATTCTAGATTCACTTTTCAATTTATGATCCCCGATAAGAATTACATGAAATTTAAACCTACCCGGAAGCCGAAATTTATTAAAAAATTGTGTCACTTCTTCATTCAGCCAATTTTGATAGAGTGGTTTTGCAACCCAAATTTTTATGTTGTTGATGAAAATATCAAGTAATTTAGTATCTTGAATTGTGCCAAATATATTTCCGTTATTCTTGAAAGCAAAACACTCACAAATTTTGCCAAAAGATCCGTCTCGTAAAATAACTTGTTCTTGTTTGATTTCTAGGAAGATAATAACGATATTATTAATAATTATAGAGTCCAGAGAAAACCCGCGTTGCTGTTGACCATAATACCTAAAACGCAGATCAGGGCGGAATGGCGGCATATGACCTAAGTAGTTGGTCCGCCAAAGAAGCCAGAAAAAATAAAAATAATTATAGATCAAGGATAGTTTATTTACTCAAATATGTGAAATTATATATGACTTACGGTCTTCGGTAGCCGGCATGCCGTGATATTCCCATGAATACGTGTACTTTGAATTTTGGAGAGACAATACAAAGTCATTATTATTACAGTGAAATTTAGATTTCTTTTCTGTTCGCAGTCCGAAACAAGATCGTACAAATTTAATAAAACTGCTCATTTTATTAAATAACTTATAGAATCCTAGGAAACTACTTTTAATATTGGTAGTGTTTGTTGAACAATTTCAATTGTAATTGTGCGTTTTCTTATTGTTGCAGAATTGTGTTTAAGAACTGAAACTTTTTTTCATTTATGCCCTAATAAATAATATATATATATATATATATATATATATATATATATATATATATATATATATATATATATATATATATATATATATATATATATATATATATATTCTGGTACGAGCTAAACACAGAACAATTTCTGCTGGAACGATTTAAAGCAAATTTAGAATCTAAATCGATCAACAAGTGATAAGTAAAAGTGACTCATCAAGCATCGCAGCACCGTCTACTGTGGCCGAGAGAACATCGGACACACGACACCCACGTCAACTTCGAAGGCATCTCGAGCAATCCAAGGGACCATCGGAACGAATCAACTTTGCACGGGTCAAAATCTTCAACGCACATGAAGACGCTGATTCTGCTGTAAGTACCTTATGTTTTTAGAGGTTCTAAAATAAAATTTAATTCTGACTCCAGTTCTGATTCTGACTCCAGTTCCGAAAGTGAACTGTCTCCAAATATTTTGAGTAATAAAATAGTCTCAAATTCATTAATTAGAAATCCAATATTTAATTTTAATCAAATAAGAATGGTAATGCCAGCATTAAAACGAGAATATCTCGATATGATCTCCGATTTCCATGGGGAACGCGAACTTTTACCCCGATTTCTTGAAATATGTCAGAAATTGGTAACTAAATTTTATAACACAACAGATCTAACAGATTTCCAAAACGAATATCTAATGTCCACAATATTGTCAAAGATAAAAGGCGACGCCGCAGTTAATATTGCGAGCTGTACCATTTCAAATTTTAAAGAATTAAAAACTGTTTTAACAAATATGTATGCTGACAAACGCGATACATATACACTGGCCATAGACATGACTGAATTAAAACAGTCATATAATGAAACACCTTTTGCCGTTTACAACAAGTTACAATATTTGTTAAATCTTCAGATTTCTTATATTAAAACTCATTCGGATCCTAGTGAATCCAACGAAGCCGCTCTTTTATCGCGCTACTTGCAAAATTATGCGTTACGCATATTATTACGAGGACTTAGAGAACCAATTCCGCATTAAGCATGTTAATTAACGATTTTCAGTTTGACATTCCAACTACTAAAAATCCCAAACCACAAAATAATATACAGAAAATCGCTCAAAAATTTAATCAACCACAACAATTTAACCAGACTAAACCATTATACCAGACAATAATCTTAAAGTTCTAATAGATACTGGCAGTACAAAATCATTCGTGAAACCCGATATCGCACATAAATATATCAAAAAATCTATTTTTAAAGATCCATTCCAAAATTTCTACAGCACATGGCACCTCTTTAGAACAATTTAGCACTCTGATACCCACTTCAAAAATTTTTAATATGAAATACAGTAACAATTCTTGCCTAAAGTATCACTTATTAAATTTCCATGATAAGTTTGACTTACTGTTAGGAATAGATGACCTAAATTTATTAAAAATTATTATTGACGTAAATAACGATTTATTAATAAATTAAAATTCATTACCTTCAACCAAATAATAACAAAGTAAATTCAAATAACATTTCTGCCATGAATAAAATAGTTCTAGAACCCCAATCCGAAAAAGTAATTAAAGTAAAAGTAAATATAAAATCAGGAAACGTTATTATTCCAGAAATTAAAACAAACAATTTAAAAATACCAGAATGTGTCACTAAGGCTGAAAATCATGAAGCACTATGTACAGTAATGAACCCAACAGACTTAAAAATCACACTAACCATACTAAAACCACTGAATGTCAAGTTATTCGACAATTATGTATCATATTCTAGACCTACCCCTAAATTAAATCTATTACAAATAGAAAAAAATTAACACGACATATCTAAATCTCGCACAGATTACATGAATAACGAAGAATCAAATCATGAAATTGTTTATAAAAAAGAAAAACTAATCACAAACGCAGACGCACTTCATAAAATTCCACACGACCTTCAAAATTCAACTCAATCTAAATTAAAAGATAATGATATATTTGAATATCAAAATTATTTAAATCTTATAATAAAATATTATTACTTCGAAAAACGATCTCTTCAAGATATATTTTACGCCCTGTCAAGTTTCAAAGACCTTTGCCTAAAACATAATATCAAAAATTTAAAAATTCCCAGACTAGCATATGGTAAAGACGAGAAAGACTGGACAGATATAAAAACGATGATTCAGTACATTTTTCAAGATACGGACGTAACAATAACCGCGTATACTGGACCGGACTTGGAATTATTACCACGAGTAGAACTTAACATCAACGAAACAGACATAACTGCATTTCAAAAATACATAGACGACTTTAACGAAAAATTATTATATCCTAATGATAATAATACACCCGACGACTCTGAATCTTTAATAGTTGAAGTAGGCAACGATAAACAAAATTTTAATGACAACGCATCTAACGATAGTGATGAAACAATACACTCCAACGTAGAAAATCCTGTAATCGGTATTCCGATAGTTAAACTACGGTAAAAATCAAATCATAATATCCGAAATCGAATACAATCCTCCGAATCCCACTATATTAAAACTTCATAAAAATAAACAAAGAATTCTAGTACAATTCTCAAAAAATGATTTTGAAAGAGATATGATAAAATTTATCAAAGAATATGTAGTCCCTCGCGTTAAATACTATCTTTATTTTGAAAACCCCCTTTATGAAAAATTTAGCACTACCCTACAAATTATTTTAAAAATTCGGAAATAAAAATGATTAAGTGTACAAAAAAAACTGTTAGATGTAATAAATGAAGACGAAATCATTCAAATTATTCAATCTTTTCATGAAAGTAAAACTAACCACAAAGGAATTGATGAAACCGAAACTCGGATAAAACAACGGTATTATTAGCCTAAACAAAGAAAATCAGTACAGACTTACATTAATCAATGCCAGATTTGTCAAATAACAAAGTATACAAGAAATCCCCTGAAATTTAAATTTAATATCACTCCAACCGCAATAAAACTCTTTCAGATAATCCACATTGATAGCATTACATTAGAAAATTCAAAATTTTTAACTAGTAGATTCTTTCTCCAAAGATGCACAGGCATTTAAAGTAAATTCAGGACAAGGAATAGAAGTTGTGTACAAATTAGTTAAATTCTTTACTCATCATCCTATCCCAGACCAAATAATATCAGATAACGGTCTAGAGTTTAAAAATTAAATTTTGCAAGAACTCTTAGAAGTTCATAAGATAAAAATTCACTTTATTAGTTCCCAACTCTAATGGTATTGTAGAGCGCTTTCAGTCGACTTTAATCGAACATGTCAGACTTTTTAACAATCAAGAATTATATAAACAAGAACCTATTGAAATTAAAGTAAATTAAGCATTATTGGCATATAATAATACAATACACTCGGTTACAAAATTAAAACCCACAGAAATCATTTCCGGACACATAGATTCTAACTCTCCATTTAACATAGAAATAAATAAACAATTAGTAAACAACTATATCACAGAACACAAAAATAAAATGAAAATACTTTACCAAAAAATTAATGAAAAAATTGACCATAATAAAAATAAAATTATTAATAAACTTAATGAAACAAGAGAAGAATTACCTGAGATCCCAGATCAAATTTTAGTAAAAAATAAACAGAAACAAAAAACTAAAAATAAATTTAAACCAGAAGTAATAAGATATATTAATAAAAAACTTAAAACAGCCAAAATAAAAACTAAACACGGTAACACTTCTGAAAATATCCATTTGTCAAATATCAAACGTCCCAGGAAAACAACTTATTCTTTTAAAAATATTCCAGGTTGTTCGCAATCGCACGAGCAGCTAAATTAGAAATAGCAAAACACACTTTTATACACTACTATGACTTGACACCTTTATATAAGGAATATGACGATTTAAACAAACAATACAACAATCTTAACGCAACCACCACAAATACTACAATTTATAATCATGAATTAGATAATTACAATAAAATAATTCAGTTCATCCAATCTAGTATTAATTATAAAATTAATTATATTTAAACACATTCGACTAACACAAAAAAAATAGAATAAAAGAGGACTAATCGATGACCTAGGAACTATATTTAAATCCATCACTGGTAATTTAAAAATGGAAAAGATTTAGCACAATTTTGGAACATGTAGAATAATGAACAAAATTTACAAAATTAATTAAAAATGGCATACAGTGTAAACCCCAAAATAATATAAAAATTTAATGGTATAATTCAAAATATTTAACATAACGAATCAGTAATAACAATTAATTGTAAAATATCACAATCTCAAATAATTACTTTACATCATTATTAACAAATTTCGAAAAGCAATTTGAACTTTATTATTTGTATTGAATACTTATAAAACTGGAATCAGAATTTGTAACAATCATCCCAGAAATAAAAAACTTGCTAAAATCTGAGAATAATGAAATTAAACCTCTAGACGACATTTGTACTGAAGGAATAACATATCAGTGTTCCAATAAATTTCAAACGCACTCGAACCCAGTATGCGAACACCAAATTCTCCTAGAAGACAACTAGTCAATGTCAGCACACAAAGCTGAATATCAAAAGAAACCACATCGAGATCGTTCCAGAAATCAACCAGTACCTCGCAGTATTTCCCCAAGAAGAAAAATTTAAGTTTAACTGCCCACAAGGTGCAGAAGTGAAAGTTCTAAGTGGTGTGTATCTCATTAAAGAAAATAATTGTGAAGTGTTGTTCAAAGATTAATAATCAATCTCTCAATTGGCATAGGCCTAGTATTTGGACAATTATACTTTATGCTGGACTTTTATTTATAATAGCATACTGTGTACTCCAACATGTTAGACAGAAGAAGATCCAGCGCAAAACAAACGTCTCATCCCCAAACGAAGATATACGCCTACCAGAAGGGGCTCAATTTTAAGAAGGGAGGAGTTATATTGCCGTAGCTCCCCTATAATAATGCTTAGTAGTATAATATTTATCATAAGGTATTATGTTATGCTGATTAGTTGCTTTATGCCTTGTAAGATGTAACATAGTTGTAAGTTAGTCTAGAATCAAGCTTGTACCAAGCAACATCGTTGCTAGTGTTCGAATAAATATCTTTTTAAAAAATCAACTTGCGTAGATCGATCTATTATATATATATATATATATATATATATATATATATATATATATATATATATATATATATTTATACAAGGTGGTGACCGCAACTCCCGAACATAGGATTTTAACATGTAAAATTATAATTTCGTAATTTCCTGCTTTCCTAAATATTTTAAGCAAAAAATCTTCAAATATAAGTTTCAGGGCATAAATTTTTTTAACTAAATCAATAGATAAAATTAATTTTGGTATGCTTTGTAACGACACAAATTAGATCTTAAAATGGCGAAAATTGCCTTAAAACTATCGATAACCATAAAATTGAAACAACATTAATCATATGTTTGATATTCCATCTGTTAAAACTGTCAAAATAATTTCTTTATTCATTATGTTATTATTTTGACAGATTAAACGTTAAACATTTGTTTAATTTTGTTTCAAATCCATGGCTATCGATAGTTTTGAGGCAATTTTCGTCATTTTCAGATTTATTTTGTGCCGTTACGAAACATGCAAAATTAATTTTGTTTATTAGTTTAGCTGCATCGACAGCTGATGCAGCTAACGCGTCGCTTATTTTGGTATAGAGTGATTACGTCACTCACACGGTATGTTGAGCGTTCGATTCCCCACAAGATTTTTTTTTTAGATTTACTACAATATCATGGTTTACTTAACTTTCTTTACAAACTAATATAATAATGACTTATAACAGTGACTTACAACAATGAGTTTGATCTACTTAATTCACTTAATTTATTTTCTCACATGCCTTTGACTTTTTTCCAAGCACTAATACAATAATGACCTATAAGTAATAACTTCAATGACTTACTAAATTTACTATTTGTTTGGTGTTTTAGTTTCGTATTTATTATAAAGCTTGGACTCTTTATTCGTTTTGAGCATGGAAATATCATTATCTGATATTCTTTCCTACTTGGATGGAAAAATACGGCAGATTACTGAAGGGGAAGCTGTTTTTAAGGGTAAATAAACATTGTACATTATAACCTCCATTTGTGAAATTATTATCTATCATTATAGCGGGACATATTATATTATGTGGCTTCAGAAAAGATGCAGATGAGAAGGAGTTATTAGGATTGTGTCTTCAGACTTCCAATTTGAAAGGTGCTCCACATAATATACACATTACATTAAAAAGTAATGTGAAAGAATGGCAAGCCACGTGTTCGTGCAAAGCTGGACAGAGCGGTTCTTGCAAACATATTATTGCCACATTAATTTATGCTCATAGGTAAGTCAGTAGTATGTAATTTGTTAATAGTTATAGTAATTACTATACCTGTTAACAAATTGCCACTTTTATTATTATGTATGCAAAATAAAATAATGTATTACTTTTGATAACGTTAATAATTGCATTCTGTGAAAAGTTCTAATTAATAAATGCTAATATTAATGTATTATAATGATTGAAATATGAATTACATAAAAAAATATTTGTTCACAGGCATGAAAAATTGGAAGAAATAAGTTTCACCGACATGACTCAAGCTTGGGGTGCCTCTGGATCAACTTAAGTTGATTATAGTGCACCAGTTAGAGTTTTGGGGTACTGTCACCCTGAAGTGAAAAAGAAGAAGCTAGATGCTCCATCGAAAGAAGAGTTATCAGAACTTCAAGATAAAGTTTTTGATGTAATGACTAGTGGTAAGTTTTATTTAGACTAAGGTTCAAATGTAATATGGTGAGCTCCTGAAACATGTCACAAAATTTGGCTAATTTTGGTCCGGTTATTATTGTAAATAACGCTTCTTTTTCCCTAAAAAAATTAATAATATGACATTTTATAAACCAACTATAATTTATTTTGTACGTACTACAATATATTTCAACACGTATTATATTCATGTTTGTATAGGTATATAAAATAATTTGTAATAATTTTGTACAGATCTTCATGACTCAGCAATTGCTAAATTATTAGCAGGTAGATTACCTCGACCTGTAGCAGATATAGACGAACCAGTGGAAACCGAAGAAAATCTTTTCCATTCAGATAATACATTGAAACTTTTAATTCTCTGTTGACTGATATTTCTGAGAATAATGAATCAGAATTAGAAACAGACTTTTATAAAAGTAACATAAAAATTAATATAGATAAATCTATTAAAATATATTCAGAAACTTGATGTCAGGATAATCAGATTTGGAAATTAACAAGAAAATTCCGCATAACTGGTACGTCTTGCTATAATTTATTTACTGTTGTAAATTAAATTTTAAACATAATAACCAAAGCTCTGAAAGTTAAATCAGTTTTTAACTTTACTAAAACTAATAATGTTCTTTCTTTTATATTTTTATTGTGCAACTTCCATACTGAAGATGCTATTAAGTTTGACACTGTTCTGCAAATATATAAAAATTACTAACATTGAACAATTTTCTAACTCTATTTTCGGTATTTACTTGTTAATACTCCGCTTTATTGTTGTATCATCTCTGCTTGAACTTTTCTTTTGTTTCGGAAAACTACCTACTGGTAATTTTTGGGTTGGAACAGCATCAGGTTTCAATTTTTTCCTTATTAGCTTTGAACGATACCCTTTTAAAAACATATTAAATAATAATAACAATAACAAACAATTAATTATACATGTTTCACAATTACATACCTGGTGATAAAAAATCCGTAGGATTGAAATGCTCAGAACATACATTCAAGTACTTACTTACTGGTTTTCCTATTTTTAATGCATGAACCCATGCTTGTCTTTGGGAAAATAATGCAAAGATATTTTTTCGCTACTATAATTGTTACATTGAGGAACTGAGCAAAATATCTTAGATTTGCTCATTTTTCTCTTAAAATCTCCTATCCTTGCAATGTAAACAACGCTTTGTTCTCCCAATTAGGGACCTTTCAAATTTTGCCACCAGATGTCAGCCACTATGTATTTTTTCGGCAATAACAAATTCAAATTTCAAAAAAATATTTCATATATTTAATCTTATCCAAATTAAGAAACAAATAGTACTACATAATCTTTGAACATTCAGCTTTTTGATAAAGGTATTGAAAAGAATGTTTAATCTTTGTAATATAAATAAATTGGAATTGAAGTGTAAGAGATCATGATATCAAAATTTTAAGTCTGATTTTGTCAAAAATGTGTCGTTCAATTTGAATTTAAAAATTCTCTATATTTAAAACTCAGGCCTTCTATAATACAAAAAAAATTTTATTCAATTTGATCGTGGGACTTTTGAGAAAAAACTAAAAATACACGAAAAAGTCCTGTTTTGAGCGTTTTTTCGCATATTTTATTTTTTTTCTCCAAAGTTACACGATCAAATTGGATAAAAATTTACTATATTATAGAAGATCAGATACTTAAATATAGAGAATTTTTTAATTAAAATTGTTCGTCATATTTTTGAGAAATAAATTCAAATTTTGAGTGTAATTTCTTTCAATATTTGTACATAACATTAATGGTATCTAGTTTATTACCATACTTTGAGGTTTTGGCTTCAAAATTATATACAATACTTAATAAGTTTCATTCATAATAAGAATAATATTTCGCTTCAAAGAGATCAAGGCAAATCATCGTTCTGATACTAGTTTCAGATCGAATGTTTCACCTTAACCAACAATTTGTTATTGCGTAAGTAGCGTTTCTTGTGGTCCTAACAAGAATGTGAATCTGTATAGAATAGTGGAAGGGGTATTGGCGCGCGTTTAAAAACTATACAAACGTGAAGAAATTATTTTAAATCGCAAGAAATATTTCTATATGATGACAACACAAAAACTAAAATTTAATAAAATATAGTATTTTATTTGATATTATAATATAAAAATAAAACTAGAACGCATTAAAATTTTCAGACTGATATGTCATTCAGTTCTCTTTTGACACCCGTCGAAAGCAAGCAACCTTGAAGATTTTTGAAAACGTGGAAAAGAGTGAATTTCGCGTCTTGATTAAACATTATTTCTTGCGTGGAAAAAACATTACGCAAACCAAAGCATCGCTTGTAAAACATTATGAGGACTCCTCACCATCGATTGGAACGATTCACAAGTGGTTTACTGATTTTCGTTGTGGTAGTATGACCACAAAGGATGCCGAACGTTCTGGTCGTCCAATTGAGGTTACAACGCCAGAAATCGTCGATAAAATCCATGGTATGATATTGGACGATCGGCAAGTTAAAATGCCCGAGCTGGCTGAGGCTATGAGCATCTCAACCGAACGGGTACGGAACATTTTGCATAAATTTTTGGATATGAGAAAGCTATCTGCCAGATGGGTGTCGCATTTGTTCTTTGTTGACAACAAGCGCGACCGTATGACAAGTTCAAAGGAGTGTTTGGCGATGTTCAAGCGCAATCAGAAGGACTTTTTGGCCCCCTGCGATTTTTATCTATTTCCAAACTTGAAGAAATGGATCGGCGGAAAGAGATTTGGCTCCAACGATGAGGTCATCGCTGACACAAACGGCTATTTTGAAGGATTGCCAAAATCGTACTATTTGGAAGGGATCGAAAAATTAGAAAAACGTGGGACGAAGTGTATCGAGCTACAAGGAGAGTATGTTGAGAAATAAAATATGTTGTGACCAAATAAATCATTTCTTGTTTCATTTTTCAGGGACTTTTCACCCTGCCCTCGTAGATACATAAACAAAATGACAATTTTTGTTTATTGTGAAAACTCGATTCTGAAAAATGTCATTTTGACATATAAATATACCTATTTTAATATTTTGAACATAAAATTAAATGTTTTTTGTTGTGCATAAAATATTGTAAATACCACGGGTGAAATTAGCGTTTCTGACCCTGAGCATGTTAATAATCATGCAACGGGCCAGAAACGCCTGTTTTCACCCTTAGTACTTAAATAACTATTATGCACAACCACACCGAAATTCATGGCTGGTACCACGAGCTCTGTTTTTGGGTGTTTTAAGAGCGTTGTTTTTGGGTGTTCTAAATATACGTACTACGAGCTCTGTTTTTGACTGTTTTTGCATGTTTTAAGTCGATTGTTTAGTAACGTGTACTAAAACTGCCTAGATTTGTTTTAAACAGTGTTTTAAGACAAACATGGCTGACGTCTATGATAAAAATTTTATGATTCGTCTAGTTCTTGAAGTAAATAAGCATTAAAAACGGGTAATTTTATTTTAGGAACGCAAGAATCCATTAATTTTGTTGGCTGCGAGAGTATTTATAGTAAAATACCGTTTTTCAAAAGAAAAAACAAAAAATATAATAAATGTAGTGAAAAATTATTTCGACTGAAATGCAAGATGAAAAAGGTAAGTAAAATTTAAATTAAATATAAGCGCCAGTTATACAGTCTCTGCGCGCAGTCGCAAATCGCGTGATATTTTGATTCTTCACAGCTGTCATATGATACAACACATAACCACAATTCTGTTTTGCATTTCGATGTATCTAAAATACATTAAATACGTAAGTATAATAATAGTATAATAATTTATTTTATTGTCTTCAGGTGATCTGCACGATATTTCTCAAAAGTACGACATCAGAATTATAAGATATTTGTACCTATGTAGTGCTGGTATCGCATATTCAAGTATTCATCAAATTGGACAATTTAGCGAAAACTCTGTAATCGAATGAGATGATTATTATATTTGCAATACTTTTTGTTAATTCTTTTAACTTTTAAAATAAAAACTATCCTTTTTCTGTTCCTACTTGCTTCGTAAATTTTAATCAATTTTAACATAACAAAGTTTTATTATTAATAAAATAAAATTTGGATTGTACATATTTCTCGTTTAATTTTTTTGTTTAGTGCTAGAAATTACAATTCTTCCTAGTTCTCTCATGTACCGAATCGTTTCAAACACATTCATAATTTCGAGTCATGCCAGTTTTCTGTCACATCTTTTTTTTAATTTAGTAAGGAAATTCATTTCCTCGGACGTTCAATTTTCCGTATTAATCTTTTTAGCTGGCCATTCTCTTTCTAAAATACAACAATAACATTACAATAATACATTAATCTATGTGCTTAGTTACAAAATATTAAAATTAAAATATGTTCCTGATAAATACTTATGTTCTAATTGATTAACGCTTTTTACTGTTCATTCAAGGAGCAACTAGCATTCCTTTGTGAGTTTAACGAAGTGTCTGACATCTAAAAACCATAACCTGTCAAACTACTTTCATATAGACCACGGGCGTGTGACGTCATCAAAATGAGATGTGGTCCGTAACTGTCAAACGAGTGACTCATATATAAGCGTTAAATTTGTGATTTGCATTATATAAGTAGAATATATTTTTAACAAGTGTATATGCATATAATTCCAAAAGTGACAAGTTTCTACACTCGAAAACACAATAACAATTATAAATGAAAAAATTAAATACTACAGTAAAATATTAAAAATTTTAACAAAATTAGTTGATTTTGAAAATGTAACCTAAAATGAACTGTTCATACTTCAATAAAAGTAACACTATTGTATATTATAGTAATTACTTGGCTTTACACTATGAAGTAAACATATAAAATTGTTTTTAAACATTTATTTTCTATATATTAAATATGTAAACACTATAAAATTGTAAAAGTATGCACTCGCGACACAATCTTCAAATTACGTTTCACTTGATAAAATAAATCACACACTTTGTCATGCAAAAAATGATGCACAGAATAGAAACTTGTCACTTTTGGAATTATATGCACATACACTTGTTAAAAATATATTCTACTTATATAATGCAAATCACAAATTTAACGCTGATATATGAGTCACTCGTTTGACAGATACGGACCACATCTCATTTTGATGACGTCACACACAATATAGTATTTTATTTGATATTATAATAAAAAAAATTAAAAATTTACTTACAATTTTATTTCAATTATACATAATCATATATAAAGTATATTATTTTATAAGGAGTTAAAGTGATACGTTTTGTGCACTCGTCCATCAACTGCAAATGCGACACAAAAGGTCAATTTCACTCCACATAAAATATGCTATTTTTTCTTCAAACGCCAGAATATTTATCCATTATGTCATATAATTTCTCTGCCACTCGTGAGCGGCAGGAAAACATTTTCTGTCGCAGGTGAACTAAAGAAATTCCTTGATTCTTACAAGCGTCAGGAAGAGTATTTGACAGAAAAATCTAACTTTAACTGTTTCTATAGATTCTGATATAGTATAGCTTTTTATATACAATTTTTCGCTTTCACCATTATGCCAGTTTATGCCACTTATATATCAATATATTCTAGAGTCATGACGAATTAGAAGTGTCATTTAATGAATGATTTATATGCGTAAAAATATTTACCAATGTCTATAAAACCAGAAAACCGCATTTTTCGTCCCACTGAATTAATCAGGTTATTTGAACTCTTTTAAAATTTCTTACTTTCCGTGTTTCTGTGGCATATTTCTGATCGACATGCTTCTTTCTTTTCGTGAATCAACTATTTCTGGAGCAAGTTCTTGTACATAATATTGTAACCCAGACCTTTATTTAAAGGAGAATTAACAAATAATTTATATGGGTTCTTGTCAGACCGGAGAAAGGACAAGTACTAGGGTTGTTGGAAATAAGTTTGTACTTACAATTTGGTTTAACAAATAACAAAGATTTATTCACACGTAATTTTAATACAATGTTTCTTCTGACTTTCAACTGTCTTCTTTGAACACACACACTTCACTCACAAACGTGACTGTTTCTTGTGACTCTCTTGTAACTCTGTGACTGTGACCGTAACTCTTGTAACTGCTCTGTAACTGCCCTGTAACTGCCCTTCTTACTTACTAACCTAACCTATTTATACATTACTCCAAAGTGCTAAGTCAGCAAAGAGTTAGCTAATACATAAACGATATTATTTTGAATACTTGACCTCATTACAACATGCTCTACTTTACTTAATTGTATTCACTAAGAATGTGCTGACTTTGACTTGTTACAATATTTCTTTACTATTGGAAACACCCATTGAACAAACTCCTCATCAATTTTTATTGTCTGTACTTCTATAAACTGAGGTTTCCAAATAATAAAATCTCATTCCTTTCGTCCAGTTATGAATTTTATTTTGATGAAATTTTTGAGGTTAAAAATGAATTACTTTCTATATCCGTATAATTAGATACTTTTATGTTGAAAATATCGTTTATTGAAAGATAAATAATACAGTTCAATATTCCACATAATCCTGTTCCACTACTATGCTCTCCTAAAACTGAGAAAATATTTTATCATAAAAAAGTACCCATGACTTTGAATATTATAATATAACACGAAAAACAAAACTAAACATATTTCAAACCACAAATTCTGAAATATTCATTTCATGTACATAGTGTAACATTTTAAAATATATCATGAATCATGACAGCTGTCAAAACGCCAGATCATTTTTGCACTGAGTGTACACCAAAGCCTTCTTCAATAGATTAAAATGAGAATTTTGCAAAGTAGCTTGAACAAATTCAAATTTCTAAAAAATATTTCATATATTTAATCTCATCCAAATGAACAAACAAGTAGTACTACATAATCTCTAAACATTCAGCTTTTTGTTATGTGTATGAACAAGAATATTTAATCTTTATAATACAAATAAATTAAAATTGAAGTGTAGGGGAGCATGGTATCAAAATTTTAGATCTAATTTTCTCAAAAATGCTAGGAACGATTTTATTTTAAAAATTCTGTGTATTTAAGAACATGGTCCTCTATTACTCAGAAATTTTTTATCCTATTTGAATTTACAGTTTTTGAGAAAAAACAAAAAATACACAAAAAAGTC